>OY365811.1:40318945-40731445 GCA_959347315.1 Bimastos eiseni | reverse complement strand
AATACGATTTCAGAAGATGCTACTAAAAGGATGAGGAATATAGAGAGGAAAGCGGAGCCAGAATATTGCCACGGGATATACACAACCACCACAATTTGACGTCTAATGGTCGGTCATTCAACGACAGGTTCACTTACAAGCAGAATGAAGCGTAGCGGACGCCATCATTAGGCGCAGGCATTGGAACATACAGAAGAGAACAAACGAAGCAATAAGCAGACGGGCAGGTAGGCCTACGATGACATTGTAAGATGGACAGACTGAAGGTGATTGAAGGAGGCAAAGTAAGAGACAGACTAATGGGAAGAAGCACCAAGCAATACGTAGAGAGGCAACGAGCAGTACACAGCGATGCACATAGCGAGGCAATGTAGGATGGAGTGAAAAGTACACTGAAAAAGTATCTGTGGAGCAAAACAAGTAAAAGATCATCGACCCTGAAGACCAAAACAATTTCTTTGCTGCTGTCGCATTTTAGGACTTTAAAAATTATTATTATGTTTTATTATTAGTATCATTATTATTATTAGTATTATTGGTATCTCTTTTATTACTATTATCATCATTATTGTTTATTATTATTTTTATTAATTATTATTATTGTTATTATCAATTATTTTATTTATTTATTTATTTGTTTTAATAAATTGATCAGCTAAATCTGTCGGCCCAGTCGTTATAAATCAACTGTATATGTTATTGATTCATGACATTGAAGGTATACTTCTCTCATCAATGAGTCAAACTGTTTAGGACGATCCAACTCTCAATCTGTAGAAATGTATAATGTTAAATTACTGTGTTCTGTCTGCCAAACATTATCATTAAACATAAATACAATACAATACAACTAGGCATTTACAATGCAATAACAGTCAAAAATACATCTAGTACTACAATACGTCACGTGAGGTAATTCCTCGAGGTACATCAACTGACATACAGAGATACACCCAACAATAAACAGAGATACACCCAACAATGAACAGAAGTACATGCGACAATAGGCAGAGGTACATGCAACAGGACAGTAGAGCACACCTTGATGTGGAAGACGAAAAGTGCTGTGAATATCAACCTGACAGATAATCCAATAAGTCTGTTATACAAATGATATTATAGCGCCATATAAATAGACGTCTACGCGACGGATGTTGGTGCAAAAAATCCGCCCCCCCACCTCCATCCCCACTTTGACTCCATTTCCCCGCTTTTACCAGTTTCCCCCATTTGGTTCCATTCATTATATTCAACTCGTTCTGTGGCTGTTCTGTTTATTTTTCGTCCATTCGTTCGATCATTTTCTTCCTTCATTCGTTCCTTCATTCTTTCGTTCTCTCTCTCTCTCTCTACATTATTTCCTTGTTCATTCGTTCGATCATTCTGTTGTTCAGTCGTTATTCATTCGATCTTAACTTCAGCAGTTCGATCATTCCGTTTGATCATTCTGTTTGACCATTCTGTTCATCATCCGTTTATATATTCCCTCGTACATTCATTAATTCGTTCCTTCGTTCCTTGATCCAACAGCACAACACGAGAATCGCAGAAATGTGTCTTCTAGTCATATCCCACTTGCAATCTACCGACTTCTTTAGCGCCTCCCGATTGCCAAGCGCAAGGCACAAGCCTATTCACGAGCGCCAATCTCTACCTTCATTACGGCATTGTCAGAATCAGCCACTAACAACCCAGCGTCGACCGCGTCATTGACTGGTGCCAATCAAGCAAGCCGCGACAAGCGCTAATCATCATCATCATCATTATTAGGAACAGGATATGATTTTCACCGAATGCCGCAATGCTTTGCTTAGTGAATCGCTGTGTATTGCTTGATCCGTCTCCACGTATTGTTCGGTGTCTCTTCCTGTCTCTTCCCATCTCTTCCTACCTCTTCTTATCACTTCCTATCACTTCCTATCTCTTCCTATTTCTTCCTATCACTTCCTACCTCTTCCTATCTCTACCTATCACTTCCTATCACTTCCTATCTCTTCCTATCTCTTCTTATCACTTCCTATTTCTTCCTATCACTTCCTATCTGTTCCTATCTCTTCTCAGCGCCACCGTGCATAGAGCCGCAATGTCGATGCTTAATAGTACTTGCTTACTCCGTAATCCGTTCAAATGAAGCCCGATTCATTCGCTCACTTCTACATTGTCGAAGAGGTTTGTGCGTCGCTGGTGAAAGATACGTTGCTCTGCTATTCAATAAGCGGTGAACGGATTGGTAAAGGAAAAACGACAACAGTTTGCGCTTTGAAGAAATAGGAACAATACTTAGGCACTTCGATGAAAGAGCGAAAGCACTTTAGCACTTAAAGAAAATAACGAAAACACTATAGCACGTTGAGGAAAGAGTGAAAACACTTTAGCACCTTGGAGAAAAAGCGAATACACTCTTGCACTTTGAAGAAAAAGTGAAAACACTCTAGTACTTTGATGAAAGATTGAAAACACTTTAGCACGTTGAAGAAAGAGTGAAGCTATATTTGAAGCTTGAAGAAAGAGCGACAAAATAATCGGTGTGTTTGGTTAAATCATTTTCACTTCACAAATCGTCGTTCAGTCTTAATAATAGAGCCGAAATTTCGCATCTGATTGTCTTCGATTTCAAAAGAAAGAGATTTCAGCATCGGACAGTAGCTCGCGATTTGAAAAGCACTTCTGGATTTTTCAGAAACACTTAGAACGCTATTTCAAATTCTTTAAGCCGACATGAGTGATCTGAATAAGCCAGCATTTCTCTTGGTTTCTCTATTCCTGTTCTTTGGAATTGGTGAGTATATGCAAATACTGCGCAATAGTAATCGTATTAGTAATATCAAACCCTAAAAGGCGCTAATCTATAACTATACACAGAGCACCAGATTATTCACCAGCGCTGCGTCAAATCAGAGGGGTTGTGCACATGTTATGATTGCGGTTGGCAGAAAGAAAGGAATCAGAGAAGCCATCGCAATTGGCATAATTTGAGTGGTGCCAGTCAGAATCAGAGGAGGGGATCGTTACCAATTTTTGCCACGAAACAGCGTCGTTAAGCAGAAGAAACACAGTCGCTTAGTGCTGTACCTGCAAACTTGTAAAGTTTTGATCATAGTATTTGTAGGTAGCCTATTTCTGTGCAGAGGTGGAATCCAATTTTATTAATGCCTTAGGCGAGACGTAGGTCGAGATTGTAGAGCGTGGGCACCGACGCATTTCGCATCGTTTCCCCGTGCCATTGTTAAATAATTATAATTGGCGTCGTCTATGCGCCTTGTCTCATTTTAATGATGATACTGATTATTATGACGATAATGCGGTTGCTGTTGCTGCCACTGCACCTGATGAATCTGTCATCTGTTCCAAATTGGTGTGGACATAATTATCAGAAAGGGCAGAGGATGCTGAACACTCAGTATATGCGTAAAAATGATGATGATGATGATGATGATAATAATAATAATAATAATAATAATACCAATAATAATAATAATAATAATAATAATAATAATAATAATAATAATAATAATAATAATGATAATGATAATAATACCGCAATCTAACGCTTTAATGTGGTTGCCTTCAGAGGCACATTTGCCCTATCACACACTGCCGAGTGAGTTGCCACTCCAGAAAACCATCACATCTCCGGATATTGTTTGTATCGCCTGAGGGATTATTAATACTTCGGGCAAAACATATAATAACAATAATAATAATAATAATAATAATGTTGATAATAATAATAATAGGTCCTAATAATAATAATAACAATAATAATAACAACAACAATAGTAATAATAATGATAATAACTATGAATAATTGGTCTTACTGGGTGATCCTCTTGAAACACCTCTGTCTCGTATACTACATGCTTAATATTCTGAGCTGGCTTCCCATCTCGCAACGCCTGCATACAACGAAAATACGATTCATCAATCAATCAATCAATTAATCAATGTGAACTTAATATAGCACTGTTTCTGTGACTGCTTCATGCAGGCGATTGTAGACGCTGTTTCATCTGCGATACAATGGTCTCTGGTCAGTCATGTCTGACTAATCCTCCGGCTCTAAAGCAGTGTCAGGACGGATACAACTATTGCCTCTCCGTTGCTCAGTACCTTCAGAATGGTAAGTGCCACTTACCACCTGCATGTCAATTACCATCAGAGACATAGGTACCATTGCTGAAACTACGGTGGCCTGCAGCCAGTACTTTCTGAGCGGGTAATTGCGTAATAGATTAATGACGTCATGCAATTTTTGACGATTTTTTACCCACTCCGGATATTGTTTGTATCGCCCTTAGTGACAAATGCCATGACATCTCTTAAATATAACGTCACAAAGCTCTGACCCCGACAAAAGCAGATGTCTAGAATGTAATGCGAATTTTCTTATAATTATCAAAAAAGTAATTATAACTAAAAAAATTATACTTGCAACTATATATAATAGTATATGAACATAAAAATGGAGAAATTACAAGATGAAAGGCTCAGGCAAAATCATTATAATTATTTTTTTAAAGTGTACTGGCAAAAACTTAAAACAATTCAAATTTTATTTTGTGTCCTCTATTCTCCAACGGTGAAGCAAAATGCTCCTTCATAGAATAAATAATACCCACTCAACACACTTCATTTTCGGTGCACAGGCCACTTTCTGTGGCCTGTGCATTTGAACGCGGTAATAGTATTATTGAGTTTTACTTGTATGTTACAGAATGGCTGCCTCTCTTCTAAAACCACAAAATTGACACCTAGTGTAAAACAAACAATCAAACAATTTGGAACGCGATGATCATAATTAGTGTTATTAAATAACTGTGGTAGGGATTACTGTTAGTTATGTGAAACTTGTTTAATTGAGTATAATTTTTAATAAAGTCAAGTTTTTTGATATTTTATGTGATGATGTGACGTAACATTTCGATAAAACCCTCTGTTCCCTTGTAACATGTCGTCACAAATGTCTGACCCCTACCCTAGGCGCATGACGTCATTTATGGATGGCCACATATCACCTCAATTTTAATTATTAATCTTGTTGCGACTTGGATTTGGTCGATGCATCATTCATCTATGATAATCTATTAGATTGATTGATTGATTGATTGATTGATTCATTCATTCATTCATTCATTACGAGAACTTATGTATAGCGCTCTTTAATATGGCTACTCACAGATTATTTACATGTAAATCCAACACCTCTCACCACGGTTCAACATGTGGGCCTACGTCAAACTGCAAAGCTTATCAGAGATTTGACTCCTCGCACTCACGTCACCTCTGCCCTTCTTGCAATACACTGGCTTCCCGTTCAAGCCCGTAATAACTTAAAAATCTGTCTTTTAATGTAGGCCTGCCGAGTCCACACAAATACATCTCCATCTTGTGTTTCTTCACTTGTCATAGAACATAGGCCTACCTTCTTCGTCTCTTCAATCCAGACGAGGACCAAGATCTTTCTCTCAAGCGGACTGCTGTAATACGATCAGTAATTAAAAATTTAACCGTGCATTTGGACTAGTCGGCCCTACTGCTTGGAATAAACTGCTGGGACTCTAATCGCGAAACTTTTACATTATCGCTCTTCAAAATTAACCTTAAAGCATATTTATTCACGATTTATTATAGACTTTCCCGGCAGGCACTTTTACGCAATATTCATTTAGTTTATGCACGTCATTAATGACGGTTTAATAATAATAATAATACCAGAAGTGTAACAAGCGGGGGGCAGAGGGGCACCGCCCCCTCCCCCCGTTTCAAAACTGGGGGGCAAAGCTCCCCCAGTTTTAGTGTTCAGTGCCCCCCATGTGCTCCCCAAATCGGTTCTTTTATGTTTATCCAATGGATTTTTAAGATTACTTTTGTTGAGATAATTTGTGCCCCCCATTTTTAAAATTTCTGGGGGGCAAAATTCAAAAAGTGGGAGGGCAAAAAAAATGTATGGCACTTCGCGCAATATTTTTTAAATTATGCCCCCCCCCACTTTTCAAAACCTTGTTACACCTCTGAATAATACCGTTATCTATTGGCAATAATAATTATAATAACTATAGCGTCGGTATCGTATCATATCTTTACATTTATATAGCGCCTACAGAAGAATAACTATTCAGAGGCGCTCTCAGCACAGAAACTTCGGTGAAAAGAAACTTTTTTAATGAGCGAGAAGCCTAGAGATAATCCAGTCATTAGTTTAGGCGGAGGAAGGTAATTCCAAGTCGATGGATCCACAATAGGGCCTTGTTGGGCCAAGGCAGTCTTAGTCCTAGGCACAAAGAAGAACAAGACGATCAACAGAGCGCAAAGAACGAAATTAAGTTGCAGATAACGAATTTCGCAAATAGTCAGAGATATCTCGTGGGAACAGCCTAGCTGGGTTTTGGAAATAGTCGTAATCTAGCCACGGACACTGGACCAAAAGTGACGTCACAAAGTAGAAGGAGCCTATGTTTAGCATTCTACTAATAATGATACATAACTAAGAGGGCGTCTTGTTTTAGGTCAGTTGGGGGCGTTCACGCGCAGCTGTAGTCCCTTTACGTTTCCCGAGACATGTCGACCAGGTCAGAATACACAGACCATGGAGACGTTCCAGGTCTGCTACACGACCTGCTCCAAAGACGGATGCAATGGATCATCTTCTCTTCACCACATCCTCGACCTTCTGCGCAGAAAGAGGAACTGACGGCGTCATCATCGACGTCACAAACTGACGTCATCGGCGACTACCACATGACAATGGTTTGGTTTTAGACTGCACAAATTAATTACCTCCACCCCTCTGACAATATATTCTTAAATGCAGTTATTGAACTGATCGACTTAGTTCACGATAAACAGGATTAAGCAGAAGCAAAAAGGGGATAACTATCATGACTGGATTGGTTGTATAGGCCTACAAGAGTAGGCTACAGACTACATTTCAGTCAAATTAATTGTCACAAGTTCAAGCTAACTCCCAAGACATAAATTTTAATGGCAACCAGGTCTTTTGAATTTCTCGCTGACTGAGGTGGGCCAGGAGGGGTCAGTGCCTCACCAACTCAGTGACCCAGTCGGTGGACCCTCTAAGTTTGAGTCGACTTTCAGCTTTGAGGAAACCAGACATCCAACTGGCCCCTCAGGTTTCCAGGTCCCTCCGCAGCCCCACTTTTGGAAAACTCTAGAACCGCTACTGTCATTACCAGACTACTCATATAAAGCGTATCACTATAACTTTTTAGAACGTGTTGGTTATTGCAGTTTAACGACGCTGTGTAATAACAGTGATCATTGGCGTCACCCTCCTCCTTTATCCAGCCTTGGGACTGCTTTAGAACTATAAAAAGGAAGCCTTTTTATATAAATGCGTCTCTCTGAATGGTTTCTGATAGTGGCCCAAGGTTTCACGTTATCGTCCTCTTATGATTGATTATATAGATTTACGTGGCTACGCCGTCCATCATATATAGAAAGATTTGGCCAATTAGAGCTTCAACGCGATACATTGAATACGTTATCATCGACTGTACCCGGGGCAACACGGTTTAAATTTCACCGACTCCATGCGTAAAATATTCATTATCACCTCACCATTCTTAGCACCTCACTGTCCTCACACTATATCGTATAAAAAAAATGGTGTTGGCAGCCATGTCTACATTCTTGAGATCATTCATCATACAAGAGGTCGATGTCTGCTCGTACAATATGCCTCATTTGGAGGAGAAAGAATTATAAAGAAGATTTAATGGACGCAGTTTCCGGTTTTGAGAACAGTGTAAAGAGGTTTCCGTTCGAGTTCTTCCCAGCGTCCCTATAGTAACGGGCTCCAGTGATGAATAATTGAGAAGAGATCCATTGGGCGAAGTTATTGCATGTCTGTTACTGACACGTCCTAATGAATTCCTGAACTTAGCTGATAAAAGCTGATTTGCCATATAGCAGCATATGCTACGTGAGATGTTCATTCATTGTTTCTGAGAATTTATGTAGCCCCTTGTGAGGCGACCTACTTAGGGTTGGATAGGTCACGCTCATTTGCCCCGGGTTGGTAACATCGGGCACTGTGTTGATTGTATAGATAGGCTACACGGATTTCTTGGTGGCTTGTCGGAGGTCAGACTGCGATTCGTTGCCCTGTTCAAGTTGTTCCGTCAATTCTGCAACGCCGTTCACGTCTAAAATTAAGGGCAGTCTCGCTCTGTTTGCATTCTTATCGTAGCTCGGCTTCTCGTTTCTCCGATCAATCGGATTTCGACCCGACTTTTCCAATGGATAATCTGGGGATAATCTGGGCTCTGTTGCAACATTATTTAACTCAAAGTGGTCTTAAATATATATATATATATATATATATATATATTTAATATATATTTCTGAGCGCATTCCTTTAATTTTCAACCCATATTTCTATCAACTATCGAAAGGACATTTTTTACAATACTCATGCGACACATTAAATGTGGTCAATACTTTGACCACTGAAATGCTCCACTGAAGCGAAATCAGAATGGAACAAATGGAGACAGAGCTGTTAGGGTCATTAGCCCCACTGAACTAACATTCAGACACTTTACCCCGCAGGTCATTTGTAAGAGTTTTCATAAGAGGCGCTATATAAACCGAGGGCAACTAATACTCATATTAGAAGTAGAAACAAAACGTGAATTACTACAATCTGAATTGCTTTATTCCGCGTACAAAACACTGAACCAAATAGACATCAACGAAAACTACAAACTCATGCACATTTGAACGTTTTCCTGCGAAACAACTTTCAAACCTATTTGAAATAGCGGAAAAATTTCTTTCTAATTCAGCAATGTATAAGAATTAGGCAAAACTAAGATGCAACGAAAACAAATCTGTTGTACAAAATTAGAAAACTAACTAGGAAAATAAAACTTACATGTGTGTTGAATATTCAATTTCCTAGATGACAAAAAATATCTAGATTGAGAATTAATTTGTCTTTTTCATAGTGTTTTAACATAGTAATTCACAATAATTGTTGCAGAGACTTTAACCATTTTTATCAATGCATCAGAAATCAATCGAAAATTTATATGCAACGATAAAAAACTTTTACGCTAAATAAAATGATTATATCAATAAAAAATTATTATGTTGAATATTCAATTTCCTACACAATAGTAGGCCCTACATCTGTTTTTGTCATAGTGTTTTAACATTAATAATTCACAAATGTTGGTCAGACTTGAACTATATTAAAAGATTTATATATAGATATTTATGTATAAGATTTAAATTGAAAATTAGATCTCACGAGTTAACATTCTAAAGTATTTTTACAAGATCAACGGTGTGGAGATTCAAACCGAACCTGTCACGCTAAAGAGGGATACGATACTTTGAAAGAAATAGGATACTTTTCTAAAGTATTTAGTCAGATCATTGATTGCGATATATGCCTCTCAGATCACGACTTCAAAGATCGATGTAGAATCCAAAATTTGTCAGACAACAGCCAGTTAAGTATTGAGTTTCGAGCCACCCATTAAACGACGAACTAACACTATAAGACTAGGCTCTCACCACACCAGTCAAGGTGCACTGTGATTAAATTTACATAGAGAACAGATCTTGAAAGCTACGCCTGGATCGGAGCCGTGCACACTGCGAATAAGCCTACCAATTTGTGAAGAATTAAGACTACGTTCGAGTACTGGATTCACCTGACAGGAATAAAATTATAGAGCCACTTGTTATTGGAGGAACAGGCGAAGTCATTTTGTGAGTAGAATCTAGAGAGAATGATGGACGGGGGCTTGCGTCGGCGAGTCAGAAGGACAGGCTGGTCTACCAGCTGAACCACTTCGGCAGTCGTCGCCAGCTCCCTGCGGTGGTTCAGTACGGTCAGAGTCTTAACTAGAATCGAGTTCAGGCGGTGTCTTAACGTCCGGAACTTGAGACCATATGGTCAGTAGTAGGTCTCCTTCTCGACCCAACCTCCTGGGCGGTGGCGGATGATGTAACGACGGACCTCGTCGTAGACGAAGATGGCAACGCTGAACGGCATCGGGGCAACCCACCAGGTCCACCTACAAATCCCAAGCACGGATAATAAAGGAGGGCGACGATCCTTGTAATCACAGCGGTGTTAAACGGAATTCACCAATGCTACCGCTAGTTACAGTACCAGTAATTATCGATTAACTCACAAGCGCCAAGCAGGAATAAGAAGAGAAAGGAGGAGTCTACTGTACAATGGCATCAAACGATATCACACCTCAACTCAAGCCGCTATCACGTCAATACCTTAAATCTTACTTCATAGAGATTCATAACAATATTATAAAGAAATAATACAAATACTTCAACTCGCTATTCATAAATACGTGAACCCCGTCACATGCTGTCAATCACTCTAGCCAAATGTACACTCAGGTGTCGGGTCTCCTTTTAAGTGACAGATCTTGTAGTTCAGGTGGTGGATCTCAAATCCCAAGTTCCTTGGTGTCAAATCCGAGGTTCCAGATTTCAAATCCGACGAGATCCGAATGAATTTGCTTCAACCTATGTCTACGATGTAGGCCTACATGTGCGCTGTACTTTAGATCTAAGAAGCTTTTGGTCTATGTGGTCGGTACAACTTACTTCAGCGGGTACATGCGAAGACCCTTGTCCAGTCCTGGACAGTAAGCGAGGAAGGCAGCCAGAGACGTCTCAAAGAAAAGGCCAAAGGTCATCTGGTGATTCCTACAAATAGAAACCAAACAATCAACTTATTATGCATACAAATCTCAGCTGAAAAACTGATACCCAAATTCATTGAGACAACCTGCGAACAATAATAAAACACCAATTTTGTATCATCGTAGATAAGCCAAGGTGATGTGTAGACGAGCTGAACAATAATTAACGACAATCTGTTCGAAAAGATATGGATTAAATGTCTCAAAAGATGATGCATCACGGGGTAGGAAAGACAGTTCATACAGTGGCAGAGAAGGAACAGTCGCCAAACTTCGTAAATGACCCTTGGGCGTTGGTTTTTCTACTGGGATCATTGCGCTTCCAGTTGTCTTCCATCAGAATATGGACGGAGAAACGAAAAAAGGAAAAGGAATAAGGAAAAGGAACAAGGAAAAGGATTCAGGAAAAGGATTCAGGAAAAGGATTCAGGAAAAAATTAAGGGAAAAAATAACGAAAAGGAATAATGAAAAGGAAATGGAATAAGTAGGAAAGCATAATATTCTTTAACATGGATTATGATACTTACGACATTCCCTGATGTATGACGGAGTTCTTGCGGGTCTTACAGATGATCAGATCCGTCCATTGAACGATTACGATGGACATGAAGAAAGCAGTGTGACAGGTGAACTCGAGCACCTTGCGCTGGGCGTAGGTCTGTCACATAAATCAACATGCATTCATCAGATTACATTGTACTGTAATGTAATCGAACATTTATCTAGAGTACCACTACGTCTCTCTATCTGTCTGTCTCCTTTTGTCTGCTTGTCTCTCTCTGTCCGTGCTTCATTCTGTCTCTCTCTGTTCGTATTTATGTATGTCTCTCTTTGTTCATCTGTCCGTCTGTCTCTGTCCGTCTGTCTGTCCGTTTGTTTCCTTCTGTCTGTCTCTGTCTGTCCGTCTCTTTCCGTCCGTCTGTCTCTATTCGTCTCTCTCTGATCATCCATCTGTCTGTCTCTGTCCACTAGCCTAAAAAACCACGTTTCGAGTCGTTCCAAAAATACACTATATAAATGTCCATATACACATATATGCAACGTACGTGACTATACAATTATCCCAGTGCGAGATCCAGTATACGATCATATGTCAATCGTTTATCTTGTAATGTAATGTAATGCTCATCTTCTAATGCGGTGGGTACGGATTCGATTCTCCTCCTCTGAGACGGTAACTGTGTACTAAGTGAACTTGAGTCCGTCTGTCCGTCCGTCTCTGTTTGTCCGTTTGTTTCTGTTCGTCTCTCTCTGTATGTCTCTGCATGTCTCTCTCTGTTGCAGCTCTTGGGAGTCACTCACAGTAACTCAGCGCCATCGATCGATGCTTCGTCATCATATGGGCGCGCTAAATGAATTCTTAATCGTAATAGCACACTTTAGGAAGTGGCGCTATATAAATAAGCTCGTGTCCTGTGTAAGTCCACTTTCTACGTATAGAAAATGATTTCTACGATTCCCTGTGAAAATTGCGCTATATAATACTGGCGCTATTTGATGCATTATTAAGACTAATGGACGTTGCAGGTGCAAAGAAAAGAGTCGACGAAACAGACAGACAGAAGCAGACGAAAGGGGACAAACAAAGAGACTAACAGAGAAGAAAAGAAGCAAACAGTCAGAGAGAGATATAAAGTCATGCACCATAGATAGACGGACAGACAGTCAAATACACGGACAAGTAGGCCTAAATAAACATACGGATACACAGACAAACGCGAGCAGGTCTACAAAGATAAATTTGCACAAACACACATATACAAAAATTAATATAGAGACAACATAAATTAAGAAAAGGTAATAGTAACGGAGGATGAAAGTACAAAGGAACCCAGGTAAACATGTACTGAATGCCCCTACTAACATGGCTCTTCAGCACAGGGAAATTGTCTGGGGCAAGAGAGAGAATTGCCCTCAATAATTCAGGCCATAACATTACAAAAGAGCATGGTGCATTCTTCTCTGGCAGGTGAGCCCTGCCTGCAAGACCTTCTCAACCCAACTGCTTCAAACCCAGACTCACAACTAATTCACTAATTATTACACGCACAACTAGCCCGGGTCGTCACACGCAACACCCTCGAACTCGCCACCGTTGAAACACGGGCCCAGCGCACTACCGAACAAACCATATCCCGTCACATGCACTAGATCTCAGAAGACATTCACTCACCCATTCCTGTCCGTAAGAGTCTTCGAGGTCATTGCAGCTCTTGGAGTCCCAGGCCTGGCGGATACCAAAGAGCAGCTTAGGCCAGAACCCGTTCTCACCCATTATGACGAAATAGGTGAAGAATCCAGCGCTGGCCTGGATCATTCCGATCTGACCATAGGCCATGCTGATCAACCTAAGAAATCCAGGAAACAGGTTAACTGGAGATAATGAGGAAAACGGAGGTGGTAAAACGCCCTCTGAATGTCACGTGTATTCGCGAGTCAATCCATAGCAAAGATGTAACTTGTGTTATAGCGAAGAAACTTTCAAAACATATCCGTATCTAATTTAGAGTTGAAACAGCGACGAAGGTTAGGGTAAGAGGAGGAATTGGGATAGGATTAATGGAAAAGCAGTGTTTCAGTTGTTGGTGCAAGACCTGTGGGAAGATAGCAAGAGGTGAGGTTTTGGTGGGTTTGTTGGATAGATCTAATATTTGTCTTAATACAGGAAGTTTGTTCCAAAGAGGCGGGGTCGCTATAGCTACATCGTACGGAGCGATTTGCAAATTTTAGGGACGAATTGACGTAAGGGTGGAGCGGTGTTACAGTGAGGGTGAAAGAGGAACGGCTTGAACGAAGTGGTTGGACAGTAAATAACTGAAGGAGACTGTGATGATTGCGATGATTGAAGTATGTTGTACGCGTGTGATATGGCTCTATATTCTATTGCTTCAGGTATTATTGGCCAGTGGGGTGATTCGAGGATAGGAGTGCTGTGGTGGTGTTTGGGGAGGAGTTGCACGGGAGAGGGCATTCTGTATGGCTTGGGGCCGGTTTGTTTAGGTGACCATCTATATTGGAACTGGACCAAATACACCAAAATGACTAACCAATTATCGGGGTTCATTCCGACCTAGTCTACTTAATCTTGTCAACACCATTGCTGAGATACTTGGACCCAGATTTCACCCAAAACACAGTTTGGTTCATACTGGTCTAGCAAACAAACAATACTGGGATGCACTGGTTTGGCGTTTAGTCCATTTCCGACAGTTATTTAGTACGTAACTCGGAAAAAGTTGTCTTCAGTCGTGACCTACCTGTCATTGACGAGCTTGTCTCTTTGTGGATCACGGGGCATGCGCTTCATGATATCACTCTCAGCCTGTTCATAGGCTAGGGAGATGGCTGGCACCATGTCAGTTCCCAGATCGATGCAGAGGATGGTGATGGTGCCAAGAGGCAGAGGAATGTTGGCGATGATGAAGAGGAGGAAAGGAGAGATCTCCGGAATGTTACTCGTCAGGGTGTAAGCGATCGACTTCTTCAGATTGTCGAATATCAGACGACCTGAGCAATTAAGATTCAATCAACAAATAATCCCGAGAAAATTCAATCAATATTCAATCAAAAGATAGGTCAATCAATATTCAATCACAAGAAGATTTAATCAACAATCACGGGAAGGTTCAATCAACAACCAATCACGAGAAGACTAAAGCAACTATCAATCATGAGAAGGTTCAATTAACAGTCATCACAAGATGGTTCAATCAACAATCAATAAGCGAGAAGATTCAATTAATAAACAATCACAAGAATCAATCATAACGTGAAGTAACATTAACCATGATAAATGATAAACGATACAATATATAATTATATCATCTATATTTTAGTTATTATCCGTAAAGATCAGTAACTGAATTTCATACTCTTGACGAACTTTCATCTGCAGCCTGCTCAGCGGGTCGAAGCCGCAGTCGTCGGATTGCGCGTGATGCGCACTACCGAGTTTTTTTCAGTTTTCTTTATATTTCACTCCAATTACTTCAGTCGTGTAGTTATCACAACGTATAAACCCGTTAATTAGACAAGACACGGCTGAATTCCGACGAGTCAGACAATTAAGTCAGACTATAAAGGTTGAGTTGACATTTTAAAAACGTGGCGCTTATACTTCTGCAAGTAGGAAAACATGTTACCTTCTTCGACACCCGTTACTATGGAGGCGAAGTTGTCGTCTAGGAGAATCATATCAGCCGCCTGCTTACTGACGTCCGATCCAGCGATGCCCATAGCAACACCTGTAAACACGGAAATCACTTAGAAAAATGTGTCAGATATTAGAGAAGCCCACAGACAAAGTTACGTTGCGCAATTTCAGAAGAAATTAGAAATAGAATGACCAGTGAAAAGCACGAAATGATTTTCTACAGATCAAACCATCTTTTCCTACACTATGATGATCTGAAGACACTAAAAAGCGAGTCTTGAGGTCTCAAATTAAGGCCTTCTGCTGAGAAACCAGCAATGGGTCATTGCATAATTGCTGTTGAGGGTCCATCTACCTGGAATGACCTTCCTCCTTCACTGAGGGCCAAACTAATGACTGGCTTCTCTCCATCGGCTTCTCACTCTCTATAAAGGCGTCTCTTCTACCAGAGGGGTTTCCGTGATGAGAGTGCCTCTGAATAGCTATTCCGTGAGAGGCGCAATGTAAATCTAAAGATCAGATACGATAAGATGCGATAATTACGCAATGCTCAAGGGTGGCTGGATGGGTGTTATGAAAGAATTGCCACAGGGTGGGGGTGAGTAAAAAATTGTAGTTTTCGGCGTTACATAATTACGCAATGACCCCTAAAGAGCATTGTTTATTCTTTGTATAAAAATTGGGGTAGCGGCATCGTGTAATCAAAAAAAAAGAATCACGAGTACCCCACCTAAAAATGACTCCTACGCTAGCAACCCTTACCAATGTCGGCTTTCTTGAGGGCGGGTGAGTCGTTGACTCCGTCTCCTGTGACTGCAACGATGGCTCCTTGGCGCTGACATCCTTCGACGATGATGAGCTTCTGTTGGGGCGAAGTACGAGCGAAGACGATTTCTGTGTGATAGATGAGGATGTCGTCGATCTGCGAAGGGGTCATGTCCTTCAGGTCGGAGCCGTGAACGACACAAGCCTTGGCATCTCTGCAGACAACAAGATTAGACAATTAACTGCTGGACACGGTGGCCGATTGGATACTATCGAGACACCTTTAGAAGTTGTCAACAATAGCCATAATTATGTGCTTATAAGACATTATTATAGCGATTTGATATTCCCTGGACTTCCCTAAAATTGTCAACAGATGCTATACAGACATGGTACGCAGAAGCAGATTTGACACTCCTTATACACATTTAGAAGGTACCAATAGATGTTACATAAACACAAGAAAAAGTAGCCGCATGAAGGCATCTACATCTGGACAGCTCATTGGAAGAACCCGCTATGACCATAGCTGCATAAGGACTGAAACAGTTAAGAATACGTGACGAACAGTTATGTAATACTAAATGAACTAGTATCTAATAGGTGATAAATATGTATCTAATGCTAGATTAATATAGGTATCTAATATTTTACGAATGTATTATCAAATATATGAGTAACAGGTATCTAACACTCTACGAGCACGTATAACTACCTGGGCTTCACTTCGCTAACTGGAACGCCGAGTCTGGCCGCAATATCTTCCACGGTTTCATTTCCTTCTGAGATGATTCCGACTCCCTTTGCGATGGCCTTGGCGGTGATCGGGTGGTCACCAGTCACCATGATCACCTTGATACCGGCCGATCTGCACTTGGCAACGGCATCTGGAACTGCGGCTCTCGGTGGATCAATCATCGCCATGAGACCGACGAACCTGAGGCCGGTCAGAGGGAAGTTCTCATCGTCTGCAATGAAATTGTAGCCATGGGGAAACTCGTCCTTGGGAAGCATGAAGTCACAGAAGCCGAGAACGCGCTCACCAAGGCCGCCCAGTTCGTTGTAGGCGTTGTTGAAGGCCTCTCTCCAGTGCTCGTCCATCGCAAGCTCCTCTCCGTTCATCACGATGGTGGCACAGCGTTCGAGGATCCTCTCTGGAGCTCCCTTCATCACCAACAGGTAGGGCCTGTCCGGAAGGTCAGCCATTTCGTGGATGGAGACCTAAGAGCCAATACACTGGAGGCTATACACGATAGAGATGGACAGAGACAAAGGATTACGCATGAACCCACATCTAGACAGACAGAGGCGGACATAAAGATAAATAGAAGAGGACAAAACAGTTTAATACAATGCAATTGTGTGCATTATAAGTACAAGGTAAATGCAATGCGTTACTGTACGTTACACACAACATACCAAAACTCTTGATGACTCTTATGCAACTGATGAATGCAGTTCATGCTTTTATCGTATCGTATTGCATTTGAGAAATTTATATAGCGCCTCTATAGCAACTAACTACTCAGAGGTGCCATTTGATGCAGACAAGTTATTACTGCATACCAGGTCATTATTTATTAACAACCTTTTATTCAATTCAACACGAAACTTTACATAGCGATTAGCGACCCTTCAAGGTTAGTTCTGAATAATCCCTAGGCATAAGGCATCACACAATATAGCGGTGTCTATGAACATCATTTTAATATGTTTCAAAGAAAACCTGGATATGGAAAGAACGCAAATGATTGAAATCGTCGGCTCACCTGGTATTTGTTGGTTGAATTGAACGGAATTTCACAGATCTTCTTGTTGCGGTTCCTGTAGTTAACGACTTCTCCAATTGACATCTCAACGCATTTGAGCAGAGCGGATTCTGAGGCGTCACCGTTGCATTCTCTGTTGAACACACAAGGAAACCATTTGGAAATGAAAGCCTACTCTTACAATAATTATGAACACAAGGCAGTTCCGCGGAATATCTCTCTGGTGGAAGGTGATACAGTGATACTTCTGTACTTGTATGATTTCAGTGGACTTTTCAGTCAAAATCTTATCTACCACAGAATGAACTGCTCCATCATTAAAGACTAAACTAATGACTGACCTCTCTCCATCGGCTTCTCTCTCTTCGAAGGTGTTTCCTTTTCCCAGAGGTTTCCATGCTGGAAGTGCCTCTTAATAGTTATTCTGACAGAGGCGCTATATAAATCTAAAGATACGATAGACTTTCCTACAATAGGTTTTTATACAACAGACATATCTACCATAGGCTAACTACGCAATTTAGCATGGACTCTACGATTGTGGGTCCAACTGCTTAGAATGGTCTCTCACTGGATCTTCGGCTCTTGCCTAGGAACTTTCTATCCCCTTTCCATTCTACTCTGAAATCCGTCTTCTGTGGCCGATGTTGCATTTCTTGAAGAGGCACTATTGCAATTTTCATTGATTGATTGATTGATAAGCTATCTACCATAGGTTTCACTAGTTGAATATAAAAGTCCAGTAATAAGCTAGGCAATTACAAGCGTTGCTATAGGTTAATGCCAAAACAACGGTTCAATATTTGAAAGCAAGATAGTCCTACCTTCGCAGTACTGGAATGTTCTCTTGTCCGTGTTTGAACTCAGCTCGATTGCAGAGCATAGAAACTCTGGCCAGATCCATCCACGTGGCCGATCCTTTATCGTATGTTGCACCTGCATTCACAGAATCACAAAGTAGACTATGAAACATATACAACCAATGCCTCACACAATATACATTACCAATTCAAAGACAGAAGAACACAATGCAAAGGCACTATAATGCCAATTTGAAGACATCACAATACAACTATTCAGAGACAATAAGAACAATACAAGGACCAACTCAAAGACAGCAGGTTTCCGCATTAGCAGTTGTTGTTTAACGACACCGTACAATATCAAAGATATTCGCCACCTTCATCCAATTTTGGGACTTGAAATTCAAATAATTTCTAAATCTCATTATAACAGATTAATCTAAAGTTTCAACAGCTAACTAATAACCGCGAGTTGTCAGCCAATCAAGACAAATCGCATACATGATTGGTCCTCGTGGTATACATTTCGAGAGCAACAACCAATTAGACAACTGCTTACACCGAGATAACTATCACTTAAATGAAAGGAAGTACATGATTGGTCCTTGCCGTAAACATTTAAAAAGTACTATCCAATCCTTCAACTGCATACACCAAGACAGTGATCATTCAAATGAAAGGACGTACATGATTGGTCCTCGCTGGTGTCCGCCTCAACGATTCTGTTATCGAACCACATGTGGGCGACAGTCATTCTGTTCTGAGTCAAAGTTCCTGTCTTATCGGAGCAGATGGTAGACGTCGAACCAAGGGTTTCGACGGCTTCCAGATGCTTCACCAGGCAGTTCTTGCTGGCCATTCTTTTGGCGGTCAAGGTCAAGCACACCTGATGGACAAAAGAACGCCAGGTTAAAAACAAGACTTGGAAAAGGTGGACATTGTCAGGTATCAAAAGGTGAGATCCAAAAGTCAATATCCGGATATGTGACCTTGAACGGTGTTGCTTGACCTCATAGGACAATCACCGTAACCGTACATAACCTCACCCTTTTATATCTTTCCGAGGTCATATATTAATCGATACTTCCCCAGCGACGAACACGACTCTCACATCTTACTACATACACAAAAGGGAATACAGTAGCCTATCACGTCACGGTTTCAATACACGCGTGCAGCATGTGTGTCGGGTGCAGCATGTGTGTCGGAATTTATTGCACACCAAATCCACAACAACACTTAACTGGTCTAGAACACCTGTTATTCCAAACAGATGTTGCTTGGCTTTAGAAATCCATTAGACCTAGAATCATGCGGATCAGTGAATCCCTTGTCTGCTTTTTATTGCTTTTATCCAATGATCTGCAGACTAATCTTACTTGAGCATCAATATATCACTGTACAATGACAGGAATAATAGCTCTTCTTATTAGCAAGTAAGATTATAAATCTACTTAAGAACTAGACAATTGCATCATGACAAATGATGCAATGTAAATTATAAACGTTACTAGTGGTGGGCCCACGCACACACGAGGAACCCACCCGTCGATAAATGGTGTAGTGTAACCATCCATAAGGATCATCGACATTAAAACTACCGGCCAAAATAAAATATTATTATTGACCGAACATAGCAATTATACAGTATCAACAAAGGAACAATGACCTTTACTTCACCGTCTCTAATCTCGGCGATTTCACCTAGTAAAGTTTTGAAGGTTATCCCAACCCTCAAGTTATTCTTTTCGCATTCCATGTATCACTCACTAGTGTCCGTATAAATGGCATTTGTAAATTGATAAAATGGTTCTCTAAATTATATACAATGCTATTTATATGCATACCATATAGTATTTTCAATCGTAAAATAATTGGCACGGTCATTCGTCGACGAGCTATCGCGCTCGTAAAATGGTAATTGCAATTGCTTTATTGCACTAAAAATCTAGAACTGTAGCAGCAAATGTGTAAGTGTACCGCTAATTTTAGGTCTAGAATTGTCTTTACAAAATACGCATCGTTTCGATCCCACCTACGAGCAAATTGAAGGTCAATTATTGCTTATTTAAGTCTGCTTGCAGATTGACCTTAGGCTGAAATGAGCAAGACTTTAATTTCTCTTGTCAGGCTCTTCAGGTAATTTATTTCACAATTGGAAAGAATTAATTCAGGTGTGGAGTACTTCATCTATTGTCCTTGAATTTAACTGCTTTGAGTAAGTCCTATTATTGCCTTAGCTCCCCATTTTTATTTGATATGTGACACTTGTTGGCTCATGATAATTGGACGGCGATGCATTGTAAAAAATCAAGGTCTTTAGGACAAATTTGGAATCATGATTTATTGACATTATTTTCTTAAATGTAATTAAGTATACGGCGAAAGACGAATTACTCAGTAATTCGATTTGTGGTCCAATGTGCAATTATCTGAAACCTGGCGCATCCACTATCTGACTTATGTAGGTAAAATCGATCAATGTGAAATAGTTTTACTGAAGAATGTGATTGCAGGTGCAGTAAGCGATTGTGAAGTACCTTACACTTTACCATACTTAACTACATACCTTGCCAAACCTCATGCTACAACATCATACCTTGTGCTTCCATACCTGCTCCCATACCGTACCTTATGCTACCATATCATACTCTATGCTATCAAAACATATGCTACCACGCTATACCTTATGCCACCACACCATATCTTGTGCTGCCATACCATACCCTGTGCTGCCATAGGATACCTTATGCCACCATACCATATACTACCATACCTCATGCTACCACTTCCTTATCTTGTCAGTTACACAGAGATAATATTATAGTATAGGTAGGTATACTAACGGTGACGGTAGCGAGCAGACCCTCGGGGACATTTGCGACAATGATACCAATGAGGAAGATGACGGCGTCGAGCCAGTTGTATCCGAGGATGAATGCTATGATGAAGAAGGATACTCCGAGGAAGACTGCCACTCCCGTAATCAGGTGGATGAAGTGGGCAATCTCGCGGGCAATTGGCGTCTCGCCCATCTCCAGCCCAGAGGCAAGGTTGGCTATACGACCCATCACGGTTCGATCGCCCGTGTTGATGACGACCCCTCGGGCGGTTCCTAGCAGTAAAGACGTGAAGCTTAGATGAAGATACATATAATAGGCCTAGAGGTACAGACGCAGGTACGTGTAGAGGCATGGACACGGGCAGAGCGGATAAAGGCATAGAAAGAAAAACAGACGCAGAGGAACAGATGCTGATGAGAGAGGTGCATATAAAGACTACAGGAAGAGGTACAGAGAAAGGATCAGATGAAGGACGAGACATAGACAGAGAAAGACCGACAAATAAAGGGATAAACAGAGAGATACAGGGACACAGCAATGGGGCTAGATACATAGAGAAGCTTAGATATATAAGAGCAACATAGCTATAGGTGCAAATAACTGTATTGATACACAAATACGGAAGCAGTTATCTGCACTGATTTAATATGATATATTATATCAGACTGCATATTATGTGCACATGTTAAGATGTTCTGCAAAGATCCTATAAATGGATAACCTCTGAGAAAAGTGGAAATTACCACAGTGCACCTGACCTGTACAGTAACCGTAATGTAATTGTGTGACCTTCCCAACTTACCTTCGACGGCGTTGGTCGAGAAGAACGCGATGTTCTTCGTTTCCAGTGGATTGTCGCTGGTGAACTCAGCTGAACGACTCTGCGGCTCAGACTCTCCAGTCAGCGATGAATTATCAACCTAATCAATGCATGCAGATGAAGATTCATTATCAACCTAATCAATGCATATCAATGAAGAATAATTACCTCCTTTCATTCATTCATTCGTTCATTCATTTGTTCATTCATTCATTCTGAGCAGTTGTATAGCGCCCCTTTAAGAAACACTCAGGATTCCATGACTAGAATTACAATCGTTTCATCTTTTCCGCTATTTCTACCATTATTGATGTTTCTATCACTACCATTTCTTCTATTATTATTAACAGTATTATTGTTAATATTATTAATATTAATTTTATTTTTATTAATATAAGAATTATGCATAATTATTATCAATAATATTATTGATTATTATTCATATCATAAATATTATTATGACTAATACTATCATCAATAATATTTTTATCAATATTATTATCAATATTATTACCAGTGTCGTTATTAATGTTAAGGTTTATGACGTTAACGTTTTCGTCATTTTCATCGTAATCATCACGCAGTATTTACTGACCACTGACCAAGCCAAGCATTGATCACTGGTTTTGACTAATACCGAGGAGAGGACTTGCTCAAGGTGTCTACCCAGTACTTGGGGAACGATGAAATCTGTACCCCTCACGTTAAAGGTGAGCTTTCCGACCAATCAGTAACCGTGTCAGTTGTGTAATGTAATAGAACATTTGTATATTGCGTCCCAAGAACCTCTCAGAGACGCGCTGTATAATCGATCAGATGGGAACAGATGCGTCTTTAGTTTTCTTTAAAAAGCATGGTAGTTCGCAATAAGTTGAACTGAGAGAATTTAAGAAAGTTAACTGTCCCAGGACCATGGTTCAGCGCAACAGAGGCCGTGTTCATGTATCGAAGTGTGGGAGCGTGGAATAACTAGATCGTCGTTAAGTGGAATTTTTATAGTGAGTCAATTTCTCAATAGAAAACATCCAGATAAATGCTGTGAATTTCCCTCACAATCAACAGTGCATATCAGTCATATGCCTAACTCAAAGAGTATTTGAAACCAGTGAACCGAATCAAAGACTCCCTTGAGACCAAAGGACCAAAGATATGCATAAATCCAAATACGATAACAAACAGGCCAAGACCGGTTTCACATAAGTTTAAATAACGCAGCCACTGGTGAACACTGTGAAATGCCGCGCAGCTCAAGTTAATAGTCTGGACTTAGTTTAGAAATATGGTGAATAATATAGAGCAGACAAATATAGCATAAAAACGAAGGCTGCCTACGTACTGCGAAAAACCACAGCTGGCCTTAGACAAAAGACACTCCCTTCGATTGCATAAAAATGATGTCGATAAGCTTTTGACTATGCTCCAAAGTCACAATGCCCGATTCAGGCACTGAACATGAAAACGGTCACAGTGTGTTTTTGCAGGTCACCATGTCAGTTCATTTTCTTTCTACGAGCCATACGGTAACCAATCATTCTGCCAAGAGTATAGCACAGGCCTACAACTGGATTTTATTATGCCATCCTCCTTCTAAAGTTCAGAAGTGCACACACGACATGTTACGACAAAACATAAACGACACTTGGTAGCAGCGAGTTAAGAACTTGCTAAAAGTCCTTACAAGATGACCGCCCTTGTGAAGGTGGTAACTCGAACCCGTACCCACTGTGCCACAAACCGAAGATCCTGGCCAGTTGGCAACCATGTCTCAATACGCAAAAGACGTTGAATGCTGTCAAATGCTTACCTTAAATCCATGAGCTGTTACAACTCGAATGTCGGCAGGAACACGATCACCAAACTTGACCTCAACGACATCACCGACAACCAACTCCTCAGCATGCAGATTCAACTTCTCACCATTTCGAATAGCCAGGGCAAACTGCCAACAGTCGCAAACTAAGGCATTCATCATGAGTTCATATTACCACAAAACACATCAAGCAACAAGTCATGTCAAATTATTCAAAATGTTATGACTCATAATTTATTATTTGTCAACTTTTTCAATTAATTATAAGTAGTCAACAAGTCATTTTAATTGGGAAACAAATTCCTAACAAACACGTTGCCAATCAATCCCTACACTTCACAGGTAAAATTGACTAACGCAAGATTATAAGGTATACAGTCAACTCTCCTACTCTGCAATTTTGATCTTGTTTATCAGTTGCTCGATTTCTTTGAAGTCAAATTAAATCGCTGATCACAAAATTAAATTAAGGCATTACTCGATAATTCAAATTAGATCATTCACCATGAAATCAAATTAAGCATTCGCGGATTATATAAAATGTGTACCAAGAAAAACCAGAGGCCAAAGTCGCATAATTAATTCCGCCAATTACACCAGTCTCACCTGTGGGACCATGCTCTTGAAAGACTCCATGATCTTTGAGCTCTTCGCTTCTTGGTAGTAGGAGAAGATTCCGGTAATTACAACGACCGCGGTTAACACAATTCCTAGGTAAAGCTGAAACGAACGAGCAAACACACTCTAGTAGCAACGCACTATAATTAAACAAAAATATTGCCACATTATTTGCACATTTAATATACACGTATAGGTTTCATCATTAGCAGATTCATAGAAAGGTGAGTCTGAAATTGTCTGCTCAAAAGCCTCCTATAGATCTTCCTTCCGAAACTAATTACTTCCTATTGCACACCAAATTATCCTCCACCCACAACGTATCTTTAGCTATTCAGATTGTAGTGGTACCTATAGCTAGGCTCTTGTGGAATTTGCGAAAAAGTTTCGTAAATTATGCGAAAAAATCGCTTAATCGCATAACCACGGCTCCTAGCTATAGCATGGCTAGCTAATTGCATTGTCGCAAATGGTAGTTATTGGCATTATTGCTAATAGTATGGTTAGGTACTTACATTGTCGCCAGGGACATCTTCGAAGGAGGCAGCCTGGATTCCATAAGCGATGAAGCAGAGAATGGCTCCAAGCCAGAGAAGGAGCGAGAAGCCTCCGAAAAGGTTTTTGCAGAACTTCACCCACTCTGGGGTCGTTTTCTGGGGCGTCAGTTCGTTCCTTCCGTCCCTTTCAAGGACAATCCGAGCCCTCTCCGTTGTCAGACCCTGAAGGGTGTAAAGCAGTCCGGTATGACATATTAAAACTCGTTAGCCAGAGAGAATAGCAATATAGATTAGGACTTATGATCTTTACCCTATTACTGTTGACAATAAAAGATGTCATTCGAGCATAAACTCGTAAAAACTTAGTGAATACGCTTTTAAAAAGGCGGTATTCCTGTGCTTACAGTTTCATAGTTGGTACACAGTCGTTGAGCCAATTCTTCCAAGGTTATCTTGTGCTCGTCCTGAAATGAAAATCAAATTGTTATCATTAACAGATAAACTATTTGAACACGTATTACTTACTGCCTGTTAGGACATAGGACAATTTAAATTCTACAAGAAAAAGCGACAGTTCAGAATTAGTCACCTAGTCAAAATTTATCGTCATGTTAAGTTGCAACTTCAGTTAAATAAGTGGCAATGTTAATTTGTAATTTCAATTAAGAATTTGTATCGTCATCTCGCAATCTCAACAATTCTTTCGCAATAACGCATCTGCAATTTTACTGGCGGTACAGTAGCCACAGTGAATTCCAAAGGATTTAAGCCTCACAACATTTAATAAATTTGTCTTAATGCAAAGTAACTTTGCAGTGAAGCAATTACAAGTAGGCTGACCCTCTCCTGCGTTGTATTAATTCAATAACTCAAGCATAAAGACCAAACATGGTATACATGCGAATGAAAGATTTGCTCAAGGGTGACACTGGCGAGACAGCTCAGACCCATACTCTTCGTATTACAAGGCGAGCTATCTATCAAATCGGCAAATGCTCTCCATAGTACATTTTGTTCAACAACAATATTTCCAGGATAGAAATCGAACCCCGTTTAACTGATAAGAAGTCTTTCACTGACCATTTCGACTTCTCGTTTGAGATTATCCAGATCGAGTTTCTTCTTGTCCTTCTTCGTCACCTTCTTCGACTTCCCCTTTCCCTTCCCTCCGGCGTTCTCATTCTGAGCCAACTCCGAGAAACGGTAGTTGGCATCACGCTGCTACAAATGACGAAGAAATAGACATATATAGAGACTTTATTTGGATGAAGTCAATGAAACGCATATATAGAAAAAGCAGATTATCCGATATACAAGGTAATGTGAAAATGGATAGAAGCACCATAGTGACCGTCATTCATCATCATGATCCTCATCAACATGTAATCTAAGGCCTAAATATTGATCATCGTCATCACAGTCATCATCATCATCGTCACTGTCGTAGCTTCCAGCATTGTCATCATCATCATTGTCAGCGTTAAATAAAAGGTTTAAAATATTCAACATCGTCATTATACTCCTTGACGTGGAAAAAGTTAAAAGGTTCACCACCGCCGTCATCATTATTGACATCAACGTCATCATTATTGACATCGTTATCATAATTGTCATGGCAATTAAAGTTCCATCAGAAGACATCCATGTTGCAGTGCCATTTATTTTGGGGTCACCTTGAAATGTAAGCTGTGTATAAGCTATATATATATATAAATAAATATCTGTATGAAATACGAACTATAAAGTTATGTATCGCATTTCATTAGTACACAACACATACATATATTTAGATATTGTCATCATCACCACATCCACTCTCTTACTCCTCCCTACCCCTCCTCCGTTATTAAGTTGTCTCACAATTTACAACTTGGGACAACAATTGAGCAACACTTATCAAACGCCCGGCTCTGTATGACTCGCGCAAGCATACTTGATGTTCAACTTTATTTATGTAGAACGTCTCTTATATGTCTAGCATTCGTTCACTAGGGCACATACCTCTAAGTACAGCCCTTCAGTCATACGCATTGCTGATCTGGCTTAGTCCCTCGACACACCTGTACACAACAGGTGCGCTTGGCAAATGTCAAGCTTGAATGTTGACGGTTTAACTATGTCACTACAGTCCAACTTAAATTCACCACGTTTTACAACTAGGATGCATTTGAATTCCGGCGCATTTCCACCTAATTACATCCATAAATCAGTCTACCTCGGGAACAGCATCGGGACGTATTATGGATGAGCAATATGATACCGGTTATTGATAATCCATTACTGGCTAGGCTGCCTACAGTAGGCCTAGGTATTAATTTCGCGCTGATCTTCTGATATTAGCCTGATTACAGTTTGGTTCTGGCGCACCATCGGTTGATCTCTTGTGCAGTTACTAATTAATAGGCAATTAGAACAAGCATAGAGGCAATATATATTTCGGTCAATGTGTATATATGTACAAAAAAAGAACATATATACATATATATATATATACAATATAAATATATACATATATGCAGCCACACATGAACGCATATTAACATGTATTAACATGAACCACATATATCGCCTACGTGCATAATTATAGGTCAATATAGTATAAAGAACATTTGCATAGGCTTATGTATATATATACTAGACATATAATTGCATATATAATAATAAATGCATTAGCCTATATAGGTCTATGCATATATGACGATACGCGAGTAGGCAATTCTCGTTAGGCAAGACACGAGATGTTCTGTCATTTATGGGTAACATAGGCCCTATCCTGGTACCAATTAGGCCTACATATCTTTGCAAAATATCTCTGGCAATATATCGTTAGCGTACAATTAAAAATGATGATTCTCGTCAGCCTTTTATTGTTCTCTGTCATCAGCTGATCGATCTGTGTTGCTTTTGCAATTGAATCCAATTTATAAGATGCGACTCTGAAAGACCACGATAATTGATTCGTTTTCAGAATAACCATAACTAAATATTTATATGGCGCCTCCTTTAGAAGACTCCTCGGAATCAAAGGCACGGTCTGTCTCATGACGTCAGACCACGTGCTTAGAGATGGACCCAGCCATCGGAGGAACGAGTGTTTAGACACAAAACGCTTTGTACTCCCATAAATAGGACAGGAATTCTGGCTAACAGTCTACACGACTTACTGTAATGAAACTATTGTAGCAAATGATCAGCCTAATCTTCTTAACTAATGTGATCTGCTCCAATTTACTTCACACTGAACACTTCACGAAGCAATTACCATGGACTAAGTGCATTGTATGTCATCAGAGGCGAATACGGAGAGGACTGGAGAGAACGGTCCCCTCCAAAATTTCGTATTGAGGGATGGAGCTGCCCTTATCCCCCCGCTATTTCATAAATTCTTTATAAATATTAATAATGTCTGCAGTGTTTTCCACTGTTCATCTTTTTTCCTGTATCAATGTTTGAGAATTGAAAATTTTCCAACCTGTTCCCCAAACCCAATTTTTTTCGACCTGACCCTCCCCAAAACCCATGAAAAAGTCTCCATCTATGCATGTCATACAACAGCGCTATATGAGAAACTCGATTAGACATTATATGCCGACGTCACAGCCTACGTGACACAGTTCGCCGTCGCTTATGGAATATTTGTGCTATAGTCTTGTATTCGTCGTTTGTCTGTTTACTGTTCAGACTCTTAATTCAAATACGTTTTCAGTTGTTGGCTTAGTACACGTGCTTTCACATGAATCCGTATGCCCAGTCTTATACAGAATTCGGCCGAATACACTCCACGCCAGCTTGCTCAGCGTGCATCCACTCGCTCGGGTACTTATTGTAGTCTGCTTTATGGCAAAGAATCTGTCGCGCGAGCCCGACTCTAAAAGAACCAGACCTTCTCACAGGGCCAGAGAACAGCGGCTGAACGAAGACTTAGCCAAGTGTAATTGAGAAGGAGAGAGCCTAAGGTATTGCGTCAGACACTAACGAATTGTGCAATGGTATCTTTTGAAGAAATTTCTGTCTCGTGCCATAACACTAAACGCATCCGCACGCTACTTCCCACGATCACACACAACGACTACAACATCTTGCCAAAAATAGACGTCACACGAGCACACAAAACCAACAAGCCTTTTGCCGAACAATAAAAGTTTACACAGTGATCAAACTCGCTTTGTTAGTAAAAGATTGAAAGACCACTGAAGGATTGTTCATATTAAAAAAGAAGTCACCATATACACCGGTCAGGTCAGTTGAGTACATGTACTTAGTGTGCTTTTCAAATAATCAGGACACATCCAGTTTCAATGTAAATTCGTGTTTGATTCGGCGATGGTCGTTAAATGTTAGCCACTTCATTTCCTTGGCCTCGGCGTATGACATCGGGTGGCCAGTTCTCTCCCTCGCCGTCTCATCTTCCCACCCACATCTCACGATACTGTACTCATCATGGCCGAGTGGGATAAAGGAGCAAGTGGAAGTAGTATTATTAGAACTATTGAAAACCTTTCAAAGTACCCTGCTTTCAGTAGCAAGCAGGGTGATCTACAACGCTCTTCTAATTATGAATTGCTATATCTTTATTTAATCTAGGAACCAAACTCCTCCACTGTTCGCACTCTGACAATGCCAGTCCAACGCCTGGACAAAGGAAGAGGGCGACGCTAATGATCTATGTTATCAGTGTCGTTAAACCCACACTACTACTAATGTACCATATTTCTTAACGAATTAGCCAATCCTAAACTCGGCGTAACGCCGAATGCATGGCATGCCCCTTATAAGTCTTCCAAAAGTAATCCATATTGCAAGAATTTGGCAGTGGTTAGCTCATGAATGTAAGAAATAGTCATTAAGTCACAATCTAGTCAGAGCCGCTCGAAACTACACACCGTTTAAAAAAATACGACATGTGTTATGAACTGCTCTTTATACATCTCGAACGTCACACCTTCTACGTAAAACGGTTAACTTCCCGGTAAAAGCGAACCCACACACAGCAACCAAGTAAAGCCTGCATTGCTCTCTGACCCATAACACTGCTGTCTTGGGATGGTGCTGCGCCGTATAATACGATTATTTTCAGTATTACAGTCAGAGGTGTAACGTATGCTGTAACAGTAAAGAGTTACACTGTGTAAAAGTATAACCCACCATTTGCTACAATCAGAAGCCCCAATCTTTATCGTCATCAGCCACTTGTACACTTGGATTTCATACGAGGAAGGAAATAATAATTACATGTAAAAATTGAAGGCTTTAACACAAACAAGTGCCCAGATGACACACTCGTAATGTAAACGCAAGTGTAAGGTAATCCTCATTGGTTGTTCGTGCCACACAGAACCTTCCTAGAGAGAGAAGCTAAAACGCCGGCTCTACAGTCCACATCCGATTAACTTCGAAAGAACCAGAGAAGTTGCAATGTATGAACGCAGTGCATTGGCGGTTACTACACCGACTTAACTCTAATGCAACAGCATAATTAAACTGAACATTACCCTAAGCGTAACTGTGGCTGTAAACCTCTTTACCCTGATACCAAGTGTGACACCTTTGCCGACAACACTAGATGTTGCACTAAGCGTGACAACGCCTGAGAGCTATAGCTCTGACTATAGCCATTCAAATGTTACGCGTTACTGGTTTGTTACAGTGAATGTAACGCTAACAGCGAATGTAACGCTGACTGTAATGTAACTTTTGAAACTAAATCAACTGACCTGTCCTCTGGCAGCCATCTTTAAATTATTGTAAAAGTAACTGAATTAAAGAGGTCCCGCTCCGCTCCGCGCTGTGAGTGGCGAATGAACATCGGCCGCCGTCTTTATATTTACGGGTCAACAGAGCATCGAGCGAAGGCAGCAGAGACGAGGGAGGGAGGGAGGGAGGGAGGGAGGTGGGCGGGGGCCCCGAAAAGAAGGGAGAAAGAGAGACAGAGACAGGCAGACAGGCAGGCAGGCAGACAGAGACAAGTTTCGCCTATGTAGCATTAGACAGACAGACAGGTTGTAACACGCATAGACAGACAGGGACACAGTCAGGCAGATAGATACACAGACAGACAGATAGTGATGCAGACAGACAGGCTGAAACATAGACAGACCAATACGGACACAGACAGAGACAAAGATATGCAAACAGACAGATGGTTATAGACAGACATACAGACAGAGACAGAGGGAGGGTATGACGCGTCGTCTATAATGCTACAGAGTGAGGAAAAGTAAGACGGAGAGCGATGGAGAGAGACAGAGACAGAGACAGAAGACGGAGCCAGAGAGCGAGTCCCCAAGACGTACAAAGAAACGCACAAAGCGAGTGAAACTTAGAAAGACGCACACAGACAGACACACAAACGCACACAGACATAGACACACTAAGAAACCCTTAACCAACCAGCTGACTATTTATCCTTGACCCCCTCTCCTCTCCGCTGCTTCACTCGTAACCGTCTGTTTACCTGTCTGTCGCTCTCTCTGTCCCTCCTTCTGTCCTCTTATCTGTCGCTCTCTCCTCCGTCTTTGTCTCACCCCCTCGCTCAAGCAGTTCACGGTCTAATAAACCGTCACCAGTTGAAACCGGAACACACTGACCGCGACACACGCATGCGCTGTTGTACAAAGCATACACTCGTCATTACAGGCACGCATGCGCAGTGCACACCACCTTCACACATGCACACACACACACACACACACACACACACACACACACACACACACACACACACACACACACACACACACACACACACACACACACACACACACACACACACATATATATATATTATATATGTTATATATATATATTATATATGTTATATATATATATTATACATATATTATATATATATATTATATATATATTATATATATATATTATATATATATATTATATATATATATATTATATATATATTATATATATATTATATATATATTATATATATATGTATAATTTATACCCAAAAACACATACATTTAATTCATACAGTGTATACAAACACACTCATACATACACATTATAGACCAGTGGCGCCGTCACTCCATTTGCGTCTACTTCTCTGGCTAGAAAGACAAGCTCTGTCTTGATGACTTCGTGAAATAATAAAGGTTTAAGAGTTTCTAAACGATATAATATTATTGTTACTATCACTTTTTACACTAAATAGCCTTAGTCTCTATTTTCATATAAATGCTCTTGACGTCACGCATCATGACGTATTAGACAATGCTATCGTGCTTATTTCTTTGTATTGCGCTTGAGTTTCTTATCAACTTACGACTTGTGACATTACGACTGTTTTGCTTACGACCGTGTGATTTGCTGTTTTATCAATGTTGACATTGAGTGCAAATGTTGAAGATTTAAAGCGTTTCAGTATATGTAGCCTTAGACCTGTGCAATGTTAAGGTCTATAACTCCATGATCACGTGATTGTCCAAATGACTGCGACTTGCGTTTAAATTCTTGACGTCTGGCGGCGTTTCTGATGCACAAATGCAAGCACAGATATGCATGACTGTATGCTTGTGTAAGTATGTATATTTTGCATACTTTGCATTTGTATATATTGCATTTGTAATATATGTGCATAATACATACACACATACGAATAATAATCATACATCATGTGCATGTATATACATGTATATACATGTATATTCGTACTCATCTGATACATACATAATGCATTATGGGTGCTTTAATATTGTCATGGGCTAGCAGACATGTAACATATAATCTGATCTAATATATTTACATGCAGTTTGACGGTAAACAATCATATATAAAGTATATATGCATATATATATTATATATATATCTGTATATATACAGAAGATAGGCTACTTTGTGTTGTCGAGAAAAGGCAGCTCTGAGGTTGCATGAGATACGAGACCAACCTCAGTACTTCAGTTTGATACGGTACTAACAAAACCGTTGTACACAATTGCAGACCTGATTGACGGAACCCCTCGTCTAGAAAGACCGAGACAGGGAGTCGCTTGCTATCTGGAAGATAAGGTCTGCTGCATTGGAGGGCAGGTACGCGGTGTTCGAAAACAGACAGCTGTCTTAACCACCGTAATTTATTATTTAGTGCGCTGTGGGTCAAGCTGTTGTTAAATGGACGCATCAGTGCAGTACATGGTGTGCCAGCAAATGGCATAATTAAAAGGTCTATTATCCACACAATCAGAGGAAGGTTCCGTTAAATTATAAATTTATTCATCGCTATTGCAGACATTTTCAAATAAATTTTAAAAATCCTTCAACTCTATTGAAAAGTACATGATCGTGTTGATTTTCCTTTAATCGCGAATAAATAACTTTTTAAATGTTGGCATGTCGAACTTGAAAAAAGGTTTCATTTGTCCGGTCTTGGGAGGTATATTTATTAGAAAATTTGTCGGAGGAGCAATATGTCTGGCCAATATATCCGGGAGAAGATATCCATGAGAAATTTCTTGCACTGAGAAAAGTCTCAAATATCGGGCCCACGCACACACGTTTGACCCAGGCAACAAATTTTCATAAGTGTCAATCTTGTTAGTCACATTTTTAGTGATTTTTCTGAGGTAACTACTTTACCATTGCACTCGAACAGTTGAATAATGTGTGTATCGAATGTGACTGCTCAAAATTCCACCATCAAGGTCATTAAAAAAATTAAGTGACCCTGTTACAGGGAAATGCCACCTTAGTCTGACCTGTGGATGTTCTTTTGGACTCACCTTTGGACAGCCCTTTGATCTCACCTTCGGATGTTTTTTGGTCTCACCCATAATGTCCTTTTCGTGTCACCTTTTGATGTCCTTTTGCCTCACCTCTGCTTGATCACAATAATTAAATCGTTTGATTAAAACTATATTACTGGTTTCTGCGTAGTATTCGTTTTATTACCAGCATTAACTCGAACATAAATATAAGGCTTGGCTTGGTTGGTCATTTCTTTATCGTGTCATGATTCTTGGTGATTTCATACTAGAACATAATAAAATTTACTTTAAACCTTTTTTATTGAGCAATGCAAAGTATTTTTGCAATGGCGGTCTTCAATAAAATTTAATTATAACTTGAAAGAACTAAACATCGTATTACGATTCAGAAATAAACAGAAGCAGTACTTAAGGAACTCTATTAGCTGCTTACCTCTCTTATCGACCTTGCCTTAGGACGTTTGAAATATTTTGCTTCATCGAACTATTTTATTGCTTACTATATAGTACTTAATAAATAGACTTGAATTAGATCTAATTGTTTTATACTATGAAATCATTAAACAATATTTTACAAAGTAGATACTTATCCTCGAGTGAAGAGTGCTTTTGGAATGTGATTTGAGCTTCACATAGACCAGACACTTTGATTCGTCCTATGGACAAGATGTTCCAGCGATTTAAATGTCTTTCTGAAGTAATTCGGGCTTTTATTGACCCGCCGTGTAATTAAAAAGAAAATAGAAGCACCCTTTCTACTAAGACCAGGTCAATGAATTGACACAATAATGCTATCTCGTCTCGAGACAGCTTTTTCGTATTGCAAGGAATTAAGAACATTAGACTATGTATTTATGTAGAACTATGTATGTAGACATGCGTGCAAGTAGGTACAAGTGATTACTAACTTACTTATCTTGCCTACGCCAAAATGTTGAAGTTCAGTGCTCAGTAGAGAATTGCTTACGCCTGAGGTGCTTAATTAATGAGGGTTCTTTATCTTCTTACTCCACTCTACTGTACTTATTCTGGTTTCTCGAGGGCAGTGTGGGGTTTCTGGGTCTTATCATCGTGCCTCAAATACCATATCCCAAGGGCAATAACAAACGATATATGGTTGAACTAGATACTACTAACACTGTGTTTTTGGTGGTGCCAGGCCAAAGTTTGGATAAAAGAGGAGGTGACCCCAATCGTCCTAGCCGCGATAAAGCGTCTTAGAGCAGAAAAACTACTACAGTACGGTTTCTGGGACGCTCGCAACCAGTATTTGTCCTGACGTAATGGTAAGCGTAATGGTAATGATACGTGCTATTATTGGATATTCATATAGCGCATCTCAAGATGTTTAACATTGTGTACAGGGTCGAGTGAAATGATCGAAGAAGACCTCTCTTGGTTCTAAACTGTCTCACTTAATGTAATATGTAGCGATCAAGAGTATCACAATGTCCCACAATTCCCTCCTTCATGCAACATGATTGACGACGTCACCAGTCTATGCAACACAAAACAACAAGTAAGCAAGCTGATGTGAAGGCATCTAACACATTGCGCTATATAAGCGTATACCTGCGTTGATCGTCGTTACTTTGCTGTTACACCAACAATAACATTTTCATGTCGCAAAGCATTTTCCTATCAGTATCAGCCAAAACCTGGAGGTGACTATCCACCAAAACAGTAGTGGGTGTGACCTATCGACAGAGTCAGAAAATAAAGTTAATCCGATGGTAATTAATGGCCAAAGTTAACATAAGTCGCCAGTTTAGATAAGTCGCGAGATACTTCGAGGGTGCTTGTTAATGTCAGCAGCTGTCAGCGTAAGTGCTAAGAGTTCCGTTACAGAAATGGTGGATGACTGGAGTAGTCTCGTGGTGGACTTGATCACCTCTCGATGGTCCTCTGACATGATGCAGCGCTGGTGAATAGATTGTAGGACAAAAATCCCAAGGATTTAATCCCCAGGACAAAATCCCCAGGATATAATTTTCCGATTGTGCGGGGGACATAATTCTAGAATATAAATGTTTTAAATCCCTCAGTGTGATCAACCTATTTCTACCTTTGACTGATCTCTTTATATTGACCAGTTCTATTCCATGCGTCAGTGTCATTCTGCAATAGGCTTTGGACTTATTATTGTCATCCAGAATTAAAGTTAAGACTTGTTTGTGTCACTTGGGACATAATTTAAGTCCTGTTAATGTCGTTCACTTCTAGAATCAATAATTTACGACAAACGAAGGGTCGGCTAAATTAGACAATCGGCTACATGGTACAAATACCGATAATTTATCGTTTTAACGTAATTTATGCGTCGAATGTTATTCTGGCTCAAGAAGCTGGATTGATGACAAATATTTTTGCTTAAGCAGAATTATATATGTATATATATATATATATAGTTTCTGCTTAACCACCGTGTTACAACTAAGATAACTGGCGTCGCCCTCCTTCTTAATCTAGGCTTGGGACTGGCACTTTTAGAGTGCATGCAAGGGCGTAATTTGGATACATGTACGTACGAGTCTTAGGCCTATACTACCCTGTATCTAATTATATACCAGCTTTTCAGTAATAATGTTCTAGCTTTGGGGATTATGGGATTATATTAGAGAGATTTTGCTCCTGGGGGTTATTTCCGGAGATTTGTGTCCGGGAATTTATGTATGTTGACCGGTGAATAAGTTGATGTCCTGCTCTTAGCTTTTATGCGGCGCCGTAGATGGAGAGTTGACGAAACGAAAGCGCCTGTTAATAAGTTGGTTCCCGCGACATCGATTTTGAGCGCTGTGGAATTCTCCAGCTCACTATTACGAGAAAATGATTGAAAGACAGTAGCGAGAGGATTCACCAATGACTTGTCACTGACCTTTTGAAGGTCAGTCGTTAATTAATCAGGCAAATTCATCCACGATTGTCCTTTAATTGATGGCTGTTGTTTGACCTTTGAGAGCAATACACGCCTCATCCTACAATTATAATACGCATAGTTGCGCACGGAAATCACTTGTTGACTTTACACCTTCTGCGTAGCACTCATACAAACACAGACTCACGCAAACACAGACACAGACACAGACAGACACGTATAAGCACAAAGACAGACGCGCACAAACACATATACAATATAAACACAAAATGACACCACACTCACATGCATGCATACAAAACATTACGAACCAAAGTTTATTTAGGCAGTATAGTACAAGCCCAACCGAGACTATTGGAGACTTTTCGACCTCTGAACTCATGCACTTGCATAATTAAGGGCGAATTCAGAGCTAGAGAATTTATTTTCTAGGCCTCGGCACATAGGAACGGGCGACCTGCCCTCTCCCTCGCCGTCTCATCTTCCCACCGACTGAGCACGGTCATTGTACTCATAGGAGCTGAGTTGACCAAGTGCACACAGTTCTAAACAGATTTCCACCACGATGGTGTCTATAACTCTGAACCCACGACCTCCCGGTTGACAATCCACCTCGCTAACCTCTAGACAATCGAGTGTTTACTGTTGCTAGATAAAACTTTAAACCCGCTACACTTCTAAGCAGAAACCACTTAAGATTATCGATATATGGCGATCTCTTCCTCTCTAAAACATTTCCGCTGCGAGCTCAGTCTGGCAATAAACCGAGCGTTCAACTATTATCATATTGGCCTCTTTGATATTCAGTCGGAATATTATACTAAGGAGGTCGCTTATTCGTGTATTCACTCGTATGGGGGTGGAGGATGGATTCTGGGCTGTTGTTGAAATAACATTTCTTTGTTGGTTCGTTGGTTCACTGTTTGATGAATTTGTTTATCAAATTTTTTTGTCAAATTTGTTTATCGAATTTGTTTTCGAGATTGGTCGCTGTAAACATGGTTTGAGTTCGCTGTAGGTGACGTAATGTACTATAATTAGTATTGCTTGACTGTTGTTTCTTGCTGATTGGAATTTACACGGCACTCGTCACAGTGACAATGGGTCTAAGGCAACACATTAAGACAATGGCACAAAGAAAATGGCTAAATGACAATGGCATTAAGACAATGGCACAAAGAAAATGGCTAATTGACAATGGAACAAAGACAATAATACACAAAAAATGGCTAAGTGACAATGGCATTAAGACAATGGCACAAAGAAAATGGCTAAATGACAATGGAACACAGACAATGGCACAGAGACAACGCCACATTTATCACCCGAATGCCATAGAAATCAATCTGTTCCTATGGTGATCATAATTTCTATTGCTTACTTTCTCCTCACTCTCCCACAACTCCGTATATGTCTGTTTTGCAAATTCTTGCTATGATTGTTTTGTTTTTGAACATTCTTTGGGTTTTCATATCTGCTGTTCCAGGAGTCCGTTTGCAGGCGGTTCAAAAAGTACATACTTACTTAATCTTTCACTGCATAGATTGCTAATAGATAGTTGTTGCTGCGTATTGACATTGTGTCACAGCAAAGATGATTAGTGTGGCCGTCCTCTTTTCTCAGTACTCAATAAACATATTAAGGATATCAAAATTCCAAGTTCTCTCAGACACCTTTAAGTCACGTTGACACTAAGTTATAATTATATCTTTCGCTTTAGCAAAGACTTTGTATTTAAACAAGATAGTAAAGGCTATAAACTTGTAGGGTAAAAAATTTGATAAAACGGTGATCTAGAGAACTTCATTTATATACGACATTAAAGATGTCTTACAACTGCATGACCGCTTACGTCTACTCTTGCGCTTCAGAAGTTAATTATATAAATAGCGAGTTCTAGTTATTGATTTTGCAGTACTCAAATTGAACGACATCACTTAGAGTACACCAGTGATATCCGTTTAACAACAGATATCATGGAGTCAATTGGATAATGTGCTAGATTCAAATTTAAGTCTGAACCTGTGACAAATAATTCATAAAGCACCTCTCACATTACAACCTAATCAGAGGCGCTCCCAGTGCGAAGAAACCTCTCATAAAAATGAGTATTAGGAGAACGAGCATAACCATGCAGTAGTGCTACTAGATAAGATCTCAGCAGAATCCGTTGAAGGAAGATCATTCCAAAGGAAAGGGCAAAGAGAGGCGTGGATACGATATTGAGCTGCGGCAAGCCAGACCGAGGTATGCCTGCTAAGAAGGTCATGACGGTCTAAAAACATCTTTAAAATATGTTTTTATATTTTTTCTGTCTTACTTTGGCAATTATTCTAAATGTACAACAATAAAACTAAAGGAAGAAATCATTGGAGAAGCTTATTGGGCTGTCTTTATATTTTAGTTATATACTCTTCGTAAAATGTTTCTCAGTGCTGTAACTGAGCAACTTGTTAGGGCTTAAGCAGCTGTTTTCAAACAAATCTGGTCGAATCCAGTTCTCAAAGCGAACGTGAGTATTTCAATGTTTAACACATCTTGTAGCCACAACACAAAGACTGACGCCTTTGATGAATATTTGATTATTGTAGTATAATATTTGTTTTCTTTATCTTCTCTCTGGATATGATTTCCACTTTAAGGTCAGCCATGCTTTCGTCAAAATACAACGGAAACGAGGTTAATATCCTGGTGGGACCACATAATATAAGGCTGTCTACACAGTCTGCATTGCTTCGTTACGGCTGCCATTATCTGGCGGTCTTTATGTCATTGAGCAAGGAAGGACATCTTTACGGATGGACCAAAGAGCGCAACAGGTAAATCAGGCTCGTTGAACGTGGGTTCTTGTGGTTACCATGGAAGCTACTGGATGAGCGAAGACTCATCGGTCCTGGCGGCAGAAATGGGAGACCATAACCAGGGCGATGCATATGAGCTTTCAAAGCTAACACGCGTCATGTTGTTTTCAGATGATCTTGTAGAGTGTAGACTTAATGTACGACTGGACGAGTGTATGACAATTGCTCCCCGGACAACTGCCCAGATTTTGGGTAGGACAACTGCCCCACCGGACAATTACCCCGGACAATTGCCTTCCCAATTTCTAATTTTGGCTAGGACATTTGCCCCCGGCCTTTGCTGAGCTTATGGTCTGACCGCGGGTGCAATTGTCCTAGTGGGCAATTGTCCGGGGAAGCAATTGTCCGTTCCCGACAGGACGACTGCACGCTGTATCCCGATCAAGAACGAAAACAAAGAATTAAGGCGAAGACATAATAAAACAGAGCATTTATGTGTAAATATTCTGTAAAAGACATTTGTCTTAGACACCATACGCAGGCCATTTTGTACCGTGTAGGCCTATGTGCGTGCCGTGTCTAACGTTTGTCATCTCAGATATGAAAGCATCGTTAAATAAACTTAGGCTACAATCTCTCGCCGTTGGACAACAAATTTCTTAATGTTCGTTAAATTTCAAACTGAAAAGCCGCAGTGTAATTTAAGACACAGTATGAACGATTGACGACAGGTCATTAGGCTACAGGATTCGAATTTAATAGCCGGCAGCCATGCAAGGCGCCAATTGCGTTATACTTCTATCTTCTAATTTGACCAAAGCCACCACCTAGCGAAAGAAGGACTAGTCAACCTTACGGGATATACGAGAATCGAGCTCGACTCTTCAGCTCTGCGCACCAGAGGGTCAACCATGGCCATATACCCAGCGATATAATAAACAACTAATATTAATTAATAATTATGTATATTGTTTAACGCCATCTTGTATCTGGCAGGCCGTTGATGACGACATTGCCTCATGTCAGTTTAACCAACTTATCATTATTTTCGCAATTCGGTCGAGGTATCGAATTGTGACGTGTATGATTGTAGTTCAGTTCAAAGGTCAGTCGAGGTCATACCCCCGAGGGGGTTTCATGGCACAGCTCTGTCAACTTTTGGGATAGGATGTAGCGATACTCGAATCCTTGTTGATTTCCATAATACTGTTTGCATTAATTAACAGATGCTTCTGATCTTCGCGGTGGGAGGATGTTCGGTAAATGGATCGTTGATGACACTGTGACAGGCGATGGCTCGGCTCTTGGGCTTTGGGTTCGAGGGGAGGGGTTAGGTAGACCGTCGTACAAGGGTTAATGAAATCGAGGACCTTTGGTCGAACCTTGAAGGGCGAGGGCGCTGTTGTCCCGGACAGTCGCCTGAGCCAAGGCGACCCTCGCGAGAGACCACAGAGGTTGTTTGACGGGCGACGAATACACGGCTTATGTTCGGTCCATATTCTCCATAAGCAAGTCAGTGTAGCGCTCTGTCAAGTGTTGTCTCCTTCAGTGACTGAGTTGTTTGCTCACTCATTCATTTACTCACTCGATAGATGGATGGATGGGTGGGTGGGTGGGTGGGTGGATGGATGGATGGATGGATGGATGGATGGATGGATGGATGGATGGATGGATGGATGGATGGATGGATGGACGAATAACTCAATAAATTATTTTGAATGAACGATGGATGATTGATTTACTCGTTCACTTGCTGATATGTTGCAATGGTATTGAATGGCATAGTATGGTATATGTTGCTATTGTATGGTATGTTGCAAAGGTACTGAATGGCATGGTATGGTATATGTTGCTATTGTATGGTATGTTGCAATGGTATACTGTATGTTGCCATGGTATGATATGTTGCAATGGTATGATATATGTCGCTATGGCATGTAGTGTAACTGGCCTTGAAAACTTGGTACCCAGTAGCGGCAAAACGCTTGTTCCGCACATGATATTCATTTAAAAAATATTGACAAATATAACATAGTAAAATTTGTAATTTTGGTATATTGTAAATGTATATAGACCACTAAGACCAGTAAGTAATAACCTCAAGCTATAACAATCAATAGCAAAACTTTATTGACTACCACACTATAACAGAAAAAACTGTTGTTGAAATATTTTTGGCGATTTTTATCTTTCTTTTGGTACAAAATTGCGTATTTTGCTTCTAAGGCAGCGCCGTCACCAATGGCATGGTATGTTGCTATGGTGTGGTGCTATGGTGCTGTGGTGGGTTGTAGTATGGCACGGTGTAGTATGGTGTATTAGTTTATTCAGCTATGCTCTCTGCCGCAACGCAATAGTTGCAAATTGATACTATGCCAGCAACATTATAAAGACGTCGCCCTTAGACTGAAACCTAGAGAGCGCTCTCAGTAGTTGGTTGGCTGGTCGTGGGTAAAATTGTTGTTGGGTCATTTGGTTGGCTGGTTCCTTCATTGTTTGGTTCGTTGCTGTTTTTTCTTCGGTTTATTGACCGAACTGATTGACTGCTTTGCGACTTATAATCCCTGACTCTCAATTCAGTTATGAGCGCAGGTCGCTGGAGCACATATGCTCACAACCAATCGACCCCTATCGCGCAACCTCTGCCATAGAGGGCACCCGTGTCGCAAACCGGTTTCCGCTGGCTTATAGTCAAATGGCGCTTTGCAAATCAGCACCCTACCTAGCTTCCCAGGTATGCTGCAATCATCGCGTTAGAGCCGCTTTGTACCGGTGGTCGAAACGCCTCGAACAGTTTGTTGGCTGCGTGAGGGACAAGGTTGAATCGACCTCTAGCCCGGGTGCGTTGAACTGCTGTTCGGTACGTGGCTTAGGCTTCATTCAGAAGCCTTTAACATTATAAATGAATGGGGACTTTTCGGAGTCCTTTGATTGACTGATTTACTGATTCATTGGATGATTGAACATTGTTGTACAAATCCATAGAAGCATAATGCCTCCAAAGGCACTCTATAATTATGCAATTAAAATTGCAATTACGATTGTTTGATTGCATTTCATTGCTGGTTTGATTAGCTGACTGGTTGCAAGTTGGCTGTTTAGGTTCTCACTGACTGAGCAAATTGCAGCAGCTGTATTATCATAATAATTGAAGGAAGTTCTTTTCGAGTTCCATAATAAGGTAATTACAGAAATGTGCTGTGAACTTGTGAAAATGTTTGGACTTTAGATGATAGTCTTATATCAGTGAACACCATCTCAGCTTGCAATAGGAAAGCTTGGAAGGATATCCTATTAAACTAAACAGGCTAATTTGCAAAGAATTCCGAGCTACTTAGAGCTGTTATTACTCTATGTCTAGTTGTGATACCGTTTGTAGCAGCTCGATTTCAGACACTTGGATAATTTTGTATTTCAATGGGTCACAAATCAAATTTGATTGCCTGAGATGTGTGCGCTGTTAAACACCTGTATCATCCGATACACAATCAGAGATTCGAACCCCAATCGCCTTCCCGTCCTTGCTGTTCCATATCGAAGAGCAATGTCTACATCTGTTGAAGCCCGAACCACGCTCCGAGCAGCAGAAGAACGCACCCTCAGCCCCTCTCGAACATATCGAATGCAAAGGCACGTTTTCGATGCTCTTCTGAACGAGGTGGAGAAGGGGTAAGGCTCTGGTTCGGTCTCTGTGTTTTGCTCTTAATAACAAAGTAGACAGCGAGTCTGCTACAGTCGCAATGTTATGATCGCTGGATACTCCCACAAGTGGCTCTGTCATTACGAGTGATTGTCACGAGCGAGCAAGATTGACGACGTTGAGATACGATCGCGAGCAATAAACACAATATCAGATCCTAAAGGAAGGCATTAATTTTAGGTGTAACGATTTAAAGTCTCTCCCAAAACAGTCTTCCTCAAAACAGGAGATAGATTGTTCTAACAGAGTTTGAAACATTTCACTTGGCCTGGGACTTTGTTTTAGAGTGAACTCTCCGGAACTAAATTTACTCTAACACATATTCGCGATGGAATCTATTCACAAACTGCTATTGCTATTTCTCGATCTTCTATTCAGAAAATGTATCTCTCCCCATTTCATTTAAGTTCCATTCAAAAATTAAATGTCGTTTTGTTACAGCTAGTTTAAAACTAATTAATGGGTCCGCTACAAAATGAGAAAATTCACGTGCTCAAAATCATAAAATCGTTAATAAATATTTCATTCTAAACCAAATCAGCCGTTGGCATCTATTCAAAAAAATTGCCATGACGCAGTCTAGTTCATTTGCTTTAATATATGTTGTTCACCTTGGAACGCGCTTTCTACTTCTATTCGCTCAACAATTCTATCTGGCATCCTCTTTAGCTTTTCTCAAGATCTGCTTAATCTCGCGGGGTATTGCGCATTGGCGACGCTTCTGAACGGTTTACCCCACTAGAGGCATTCTATAAAATTTTAAATACAATACAAAAAACTGATTTTCCTAAGAGACTTCGTCTTGGGACTCCTGTATGTGACTCGAGCAGTGGGCTCCATCTCAGAGCCAATGGGGTTTCATCGACATCAAGACCGTGATGTTCAATCTTCTCACACTCAGATTGGAAATTTACATTTGACATGAGATACAAGAGATACGAATGAAGTTAATTGAGGCGAAAGAATTGACGTGTAAACACTTGTGGACGTCCGCCTCAGTCACGTGGCCATCGTTTAAGACCGTGAACTGAGAGAGCGGATTTCGAAAGTCGTATTAGCGGAAGGATATCGCGAGGTTTCTCCTGCACTGACTCCCTAGCGAACTGAGCCATGCATGAGTATACTCAACTACTTTCCCAACCAGCATAATTACGAGGCAAATATAAGTGTATTGTATCAATTTGTATAGCGCAGTTCAAAGCTGTAGTGGCCATGCAATTAACGCTTCCAATGCGAAAACTCCGAGAGAAGGAAAAGATAGGCTTACTGAGGAAGGAAAATGAATTACTACCACCACCGTAACTGCTACTTCTACCACCGCCACCATCATCATCATCATCATCACCATCATCATCATCAGTATCTTAATCTTCCTTCTTCTTCCTCCCCTATTCCATTTCTTTTCAGATGTGTGTGATTTTTACTTCATCGATGTCGTGTTTGCTGTTACTGATGTACAAATAATCTAAAGATTCGTTGCGTTGCTATAAAGTGTTTCGAATCCTTTCAACTTCATAGGAAATGTTTTCTCAAGTGTCATCTCACAGGTTGTAACGTTTTAATTCCCAGTCTTTTATTTGCCGAGCTCAAGTCGTTGACCTACTGATCACCGGAAATGACGTTCGCCTCGCAATGAAGTGTCTGGTCGTGATGGCGGTTGTTTTCACCTAATTAAGCACTACAAAGGACAATCAAGAGCCTCTTTTGTTGCTTCCGATTTCTTTGATCTGTTCGCTAGCCCTGCTTTACTGTAGAGTCCATCCTTTCTCAGACGCTCTCTGTATGACCCTCTCCCTCTGTGTATGTCTCATTCGGTATGTTTCCACCCGTCTGCTCTTCGCCTGCATATATATATATATATATATATATCCCTCGCTGAATCCGTCTATATCTCGTTATATGTAATTATGTTGGTTTATCTGTTCCTCTTTCTCTGTCTCTGTCCGTCTGCTTGTGCATCGTCGTGTCTGACCAAAAATAACGCGTTGAATCATTTCACTCAGACAGTGGCTTGAAATCAGAAAAATTCCCTTAAAATATTATAAAAGCAATCTAGCCACGACGATATATAAACTGTAGAAATTACAATAACAGTTAAAATAACAATTATAATAACACTGACTGTTTGAGTATAGTCCCATTTCTCAATTTCTGCTAAAGTGTTCCACAGAAACGCTGAATCATAGACTAAACGCTCTAACACAGCCCAGACGTCTACTAAACCGCATTAAACCCTTGCTATGCTACGCTAATCGTAACCTGTGCAATTCGAACTAAAGTCAGTGCATCTATTTGAGATATAACCCGCGGACGATATATTGCTGGCCCGCGGAGCAACACAGTTGACAATAAAGGTCTAATTTGTCATTTGTAAAGTGTTATGAGTTTTCTGTGCTGTTTGTAATTGATAATGCATAATTTTATCAGAATCACATTATCAAAGCCAAATTCAACTGTTTGTATGGCCCTCCTCTGGGATCCCTATCCCATTTTCCTTATGCGCCTTAGACACTATGGCTCGCCAATTGCTGGAAAATATTGCTACTGGTCCGCCATTGCAAAAAGTTTGACAGCCCTAATCTAAAGTAATGTAATGTAATCAAGCATTGATATAGCTCTCGTGAGGTTCTTGTAGGGCGCTATATAAATGTTCATATACATACATACATACATACATACATACATACATACATACATACATACATACATACGTACATACATACATACATACATACATACACACGTACATACATACATACATACATAGTGCCGCTCAAATCAGCAGCGCTCTCAACGGGCGTCTGTTCTTGGGCAAGGCAACAGAAAAATCTTAACGCGTCTCCGAAACTGGAAAGGTGAGAGGGGTCAGAAATTCCAGGCGCAGGGACTGTGGAAGACAGTTCCAAGGTGAAGGGTCAATATAGACAAAGCTCTTCGACTAGGCCGTAGCAGAGCGCATGCGCGGAACAACAAGAAGGACGCAAGTGGAAGATAGCAAGGAGGTCCTTGCAAGTAAAGAAGACACTAAAGTGCAGACAAGTCTCAAGTGGGTCGCAGCCACCCCAAGTGGGCAGCTTCGCATAAGAGAAATGGCTTTAAACTGTATACGTTGTGTTGTAGGTGTTTACCAGATGCCAGTTTAAAGCATTCGCTAGATGGTGATCGTTCCTAAAATGTTCGCCAGATGGTTATAGCTCGTCTCACGAGTTCCTCATCAAACTGAGGAAATTGGCGGAGTATTTCGTGGAGTATTTGAGCATCCGTCCCCAACGGTGTGGACTTCAGTCGCTTCAGCTTCCCTCCCTCCGGACCATGGTCCTCCCTCTCGTCTGCCTCCTCTTCTTGGAGAAGAGCCTCGTTTCGAACGGCTGTTGCTCGTCCATCCACCCAGTGGACGATGCGAAGTGTGGTACTCGCAGGAATCGATAGGTTTCGATAGATCTGGAACAATGAAGACACATCCAAATATGTTCTTATAATAAAATCTACAGGTCGATGATTTTTGATATAGCGCCATAAGAGCCATATTTCTCTAGGGTAGAGGTGTCAAAGAGCAGGCCCATTTGTGGCCCGCGAAGCCGTGTCTAAAAACAACACAATTGAAAATTAAAGATCTAGTTTGTCAATTTCAGGGCTCTGTGAGTTTTCTGTGATGCTTGTAATTGATAATGCATATGAGAATTACGTTTTAAAAGCCTAGTTCAACTGTTGGTACGACCCATCTGAGATCCTTACCCCATTTGGCCATTTTCTCACTCGACTTTGGCACTCAGCCCGCTACTTGCTGGAAAATATTGCTACTGGCCCGCCATTACAAAATGTTTGACACTTGGGCTACATCGCAATGGGATGCACTTCTGAAGAGGGCTCATGCTGTAGGAAACGCTTCATAAATGAGCAGAAACAATACTGTACAATATCCGAAACCATTCGCAAACCTTCACCAATTTTCAACGCACCCCAGTGGCAAACAACTCCCTCAATTTCTCAACGCTCTGCGGTTCAAGGGTGAAATGGTAGACGTGTGCCCATCCGTCTACCACGACCGGGAAAAACCTCGGATCGTTGTTTCGGATCCGGTTGTGGAGCCGAGCAAATTTCCGAAAGCGTGTGACTCCGGCGTCAGAGTCCTCGATGTGGACGTACTTGTAGGGTTGGAAGGAGTCATGGTAGAGCGGAGATTCCTTTTCGAAGTCCAGGGATACGGCTCGAAGGGTGGCGTACCCTAACCCGACGTCGACTAGGAAGGTGTCACTTGGCCGGAGGAGGCCCTGGACGATGACGATCGCGTGAACGTTGTCCTTCTGGAGGTCCGTTTGTCCGTAGACGAGGAAAATGGAAAAACCGAGGCTTCGAAGCAACTCACTGGCGAAGTAGTTGAGGGAGAAACAGAGACCTAGGAAATAGAATAGGCCATCAGGGTTTAAGGATAGAGCGAGGAAATAAAGAATTCACTATCAGGGTTTATGAAGAGAGCTAGGCAGGATAGAAGGATAGGACATGGATAGGAACTAGAATGCACTTTCAGGACATTAGACCTTAAGAATCAAAGAACGAACTTTGTAAAGCAGAGACCAATTTAACCCTTTAGCGACCGGTTTTACTGGTTTTGCATTACATGATTGCACTTTAGTACACGCTGGTCGTTAAAGGGTTAAGAGCCTGAGTCAAAGACTTAGGAAATAGAGCACACAGACAGAGTATAAGAGTATTTTATACAAATCAGATCAACTGGGTAAGCAGGAATCAATTGAAGAAATAGAAACCAGTTTAAGAACAATGGACCGCTGAGGGAACAGAGAACAATTGAGGAACAAAAGACCTCTGAAGAACCAGGGCAATTTAATAACAAGAAACCAATTTAAGAGCAAGGCGGACTAATAAAAGTACCAGTAGGACCAATAAAGGAACCTGGACCAAACCAAGAACCAGAGACCACTGGATAAACCATATTGGCCAATAAATCATTGAAGAACCACAGACCGTTGAAAATAGCAGCAACGATAGATACACTCGACTGATCCGTAACCATCCGAGCAAAACATGACGTTTACCTTTTGTTTACCAAGCGTAACAGAACACATTGAGACCAATCACACAAGTGGAACATGAATACATAGCAGAAATCCACGTTTCTTAAAAGCGTTGCCCCAAAGCTAACTGCAGGGTACAGCTTATTCACAAGCGCTGCGTCGTATATAAGCGAGTCTGATTTCCGGAGGAAGAGTTCGACTACCAGGGAGACCAGTGAGAGAGGCAACGGGTCTGCTAATGAGGGTTTCGCTGAAGGATCAGAGATCTTAGGGAATTAAGTTAGGGTAGGAACTCTTTCAGAGGTAACCTTTCACTTTGGAGTGGATACAAATACTGTTGTCAGGTATTAAACGAAGGAGCGTGGGGAGAGAGCCATAGGGATGAACTGAAACTTGGCTCGGATACTCGACTCGGCATTACTCGGACTCAGACAAACAATGGATAAGAGTATCAAAATAATAAAAACACAAATACTGTTGCTAGTAGTACTGACTAGATACTACTTACTAGTGTAGACTGAGAAACGACCAAATAATGCTTTAAAAAATTCAAACTGCCAAACTAAAATTTAAGACAAAGTACCTTTTTTTAAATATTCGATACTCAGTGCTCGGACTCGGTCCTACTCACTCGTAGTACTCGGTACTCGGCATGAAATCTTACATTCGGTTCATCCCGAGGGATAATCAGGCTGATCCTGACGACCTTACCTCCTCTGCCACGAAACATGTCCTCTTTGACCTGTTCCCACGTAGGTACGTCCCTCTCTTCCGGTCTGACGGCCATATTGGAAATCGTCTGGAACGGAAGATGACGATGAAAGGCGACAATGACGTCTTCTAGGAAGGCCGCCTTGTCCTTCCGCAATTTCCCTTCTGGGTCAGGGAGTCCTAGCGGACCCTCAACGAACCGGATTGCCTCGTCCTTCGAAAGACTCATCTCAAAAGATTTATAATTCCGGTGGAGGATAAATCGGCCAAGTTATTCTTTCCAGTGACTGAGAAATCTCCCTAATTGTGGTAGCACCTAAGGCTTTCGCTGAAACAGAATCACCCAAAGTAATCGTTACAGACACTTAAAATGAATTAGGCGTCAACCCTTTAAGAGGAAAGTCACAGAGTTATAGAATACAATAGGACGCTGAGCTGAGGAATCGAGTTCGATACCAGAATCCCCATAAGGTTAACTAGTTCCTTTTTCGCTAAGCAGCGACGTGGATAAAATTACATGTATAACGCAATGGGCCCCTTGAATGACTGCCTACAGTTGAATTTGACTTGTAATAATTTGTCATCATTCGTTCTTACTCTCTTTGTAATCATCCAGCGTTTTGTCAGTTTGAAAATAATTCGAAATTATTATTACTATTATTATCATCATCGTTGTCGTCGTCGTCGTTATCATTATCATCATCACTGGACTGTGAGTCATTTATTAATATTATTATCATTATTAAGCTGTCGTTTACTACGCGCCTAAATAACGTGAATCTTGCACAACAGATCAGGGTTCAAAATTCTGATCCTCTTTCGCCACCTACCGAACTTTGCACGCATTCAGTGTGACGATTATAAAACAATGAATCGTTGCTTCATATATAATTAGACGATGAAGATTTAATATATAGCAAAGAATCATTACTTGAAGTTCACCACTGCTTCACACACGTGATAGTCACTCCTGTGTCTTTGAATAAATGATAGTCCAGTGGAACCAGCATTGGGTCGTTAAGTTAATAGGTCTACTCAGCCTGACGTCCTAACAGCTGCTTCCAATATGTACACATGTCGAAATCGTTTTTTCAATAGTAACCTATCATCGATATAATTTGGCCTATACCCCAATTTCAGTGTTCGTTGGGCAGAAACTTCCAACTCCCGTGCATTTTACGTTCGCTGATTATTTTTGTTGAACCTTCGACCAATTGACCTGAAAAGTAATCTCTGATGAGAGTAGATTATTTTGTCTCGCATATTGACTAAGTGCCTGGTTGGCGCAGGAATTTCTGTTGCTGTTTTTAGCGGTGAGGCGCCTACAATGTCTGGTAGCCACGCACATCTAGCAATACCGTCTATATCAGTCTTCGATTTAGATTCGAAGCCTATTTGCACGTTTATGTAAGTAAGTATGCCCATATAGCCTACCATTCATACATTCATGCATGCATGAATGAATGTGTGTATGCATATACGAATGCATTTATGCAAGTAATAAATATGTTGACCTATATGTGAATGCATTATGAAGGCATTTAATATGTGCCTACAGCATGGAGTTCTTTTTAAACGTGCTGGAGTCGGGAGCGCTTTTGAGTAGTAGCCTTCAAGGGGCGCTATATAAATCTCTGTAATGAATGTGTGTGTATGTGTGTGTGTGCGTGTGTGTGTGTGTGTATGTGTGTGTACTTGTGGAAGGCAGGCATCTATAGTTCTAGTGAGTTTCTAGACACTGTTTAAGCGTCACCCTTTGTATATATGGACTTCGTTCTGTTCCTATTCATTGTACACGGTTCAGACTTTGAATCGTCATCTGATAATATCGTAGGATAGAAAATCCTGCCAACATAATTGTATACACGCGTGTTTCTATGCAAATTACACTATATGTATGCAAGTATGCATTCGTGCATGTATGTATACATGATTGTATGTTTGCATATGCGTATGATGCATTTGCGAGCGTGTGTGGGCATGTATGTGCGCATGAATCGTATATAATTATATATATATATATATATATGTAATTATATATATATATGTATATATATATGTATATATATATGTATATATATATGTATATATATATGTATATATATATGTATATATATATGTATATATATATATAGGGCCCATTCAGATATTACGTAGTACATACGCAAACAAACGTATTTTAGGGCCCCTTCCTCTGCTGCACCGCGAACATTTTGTGGACCCCTCCCACATGCGTACGTGACTATAAGGTCAACTAATACAGTAGCAAAATGGTTCTAGGACAGTTCGCCGCAGTTGGCAGCCGCGAATTAATCAAACATTTGCTAAATTTATGGTTTAAAGGCTGACGCTGACGCTTCTTAGAAGCAAAGGCTGCGACGTATGTTGCTATGTTGAGGTAAATAGCAGAGCTCGAATCGCTTGCACAGCCAACAACAGTCATCACAGATTACGAGAAGGCAGAAATTAATGTTTTTACGATGGTATATAGGGGCCTAACGCCCAGATTCATGGTTGCCATTTCCATTTCTAAAAGCGTATTTGGTGCACTTGACAATTGTGTTTCAATTTCATTTGCGAGTTGCTTAATAAGCGACAATAATTGTTGTGTTTAAAATTTAATTCGTGAGTCGCTTAATAACTTTTAATAGTTTTGAATTAGATAGCGTGCTATTTAAAAATATATTCCTTATTCGCGGCGAACTGCCCTGCGGCGTACGTACTAAAGTGGAGGGGCATAATGTAAAAAAAAAATTTTTCCCTCCCACTTTTTGAATTTTGCCCCCCCCCCATTAATTTAAAAAAGGGAGCACAAATTATCTTAACAAAAGTCATCTTAAAAATCTATCGGATAAACATAAAAAGAACCGATTTGGGGGGCACTGAGCACTAAAACTGGGGGGCTTTGCCCTCCCTCCCCCCCAGTTTTGAAACTGGAAGGCCGGGCCCTCTGCCCCCCCCGCTTGTTACACCTCTGCTGCCAGGTCACCAGCAAAATAGAGCGCTGTCAGCTTTGAGCCTTTGACACACGTCTCTTAGAAAGCAAGGGGAGTCACCGGGCATGAGCCCTGCTCTACAAGCCTTTTATTAAAGAATTAAGCATTTCTCGCTCGCCAAAATTATCAAATCCTCAAAGGAGATGAGTACATGTGTAATCCAGAGGGCCTTGAACTTCCTGCCATAGGCCTATCATGTTGCTAGCGCTTTTGGAACAAGACAGAATTTGGAAGAAACTTTAATGAAATGAATGAAATTGTGAAAATAGAACAAGGCGGAGAAACATTTCTCTATCGCGTATGGCTTGGGCTGCGATAAATAATTGGTCATCCAAATTGGGTGAGCATATTAAGTGTACATTAGGTGTACACTACAGAGGCAGCCCGAGCGTTGCGATCCTCCGCACCCATAACCCTCTAGTGTACACCACCTGCACACTGCATACAGGTTGCATACGAAACTATACAATGTACTTGTGTGTATAGTGCACCCTCTGTTATTCCAGTCAGCACGCACAAAATACGTTGCGGTTATCATTTTGACAACCCAACCCTAAAATGTCTGTGCTGTCTGAAACATAATGCAACCAACGACAATACACCACGCCCATCTTGATATTACAAGCAATCAAACAAAGTCTGCCGGAAATTGCCTACCTTCCTCACAGCAACAAGCCACATGAGGCCCATATGATAATAGTCCCAAATGGGCTTTAAACCATATTTTCCTACCGCAAGTGACGTCGATGTGGGATCTCTGCTGTCCACCCGCATTGAACCCCGTTACGTTTAGGCCTAGGTGTGGAATTTGTCAAATATTATTTGACTTAACACAGATTGAATATTATATGTAAGTTTAGATATTTAATTACCTTAAAGTTTGCAATTAATTACAATTAATCTGAGTACTGAATAATTAATATTATATGCAATTATGCAACTTGTTTTTTGCTGGTCAATTGACCTGATTGGCTGATGCGTGGGAGCTCATACCATTACCCAATATAATTGGTGTTCACTCGAGGGACGGGTGTGGAGAATGTAACGCTGGGGTTGCCTCTACATTGGTATTATATAGGCCCAATTTCGATTACCAAATATTTATCGCAGTCTAGACCATACGCGATAGCCTTTCGACTTTCAAAATTTCATTATGAACCGGTGCATTACTTAGCTGCAGTGTAAGCAATGTTCACGCTTTGACTTGTCATTTTTACTTTTTTACTTATAGTCTTCTTCTATGCTCTGTCAAATACGCTTAAAAACAAGATCGAGGAAAATGAAACTCCGGCATGCTTGTTGGTCGCCAGACTTTGTCCAAGCTCTGTATCCCTAGGTTCCATTCTGAATCACGGTAGGTTTTCTAAGCGCCGGTTGAAATTGGTGTATGTGCAATCATGTTTCCGTTGTATACTAGGCCTATGTCTATCTTTGGTCATGTTTGTCAGTCAGATATGACCGCCTACCAGTCCTGGGACTATTAAGGCGATGTATGTGATTGGCTATGTAATGAATAAAGTGATATCCGGGTACTCGGCAGGATAACTTTGAACGTACAATCGCCGAAAAGTTCTTACAAATTTATGCAACTCCAGTCAAAGATCTTCCTTTGAGCATATTTTACTTGTTATTGCACGTCCTATATATCAAGTCGTTTCATATCGTTAATAAATACAAAAGTAACTCCCGATTTATCCTGCAAATGGCCCGGATACTGTCACACGCGTAATCTAGGTCGATTACCCAGTTTTCGTCGGCTTATGTCCCTTCCATATATTAGTACCTGTAGGATACCAGTCAGACCTATGACAAGGCAAACATTTACTGATTGCATTCCGAAATGAAGTGTCTGGCAGCTCGATTTAACCTAACCCTTGTTTTATCACTAGGGTGAAAAATGACCCAGGAAGTTATTTCCATTAGGTTGCCCATAGGGCCTAAGTGATAACTAAACATACAATGTTCTACGGCTATTGGAGTTCCCGTTTAGTAAGCAATTAACAGTTTTATTTTACATTCTCTATTACCAGATGGAGTACTTATACGCTGAGTTTATATATAGTGAGCAACAATGAATCCTTTTGACCCCAGTGTTAACTATATAAGTACTGTAAAGCGTTTAAGTGTCTCTTCGTCTTGCCTAAGCTGAGAGATGAGTGACAACTGCACGGCTTCAAGTATGCTCGACGCCAGTTATGTTTATTAATTGGGTTTGTACGTGCGAACCTAATGATCAGAGCATTAACGTGTATTAACAGTAGGTCTAATCCAACGCCACTTTTTCTAGTCGTATCTCTAGGCCTACTGACATATTCTTATCTAAGTCGTCATTGCTCGTTTTCCATGCTTTAGCGATTAGCTATCAACCACTGACCATTCACTTGTAAGCCACATCGGACTTAGATTTATTTATAGGCCAATAGATAGAAAGAGACCGACAAACAGAGAGAGAGAGAGACAGAGAGACAGAGACAGAGAGACAGAGAGAGAGAGAGAGAGACAGACAGACAGACAGAGAGCAGTAAAAAATTTAAACTATGAAATATGATGCATAAAAAGTAGCCGACGGTAAAATCAATGTCTTATATAATTATGTCTTTGGTGTTTTAATCTTTGCAAGAGCTCAGATGTATATATGCCTACACACGCATGGGGCATAAAAAAATGTACGCAACAGGGAGAGGGGTAAGAAAATACGATTTGTGCGTATGTAGTGTACAAGTATGGATGATCCCTCAGTTACACTTCCTCTTTCGTCTCGACAATTCCCGTTAAGTGGTTAACGCCAGAAGAAAACCATGCTGAAAAAACAGGTGGTAAACAGCGTTGCTTATATGCTGCCACTGGCTACTAGCCAAAGCACTGCAGGTGCACAAAGGGCAGAAAGAAAAACGGACAGATAGACACAGACAGACAGAGAGTAGAGACAGACAGAGACAGACATACCGTTGATGCAATACAATGGGTGCCCAATGAGCGTTGCCAACGAAAATGTGGCATAGATTAAAACGCTTTGTGGGTTTGAACTAGCTGCATGGAGAAAACTGGTTTCTGAAGATTTGATGAACTGAATGCGATAGTAGTTAAATTAGGACCATGATTATTATCTAAAACTTATGTTCATAACTTATAAGTTCGGATAATTAACCTAAGAAAAATCCCTTGTCTAAAATTTGTTTAGAGCATTTGATGCATACATTGTTTTTTACGTCATAGAAATTTGGCTTCAATTCATTTCTTATTTTCTATTCTTCTCAGCTAAATATTTGTGTACAGTGCATCTTGAGATTTCTTTTCCTGAACATTTTTGCACGCACACTAAAGTCTTGTGTGCGACCCGTGCGCACGCGCACATGTGCACAGCTTAGAGAAACACTAACCACCACCACCACTACCACAACCACCGTCATCACCATCATCGTCATCATCATCGTCATTACAGACAATCAAATTCCAGCTTTTATTTTTTAATTTGTTATAGCCAAAATAGAACAAACGAAATCATTCAGCAAAACTCAATAATAATTTAATTCAGCACTAAATTGACGCAAATTATTTTGGTACACAAGCTTAAGAACTGATTAAACAAACATAATAATATGAAGTATGCAAGGCAAAAATTATTACAAACAGTCAAATAAATGAAGCTTCTGCTTCTGAACTCTAAATTAGCAGTGAACGGTAAAACGAGACAAGTAATTATACTAAGTGTAAACATAATTTACTGGGAAAAAAGCACTGTATGTATGCATGTATGTAGCCTATGCTTGCATGTATGCCTGTGGATATGTATGTATGTATGTATGTATGTATGTATGTATGTATGTATGTATGTATGTATGTATGTATGTATGTATGTATGCATGCATGCATGTATGCATGTATGTATGTATGTATGCATGCATTTAATTTATGTATTTATGTATTTATGTATTTATGTATTTATGTATGTATGTATGTATGTATGTATGTATGTATGTATGTATGTATGTATGTATGTATGTATGTATGTATGTATGTATGTGTGTATGTATGTATGTGTGTATGTATGTATGTGTGTATGTATGCATGTGTTTATGCATGCATGTGTTTATGCATGCATGTGTTTATGTATTTATGTATTTATGTATGTATGCATGTGTTTAGGCATGCGTGTATTTATGTATTTATGTGTTTATGTATTTATGTGTTTATGCATGCATGTGTTTATGTATTTATGTGTTTATGTATTTATGTGTTTATGTATTTATGTGTTTATGCATGCATGTGTTTATGTGTTTATGTGTTTATGTGTTTATGTGTTTATGTGTTTATGTGTTTATGTGTTTATGTGTTTATGTGTTTATGTGTTTATGTGTTTATGTGTTTATGTGTTTATGTGTTTATGTGTTTATGTGTTTATGTGTTTATGTGTTTATGTGTTTATGTATTTCTGTATTTATGTATTTATGTATGTATGTATGTATGTATGTATGTATGTATGTATGTATGTATGTATGTATGTATGTATGTATGTATGTATGCGTGAATGCATGCATGTGCGTACTATATATGCATGTATATGTGCATACCACCACAGGAATTGCAACTATGAAGCTATAATATGGTGGTAATTAAAATAAGTATACATACATGCAAACAAAATTTCATGCATACATTTAGTAATATACAATACATCCATCCATGTATGTATGTATGTATGTGTTTATTGAGTGATAAATGCAAAACATTTCCATATTCATTTACTTATTGATTGTATGGTTGACTCAATAAATTGGTGGTTATGGTCATGGTTATTCATGTGCATACACCCACCCACCCATGCATACATACATAAAAAAATACATAATAGCAACTACTGAATCAGCCTGTGTGGCTTGTGACTCTAACAAGACACGCATTCTCATTAAAAATGTCTGACACTGATCGTGCTCGGAAACGAGACAATTACATGTAAAAGTGATGAGAAGTCTAAATGACGACATTACTATTCGGAGTATTGCATGAATTACGTATATATATATATATATATATATATATATATATATATATATATACATGTGATTTTATTATTAGTGTTGCTTATCCATGCGACGATGCTAGAAGTTACAAAACAACATCACATAGTAATCGTAGCGCAATGCGTGCGTGCGTGCGCGCGCATGAGTATATCCTATTTGCATATCTACAGTATATATATATATATATATATATATTGCTATGAGTCATCTTGTTTCAACGTGGATGGGATCGATCTATCTACAGAAGAACTGCAATCCACTCGGAACCTCTAAACTTGACAATGGTTATCGCAAAACAACGAATAGGACAAGACTTTCAAGGAGCACATAATTATAACCATCATGAAGGCAGTCGCGTTGACTAGATACAGACAGACAGACAGACAGACAGACAGACAGACAGACAGACAGACAGACAGACAGACAGACAGACAGACAGACAGACAGACAGACAGACAGACAGACAGAGACAGCGGTAAGAAAACTCGTGACACTTTTGTCTTTGGCGTTAAACTGCAAGATACAATATGTTTTGAAATGGGGAAACTTGCCCTACTTCTTTACATGTAGATTACCCTGTGTACCAATCACCAATTGCGGTCAAAATAGCTCGTTCGGTGAAGCGCTTGTCAAGTTGCGTCTTTGACGAAGGAGGAGGGGCCGTTGAGAAACCAAGCGTGACTGCACATTCAGATATTTGAATAATTTCGGGCTATATATATATATATATATATTATATATATATATATATATAGTTCGGTCTCCATACGGAAACGTTATAAAGACTTATCACCCATTAAAACGGACAATTCATTAACAATGAGCAGCACGTCGAGGCTTTCAAATGTAAAACTGAGCCATATAAAGTCTTTATATACATATATTATATATATATATTATTTTATATATATATATATATGTACATATTTATATGCATGCGCAGTTGTATAGTACAACTATCGTTGATATAATGCAAAAGAACAACTGCATTCGCTATCTCTCTCCTTCCATTTTCAGAAGTGCATGTGTCCACAACCATACGATCGAGTAAAGATGGCGCCGACTCTGACGAGACTCGCACCCTTATTCGAGCGTTCTAACCAATCGGCTACCGTGCGACACAAGACCCGCATCTACTGTTTAAAGTACTAGTAACGGTTAATCTGTAAAACATCACAAATGCACTGGAAAATCTGCAGTTCAAAGTTTATCTGCTTCTACCATGTGAACAGCTACTTCCTATTAAAGTTCTACATTGATCTGGTTACTAATTGCTTTTAGCTGCTCTGCAATCCGAGTATTATGCCTTCAGCGTTGTCACGTCTCATATTGTACTGTGACACTTTTCTGCTCCAAGTCTGACTAAAGAGCTCCACGAATCATCTCTCGTGTTCGACTCTACCCTTTTCCTCTGTTTTGTTTACATGCAATAATAGACAGCATTCGTCTTGGCAACTCATTGACACCTCAAGTCCACCCCGATCTTCATACTGGCACCTCACGTCCAACCTGAACTCTTCACTGGCACCGTGGTTCACCATCACCTTATCCAGATCTGACCTGGCACAGAAACTGTCCCCACAATCTGTTTCCTAAGGATTTGTTGCAAGTTAGCGTATCACTCGATACTGACCCAGTCAACTGTCTCCTGTGGACTTGACCTGACACAGAATCTGACCAAGTCTCTTATGTCTTCCATGGACTTGACCTGACATACATGTAGAGTCTGCCTGACCTTGTCGTCGGTCTCCTGTGAAATTGATCATAACCATGTGCTCATCAATAAACCAAACTTCAAGATAAAGGTCTTTCAGAAGCACTTCAAGCTCACAAATATCGGAGATTTACAATACATTACACCAACTACATCATCAACGGTGTGTATGAAGTTGAACCTGATCCATCCTTGAATATCGTGGTTTTCCTCGATTAATAATAGTACAACAAATTTGCATTTCATTGAAAGACCTCTCAGCATTTAAATGTCTTTAGCTATAAAACACATCCAGCGAAAAAAAACCAAAAGAATTAACGGTAACAGCTCGGTTCTAATCACAGAGTTATATACGGGTTGGGTCAACTTCCCACAACTATATATCAGCATATCAGGTCAGGTTAAGTGTTGACCCTAATCGTAGGATTGGGTCAAATTTAAAACATTGAAGTCATTGGTCGAAGTAATTTTAAGCGAAAACACAATTGAACAAGTTTCGTAGTTCAATGAGTGGCAAAGATTTAGAAATTTTGACAGCGTCTGGAAATCTTTTTAAGTAACAGATGACGACAGGGACCTGGTAACCACAACAATTATATCGTTGTGCAATGGTTAAAAATGGCTGACTTTACATTATACTGTAATTGAAGATAAGGCCAAGATCGGTTTTGGTCCAGTTAAGATTGACCTTGACAAGCTCTGCCAAATCAGTCAGCACAGACCGAGATATCTCTGCAGTCGCTTCAAGTGATCTCAGTAAGTAAACGAAGTAAAAATCGTCTGAAGCTCTTTTTAATAACCCGACTGATAATCGTCATGCACGGTCTAACATTGGAGGGTTAAGACTTTCTTTCCATTCAGAACAAGGCAGAAATAATGCACCTTTATCGATATTAATCGTCAGACCGTGACTGCGTTTGCCCCAAGTAATATAAGGTTGAACAATAGTATATCCTATATAGTAACCTCTCACCAGTATATCCCAGTTACTGTACCAATTACATTTTTTTGCACCCCGCCGCTTTGAGAGCAACTTAGAGGCGCTCCTAGCCTCCTATCTAAAAAAACACAATGCCATGAAAATGAGTTGCTATTGAGTCCACACGCACCTGCACTCTCTCTTAACAACCCATCAGATGCGACGCAGCGCTCGTGAATAATCTGGTACTTAGCGCTAAGCCTTCGAGCATAACCTTAAAAATGTGGAGCTTATACGACAAAGACTACTACGCACTTAAGTCCAGTCGCACACAGAGACTTTCATCGCATTCAACGAGAATAGAGCCCAGCTAAACCCGAAAGGGGTATGCGGTCATGTATTGCTGTAGCGATCTTCGTCGCCGAGCGTCCATTTCAACAGCAGAACTATCGATGAGTCTCCTTCTGTCTACAGCGGAAGGGACGAGGCCATTGATGGTCCGGCGACAAAGATGGGCCAGCGGGGCGGGCGAGAGTTCCAGCGGCCTCTGAAGCACCATCGGGGTATCGTAACGTCCACTGCTCTCCTGCAAAACACAATGACCTCGACGCTTTCCCTTCTCGGTCGACGAATTATTCCCCGATGACGATGCGCTGAGAAAGTAGTGTTCCGTCAGAGACAGGATCCACCTGAACGAGGGCATTCGCGACTCCTGGTGTGGATCGCTGTCCAGCCGGAAGTGTCCCTCCGACGTACCGACGATCCGGATGGACGTCGTGCCTCTCGTAGTCTTGACGCTCAAAGAGTAGCGGAAGCGGGAGTCGGAGCTGTTCCGGAGGAGGAAGGTTCCAACGGAGCAGCGGTGCAGACGGGATTTGGCCTCACTGTTCGTCATGACTCCGTAGTAGAAGTTGCACTCGTCGACGGCATTTGAGAGATCCCTGGGTTCGGGGGACTGAGCGTTGAGACGGCCCCCGGATTGACTAGACGGGGTTGTGAATGCCGCAATGGGGGTCGTCTCTTTAAAAATCCCATCAGAAAATTCGTCTTTCATTTTCAATGGAGAGTACAGCGTACAACACTGGAGCGAAGCAGCCGCACCATCTGCACCACCCATTGCGATCTTGTCGGTAGCACAAGGGTGACCCAGAACGGTGGTCAATCCTCGATCTTTGATGGTATCAAATTGGCAACAGTCACGAGATGTAGCTCCACTGCTTGAATCAGTCCACTTGGGAGTCGTTTCCGAACATGGGAAACTCAACGACGAGGTCCCTAGCAACGAGGCCCCTACCAAGGAGGACTCTTGCGACGCCGTTTCTAACACCGATGTCTCTTGTGTTACTATCGGTGGTAATGAGGTCCCTTGCGTCCCGGACCATAGCAACGAAACCCCTTGCGTCGTCGTCCCTAGCAACGAGGTCCTCATCGCGGTTCTTGGCAGTGAGTCCCTAAACGGTGATGTCCTCAGAGTTGGCACAGACCTATTCCCTGTTGTCGCCGGGTTTTTCCGTGGGGCTTCCCGGATCGTGTTGAACGCTGAGGTCCAACTGCACACGACCGGCAAGTCCTTGAAGGTGGTGGACATTGTCTCTGGGGTGGGTTGACGGACGACGACATCTGCCCCAGGGTCGTTGCAGGGACGGTGGGGGTTGGTCGTGACGGGGTTTGCAATGGGGCGATGACACATGGGGGCAACGACCGCGATGGGTCGGACCCCCGTTGATGCGGTCACTCCGAAGGTGGTGATCATCTTCTCGTCAATCTGTCAAAACCAGAAAACGACCATGTAATCGTAATTGTAATGACAATTTATATGGTGCCGCTAGAATATGAGCTTACTTCTGGATTGTTTCGCAATGTCAGAAATCAGTGAAAGTGCTAAGAGTTCAAATCATACGCATAGGTTCTGTAACATCAGTTTCATTAGCGTTTGAAGGCAATAGCACTTCGTAATTGTAATTGTAATTCATGAAGAATACACCAATCGTCAGTGACTCTCCTGAATCAGTAGCGATACTGCCAAATAATAAAGACTTCGGGCGCTCGCGAAACTGCGAAAAGGACACACTAATGAACTCGAGTCCCATGCAGTTCTCGAGAATAAATCTCTAAGTATATCCATGCGGGTTATAGAGCGTCTTCCAAATTTCTCAATGGCATGTAGCTTTTTACGCAGAACCAAATGTTAGAAGAACACATAGAATTGTGTACAGTAGAATTGCATCAAATTTTACTCTTCTTTTTGCTTTCATTTCTACCTATCCAGCCCTACCAATTTCACGCCATTGCTGCCCTAATTTCTCTGTATTCAACGTCTCAAAGTGTTAACCGCAAATGTCCACTGACTGGCTGTAGGTTTTCTCATGAAACCTATCACCATTAAACCTACCGCATCCACTGACTGAAGCTCTCTAAACAGAACCGGTTTGCGACCGCATTGTTCGACATCAGCCTAAGCGTGACCAGACACAGTTTTCTGCCGCATCCGAAACTAAACAGTCTTCCTGTGTACAGTATCTCTGTGACAATAAGAGCGGCCGCAAGTGTTTTCTATAATATACAATGTGGACACTGCAGATGGTGTCAATGCCGAACGACGTGAACCATGAACAAGGAGGACAAAGATCAACATTCACCTATACTACACGATCCTTAACACAATACATTCATAAAGAATTACATGCATATATATATACACGTGTATCTATTATATACATATAGTTATATATATACATATACATATATATGTGTGTGTATATATATATGTATGTATATATATATATATATAACATGTACGCATTTACACTTACACATGACATGCGTAAACAAGTATACACACACGCATGCACATAGACAGACGGGCAAGACGAGACAGACAGGAGGGGAGAGACAGACAGGAGAGGAGATATACCCAGAGACAGATGGATACACACACAGACAGGTCGACAAAATGGGCAGGCGGACTTTGCAACAGGAAATGCCAAGCAATAATTAATTGGTTGCTTGGTTGAATCGAAAGTAAAGGATGTGATCTGGGTCTTGGTAGAGATACGTTGGAATGTCGTTGCATATTTCAGAGCTTTGAATTTCGGCCAGGGAGAATCCGTGCACTAGGCTGAATATGCTTGAATTAATTAAGGGAGGGCCAACTTCTACCTTCTATACGCACGCAGGTCGTTGATAATTAAAGTGAAACGACTTCTCTCTTTCCAAGAAATGCTCTTCTCGTTCCACTGCACCCGTAGACGTATACCTCTGTTGGCGACTTCAATTTTCAGTCTTTGCATATGAGAGCGGATGGTCGGTCAGGATAGACCGACCATCCTCGCCCGCTCTCTCACCCTCCTACAAACCGCGTACGATCAATGAACTCGTTATAGTTGAGTTGGCAATGGTTGTAGATGGACCAGAACTCTATTAGAAAAGTTTCTGCCCAGGCGGGGATTTGAGCCCCCGACCTCACGGCTGAGAGTCGACCACGTTCACCACTGGACCACCGCGTAACCCTAATAAACTCGTTGTAAAACAAGGATAGTCAAGGTGGCCAAGCAGTCGCCATAGATACCGCTGTGGTCTCTTTAATGTATACATACCTACACAATGTTCTGCAAACTGTCTTCGTTCTTTTTCCTGGCATTTCACGCCATGTGAGCTTGCGCTGAATGGTCATGTTCATTAAATGGTACCATACATGTATTACTGTCTGCGTGGTTGGATCCGTGGGTGTATATCTAATGATGTCTGTGAGACAGGTGCGTGGTCATTCCAGACACAACGGCAACTGAGAACGGATACGTTTCTTTCGTTGAATCAATCAGAACTAAAATGCGTTAATTAGCACGTCTGTGTATGCTTCTTTGTATGGCTGCGTGTCTGTTTGTGTATCAGACCCAGACAGTCAGACAGACAAATTGTCAGTTAGTCAGTCAGTCAGCCAGTCAGTCAGCCAGCCAGTCAGTCAGCCAGTCAGTCAGTTAGTTAGTTCTTTCATCGTCCATCCTGTTTCATCGATAAAACAACGACCCTTAACCAGGGATTTTATGGAAACTGATATTGACTCTTATTGATCATTTGCTCCCAGACCGTTATCAACATGCGAATATTCATTTCAACATGTTCATACGTAACCGCATAACAGCATGACGAATCACTTCTACCTGAGGCGCATTAATACGTTTCACGAGCTGATATTCTGGCAGGTTAAAGCGTTCGACGAATTCATCAATCAAAGTATGAAAATCACACTGAGGTCAATGACCTCGGATCTCGAACATTCTTCAATGGCTGTTAATCATCGCGTCCTAGGAAACCGAAAGGAGGAGGACGACGACGAGGAGGACGACGAGGAGCAGGAGGAGCAGGAGGAGGAGAAGGAGGAGGACGAGGAGAAGTAGGAGGAGGAGCAGAAGCAGGAGAAGGAGAAGACGGAGGACGAGGAGGAGGACGAGCAGAAGGAGAAGGAGGAGGAGGAGGAGAAGGAGGAGGAGAAGGAGAAGGAACAAGAGGAGGAGGAGGAGCAGGAGCAGGAGCAGGAGCAGGAGCAGGAGGAGAAGGAGGAGGAACAAGAGGAGGAGGAGGAGGAGGAGGAGCAGGAGGAGGAGGAGAAGGAGGAGGAACAAGAGGAGGAGGAGGAGGAGGAGGAGCAGGAGGAGGAGGAGAAGGAGGAGGAGAAGGAGGAGGAACAAGAGGAGGAGGAGGAGCAGGAGCAGGAGGAGGAGGAGAAGGAGGAGGAGAAGGAGGAGGAACAAGAGGAGGAGGAGGAGGAGGAGCAGGAGCAGGAGGAGAAGGAGGAGGAACAAGAGGAGGAGGAGGAGCAGGAGCAGGAGCAGGAGGAGGAGCAGGAGCAGGAGGAGGAGGAGAAGGAGGAGGAGAAGGAGGAGGAACAAGAGGAGGAGGAGGAGCAGGAGCAGGAGGAGGAGGAGAAGGAGGAGGAGAAGGAGGAGGAACAAGAGGAGGAGGAGGAGGAGAAGGAGAAGAAGGAGGAGGAGAAGGAGGAGGAGAAGGAGGAGGAACAAGAGGAGGAGGAGGAGCAGGAGGAGGAGCAGCAGGAGGAGGAGGAGGAGGAGCAGGAGGAACAAGAGGAGGAGGAGGAGGAGAAGGAGGAGGAGAAGAAGAAGGAAGAAAATGAAGAAGATCGTGAAGTAGAAGAAGGTTTCGGGCGTTGAAGGGGTTAATTGAAACCACTGAGGCGTTAGAAGTTAGGTCTTGTATAGGGTGCACTGCACAGGATTTGACATTTCTCAAAGGCTATATATATAGATATTTGGAAATTCCTCCTCAAGACTAACGAATTCATGCTCTGGAGAATTCCAAAAGTTTTATGATTTATTTTGTATGCTTTTGGAACTACTAATGGATTCTATAAATTCCTCAAAGACTTAACGATTCAAGCTTCGCAAATTACAACAGGCCCTTGGCAACGAACCAACAGCTAAGATAAAAGGAGGACCGACTATTGACTACAATCAACTAAAGGGTTAAAACATCCCCCACACAAATTCTGCTCTCTATTCTCATATGCCCTCTGCTTCTTATCCTGACCTCTCTTGCCCTCACCGCTCTTTTGCTCCCCATCACGCCCCATCCTGTCCTCTCTTCTCATTATATCTGTCCTCTCCTCCACTCTCCTCTCTTGCAAATGTGATTGAAGTGTATTGTTTTCCAAGTATTATCATTAGCCATTAAAAGCGAAAGAGGTTTTCAACAAACGATCAACGTCTAGACAGCCGATGGGTAATCAGCGTCTTTCTACTGGGTCATTTATATAGCGGCAGAGTGGCTGACAGATTCAATCACAATAATGGGAAACAGGAAGTGAGAGAGAAGGAGACAGTTGGTAAATTATAGACAGAATATGAGAGATAGACAGACAGATAGACAGACAGACAGACAGACAGACAAACGAAGAGACAGAGAGACAGAGTATCTGTCACTCTGTCTCTCTGTAGAGAGAGGCAGAGATACAGACAGAGACAGGCAGAGATACAGACAGAGACAGGAAGAGGTACAGCCAGAGGCAGACAGAGGTACAGGGAACAAACAATCATTATTTTGTTTAAATTATCATCATCCATCTTCTAAACAAACCCAGGCTGAGTCGGTGCTAATTGCTCAATGCTGTGACGCAATTCACGCGATGGAAATGGGCGTGTTTTCATCTCCACCACCCATATCGAAGATAATAGTCTCTAACACTAATTAGGACGTCCACAAAACGTAGAAATGGCAGACTGGGGCAAGCCGAAGCTCCCTAGCGCCACCTCCCAAGACATAAACGAGGCACTTCCATAGGCATTGGTAGGAAATAACTCTGGGCCAGAGAATAAAAAAACAAAGCCTTCTGCTGATAAGAGAGTGTGAAGACAATTCAGTACCAGAGAGCAATAAACAGTTCCTGAGGCAAATAAAACGGTGTGACGATGACTTAAGATCGGGGAGAAAGCAGTTCCAAAACATTATTCGATTATACCTAACCAGAACACATAGTTATTCCTAAGGGAGCTGTTTCAAAAATGCAGTTTGCTACAGACTCGTTAATTAATTAATTAATTAATTGCGCCAACTCAATGAACTATTGTTCCTTGTCACACTTTTGTTAATACGAAACTTTCTTTCCTCTTATAGTAATTGTTCCTAAGTCTTCGATAGCTCAGTTACAACAATAATAATAAAAACACTTTTCATCGTCGGAACCGCTATGGTTGTGCATCGACTACCAGTAGTTATTTTTAGATGCAGTAAAACAAAGCATACTTCGAGGCCCTTGCCTCGTTAAATCAACTCCAATTCAAGTCGAGGCAATTTGCCCACTTGATTATGGACATGGTTTCGCCAAGGGTCTGCTTCCGTCTGTATTGCGGTCAGGTCAGGCAACGACCGACCTTGATATTAAATAGTTAGACTACGCAGTTATTTATTTGGATGTTGTTAGACGAATCGGTGACCTAACTATATGTAGATATTGGTTAGACCTGGTACAAAGATGGGACTAATGTGGAAATTATATGAAGCTAACGAAAACTGGGTCAATAACCTAGATTATTTGTGACAACATCCGGGACTTTTTCAGGATAAATCGGCAGTCGCGTTTGGTTTAGTTAACGAAATAAACGAATTAGAACTTGCAACATAAATAAATTGTGCTCAAAAGAAGATTTTCGGCGATTATTGGCTTCCTGAATACTGGTTAGACTAGCCAGAACTTCAAACATACTTACAATTCATACCTTTGTATACTAGTATTTTATGTATATCCCTGACTATAGATCTCGCATTCTTACTAATGGCTCGGCTGCACATTGACCACCTGACGTCTTCGGTCACGTGAACCAATGGCAATAGTTTTCGGACTCATCCTCACCTCGGGCGATAGGTAGAATCACACCGGAAATTGGCGGTGTGTCTTTCAACTAAGTGTCTCGTTGTACTTTTGTAGAATGTACGCCAACGCTTGCGCTGTCACAAAATGATGAGGCGCATCGAAGAGGGCCTGTCCATCCCTTCGGCGTCGTGGTCGCCCACGCTTTCTGCCTAAAGTTGAATGGACCTTTAAAAGGGTGTTTGCGGGGTGTGACATGGCGTAGTGGACTGCCAACCGAGGGAGCAGGAGTTCAAATCCGCTCCTATAAAAAAACTCGACTATTATGAGTACCATTGACAACGCCGCCACAGTTTGCACAGACAGTGCCAGTCCCAAGCCTGGACAAAGGAGGAGGGCGACGCTAATGATCTATGTTATCACGCAGCGTCGTTCAACTGAAACTACTATATAAGAATACCCTTGACTGTGCGCTGTCGGTGGGGAGGTGAGACGGCGAAGAGAGGACTTGCCACTCTTTCGCATATGCCGAGGCTAAGAAAATGAAGACTTTAATTTTATACAAATAGAATGGCTGCCTCAGGGCCAGTAGCTTAAAGGGACTGCTCTTCTTCGTCGCTATAAATCTATCTGTAAAAGAATAGTAATGGCTCGAACTGTGAGAGTTGATACTGGAAAGATACTAAAGGCTGATGATGACGATGACGACGACGACGGATGCTAGATAGTGAATATGATGATTAGAGGATGATTATCAAACGATGATTAGAGAACGATCATTAAATGATTAATTGATTATTATTGGACTAGAGGATTGCGTTCATAGGACTAGAGGATGATTATCAGAGGAGGAGGATTAGAGGAGGATTCTCAGAGGAGGAAGATTAGAGGAGGATTATCAGAGGAGGAGGATTAGAGGAGGATTCTCAGAGGAGGAAGATTAGAGGAGGATTATCAGAGGAGGAGGATTAGAGGAGGATTCTCAGAGGAGGAAGATTAGAGGATGATTCTCAGAGGAGGAGGATTAGAGGAGGATTCTCAGAGGAGGAAGATTAGAGGAGGATTACCAGAGGAGGAGAATTAGAGGAGGATTCTCAGAGGAGGAAGATTAGAGGAGGATTCTCAGAGGAGGAAGATTAGAGGAGGATTCTCAGAGGAGGAAGATTAGAGGATGATTCTCAGAGGAGGAGGATTAGAAGATGATTCTCAGAGGAGGAGGATTAGAGGATTATTATTATTAAAGGAGGAGGATGAAATGAGGACAATCAGAGGAGGATGGTAAGGTATGATAATATAAGAGACCAAATCCTGCTTCTTAATAGCAGTGTCTGTCTGTCTGTATTCTGGGTCCAGAATTTTTTTTTCCATCGATATCCATCGATCGACTCTTCCACGAAACGAAACCATTTTTACAATTGTGTTTCTCTTTACAAAGTAATAAATGGTTTCGCAATTAAATGGTGCCATGACAAGCGCCACATCCGCACGCAGAAGGATGCTGAAGATACTGCTGCTGGTGATGATGAAGAGGCAGGAGATGGTGATGAAAGATGAGGCGCTGACCATAGTAAGCGGATGATGATGCTTATCGCTGAACTGTTGTTGTTTTTTATGTAGTGCGAATGTCAAGGACGAGGACGAGGACGAGGCCAAGGCAGACAAGGCCATCGGAGGACAAGAAGGAAGACGGGAAGGACGGGATGCAGGACAAGGAAGAGGAGGAGGACAATGAAGACGAGAGGTTGGATGGACGACGAGGTAAAGTATGCGAGAAGGACGGGCGAATAGGAGGAAGAGGACAAGAAGAAGGACAAAAAGGAGGGCGAGGAGGACAAGACGAAGGACAAGAAGGAGGATAATGAAGATAAGAACGAGGGCAAAATAGGAGGACGATGAGGATAGGAAGGAGGAGGAGGAGGAGGAGAAGGAGGACATGAAGGAATACAAGGAGGAGGTCTAGGAAGAAGGACTTGAAGGAAGGAGGACGAAATAGAAGACTATAGGAGAAGAGCGTTAATAGCATGCAGGACAAGAAGCAGGACTATCATCCGACGATGAGGAGGAGAAGGAGCAAGACGAGAAGGACAAGAGAGGACGGGAACACGATGGAGGACTAGTTGGACTAGGAGTAAAATGACGAGGAGGTGGAATAAAGCACGAGTGGGAGGACCTAGGGCTAGGGAGAGAGGGAAGACGGGGAAGATTGGTGGAAAACTAGTGTATTTGCTCTTCAACAAAACAATCTGAACTTGTCTCTGCACTTGCGTGGTTTTTAAAACCAAAATCTTCTGTCTCTGCACCAATATTATCTCTACTCATAAACGTCACTCTATCTCAATCCAAACAAACTGATAAATATAAAAAAGCTATCGTCAGACCTCGTTTCAAGAACCCTGGCCTTGACCAATCTGAATCCGCAAATTGGCGTCCAATTTCAATGCAATCAATGATTTTAAAGCATACTGAACGTGTTGCCCATCGGCAGCTCTGAAATTTTATCGAAGCACACAACCCATTTAAAATAATCTGGTTTTATACTATTCCATTCCACAGAAACTGCTGTTTTGAAGGTACATGTAGGCCTACATATGACGGTGTTGGACATGTAGGCCTACATATGACGGTGTTGGACATGTAGGCCTACATATGACGGTGTTGGACATGTAGGCCTACATATGACGGTGTTGGACATGTAGGCCTGCGTGTTTGCTCTTGTCCATAGGCAGAGACGTGGTCCTGTGTTTGGGAGGAAGAGGTCAAACAAATTTGGGTTTGGGGAACAGGTTAGAACAAGTTTCAATCCCAAACATTGAGGCAAAAAGCGGATGAGCCGTGGAAAACACTTCAGAAATTTGTAATTAGGCCATTTATGAAATTTTAATGAATAGTTGGGGCATATAAGCGGCTCCATCCCCTCCACCTGAAATTTTGGATGGGACCGTCCCTTCCTGTTCCGCCACCCCTCCCCCCAAGTCTCCGCCCTTGCTCTTGACCTAAGGGGAGGAGAGAGGTAGAGCAGAGAATGAGCAGAGAGGCTCGGACAGGGTCTACTGCTACAAGTAATAACGACCGCTTTCGTAATCGTATTCGTAATCGTAATCCCTGCATTTCTACAGTGCCAACAAAAGCCAAATCGCGGGAAGCAGCTTTTCACAGGCCCTTAATCAAAACAGAATGGATAGGCAGAGGGGGTAAAAATCCAGAGAGTCAGGCAGACAGGCAGATGGGGTGAGGGGGATGGTGTTGAAACAGCGAGGAAGGTAGGGCGAAAGGGTGAATTCAGGATGGGTGAGAAAGCAATGTTTTCAGTTGTGAGTGGAAAACCTGTGGTGAGATGGCAAGAGGTGCGGCGTTTGTGAGTTCGTATGATGGGTCTGATATTTGTCTTAATGCTGGATGGTGTTCTTACCATTAAAACGATACTCACCAAATGAGTTCAGATTAACAAGTCTTCTTAAATTTCCTCATCTAACGTCCTGCGACGTGTTCCAGCCTTCTGCGGCGAAAAACTAATCACCGAGCCGCATTTATCAATGGCATATGTCCACGGTCAATTCGGTTGATAAAGCAAAAAGCCGGGTCGATTCGCCAGTCAAAATTGCTCCAGCGGCTTGTATCAATCTGTTCGAAGTCGTTCGACTGAAACTTCTTTGATGCGATCAGCTCTCGACTATTTCCATACATTCCAGAATAGACAATTAGTCAACGTCAAGTGCTGATGTCTGTCCGTATGGTAGCTGTCTGACGCGATCAAAAAATTGCTCGACTTTTCTCAAATATTTGCCGCATCGCCCGGTTTCATTTTCTGGAATCTCTGCAGTTTTTCGCTTCATCGGAAAAACCCAGCGTCAGCGAAACACATGCAGCCTATTTTGCCGTCTGTGTGCTGAAGTCGGTTGTAAAGTTAGCCTCTACAATGTATGTGTGTTTATGCGTTTGTGTTTGCTTTCGTGTCTGTCAGAGACTGTTTGCATCATGTATGTGTGCGTGTGTGCGTGTGTTCATGTAATGTTCTCAGTTATAGCGCCGGTCCGTATGCATGGAATAAAATTCCAACTGACATAGGCTACGTGTTTAAGACAGTGTTCGTGATTTTAATTTTTTTTAAATGAAGAATCACCAGTTAAAAATTTTGATTAAATAAAATTTTCTCGATGATTATCAACAATTTAACTAGTTCAGTTTACGGTTTTCAATCTGAATTGTCTTCCTATTGAATAAATTTCCAAGATAAGGGTGGTCCGATAAGCCTCTAGGGCATTTACGGCCTTTTTCTTCCCTATTGTTCCCACTTCTGTTGATTGTCGAAACATTTCACTCGGATGTTCATCTGTTGGGGTCAATGTAAACATATTGAATTGAATTGAATGTAGGATATCTATGTGGGTATGAGAACCTACATATTTCACATGTATGTATGACAATGTATGTATCGACATAGTCTTGCATATATATATATATATATATATACAGACATATATACACTCATACATAGACAATGCATGCATACATTTACATATCATTAAAAATTTAGCATAAACACGTGGCTACGATCTAACTGAGTAAACACTTTCGACCAGTAACGGTGCTGTAGTTTCTGTTATCGTTGAAGCAAATCTAAAGTCAACAAACAAAAACATTGCTTTCAATTGCAAAAGTATTCATCATCCGAATCGCACTCGTCTGATAACGAGTGAAGGACAATTGTCCCACGGACAATTGCACCCCCTCGATTTTAGGTATGAAATTTGCCACCCCCCGGAAAATTGCCCTCCCATATAAAGGTTGAATAATGATGTGTGTAATCTATGTGTATATGTAAGTATGTATGCATGCATAGTTGCATACATGTATGTAAGTATGCGCGTAGGTAAGCATGTAAGTATGCGTAAAAGTATGCATGCATGAAAGTACGCACGCCTGTAAGCAAGTATGTATGTAAGAACGTATGTATGTATGCATGTATGTTCTGCAACCCATGACGTCATCGGCTAACGATAGATGTTGGCATCAGAAATATGTGTGTCTGTGTGTGTGCGTGTGTGTGCGTGTGTGTGTGTATTGTATTTGATCATTTTTATAGCACTTCATCAATTCTAGCCATTTAAATGCTGTCAGTTCATATAGTTTGAATTCAGGATTATAAGATCTCGATTTCTTCAAAATGTTTAAATGAAATTTTAGAAGCTGCCTTAAACTGTAGAAGCGTCTTAAATGCCAGTCTGATTTAAACTAGTGTCTACAACAGGGATATGAGACACAGTTTAGCTGCGATAAGGAAGTATAGCGATTGTGGGGGCGAGCTTTAAGCTTACGCCGAAACGGAAGAAGAGGAGAGGATTTTGTTACAAAATTGACTACCCATTCAACAATCATTTATTATTGCAACGATGAAGCTAATTATAATCCTGTAAAATTTTGGATAACGGCAGACACCTAAAATATCATCCAGCTGAATACAACCCAATCAAATCTAATCATATATATATATACATATATATATATATATATGTGTGTGTGTATGCCATGATATACCATCAGTCCATTGATAAATATATATACATTTTTATATATACATATATATATATGTATATATACATACATATATATGCATATATATGTATATATACATACATATATATATATACATATATATATATGTATATATATATATATATATCAATGGACTTATGGTATATGGTCCACACCTAAAATTATAACTAAATAGACGAGTTTGCTTACCATGTTTATGAAGTACTGAACCTGGTTGTACAACTTTTAGCATGTCTCGGTCTTTCTCCTGTCTCAGTCTTACTCAAACCCAGGTCACCACTCATCCCAGGTTCTCCAGCCACGCCGTATCCGTTACTGCACCGCGTCTCTTGAACGATCTGCATTCCTGAATTCCTTACTTTTCGACTTCTCCACCATCATTGCCTATCATCCACCACCACCTGTCTCAGGTTTTCTATCCATCAACCGTCGGGATTTCCACTCGAAACTTAAGTCTCACCTCGTCAAGAACTCTTACCAGGATTCACTTGATCGTCCACCTTCCAATTCTCTACTTAAACGACAGCTACTGTGCCTCCTCTGACCCACGGGTAACCGGTCTCAGACCTCATTCAGGTTAGCCTTTGGACAACCCCTCTGATTCGACGCAGCGCTTGTGATAAAGTTGGTGATGCTAGTGTTGACAAATAATATACTCTGTTGTAGGAGATCAAAATATGAGATTGAGACATATGTTTACAAGATGACCCAAGATGACCCTAATGGCCACCGTTAAACATGAACTGAAGGACATCAAGGCCGTTAAACGAATCTCAGTAGAGGAAAAGTAGTCTTTTAAGACCGCCAATAGAACCCCTATGGTCAATTAAACAGCGAAATATACACAGAAAATGTAAAGAGAAAAGAACCGATATGGAAATGAAAAGAAACCAAATGACCAAGTCAATACTGATGCATGCATATGAAAAGATATATTCACAGATTTACTGCGTAGATTATATATATTTTATATATTTTATTTTTATTTATATATTGATTATATATATATATATCTACGCAATATACTAATATGATTTACAACAACCACCTGTCAAATATCGCCTTCTCAATTACCACCTATCAGACAGGACTAAATTACCCAAGAAGCGAAAGAATACTGATAACAAGTTACATGAAAATGAACTGTAATATAGGCTACAACAATGAATTTTAGGACGTCAACGGCCATTGTTATATAACATGTCCTGAAAAATTGGATCACATTGGGAGGGAAAGTGCAGACACAACCGAGATGAAAGTTCTTAGTTAGTTTAACGCTATAAACCTGAATAAGGTGGAAAAAATGTCCAATTGATTTTATCGACCTTGGATGCAATCGAAGGTCGTTAAACTGTTGAAATCCAAAAGTAATCAAGCCTGTTACTGCATCAAACTCGCGTGGTGTCAGTCCAAAGCGTGGTTGAAGTAGGAGGGGGACGATACCAATCATTTTTGGAATGGTATCAAGTGTCGGCTTTATAGGCAGATTTCCTTGGAATTGGCATCTATCGCGACAATATCTCATCAAGTAGTTGACCATCCAGGCACCAGAAGTGAGTCTCTCAGGATTACTACGCAACTCATGGAGTCTTCCGAAACCCAAAACCGAAACTGAAACTTGGTTTTTCTTTGCACCAGCCTTATCTATAGGCAGTGATCACTGATCGCTATATTTAAGTGATGGAGACCTTCGAAAGGGTGTCTTTTAAGAGAATTCCGCACTTAGGACTACCATGTTTTGGTCATCAGAAAAATCTGTCACTAGATGACCTAATTACGAGGGCGCTTCTTATTAGGTTGTCCTAGAAGGGGATATCCATAAATGTTCTAGGGATAGCAATTACAGATCAGTCCTCTTCAAAGTTTCTCTCGTCGTTGGCTTGGTTACTATTCGTCTCCCTTTTTCCTCCTTTCTTGCAGATAGTCTTTTGGATGGTCATTTCTCCAGCTTCAGATGATCTGTCAGATACCGTTTTTTCTAATTTTCAGATTGTCTGTCAGATGGCAATTTGTTCTTTAGAATTTTAGATGGACTTTCAAATGGATTTCCCAATCTGATGCATGATCATTCGCGAACTTATCTGTTTTTGCTTTGAACCTATCTCTTTGCGTGTTGTGTTAAACCGTCATTTTCATTAGTATCTCTTGTAGGTAGGCCTAACCTCTCATTGAGGTTAACAGTTTCAGAGCAGTCAGTCGCAGAAGACTTGATATCCCGATTTTCGGTTTCGCCTCTCACGACGAACATTGATAATTGGTTTCAACGAATCGCAGCTTGAGATCTCTCGACGGAACTTTGCATATATCCTGCCTCTAGTTAGAAGATGATAAACAGTGATTATTCAGTCAACCACTTAAGAGCCGCTGAGGTCCGGGGAGAGGCCAGGCATGCGGGCAGGCTGATGATGGCAAAGATAAGTCCAGGGCTAGAACACTGTTTTTGAGAAATGGCCAAAACATTGATAATCTTTAATTCGTACCCATCGCCAACCATCGACTTTAGCCAGAAACTGACGATGTCATTGATATTATATTATATAATATTATATAATATATACATATATATATACATAGCAAAGTGATGTGAATGAACAAATGGATGAAGAAAAGACAGCAAGGATGAATGAATGGAATTATAACGCATCAAATTATTTATTGACGAAGAAATGTATGAATAATTTATAAATTGAACGATGCAATTATTGAATTGTTTCAAATTTTTTAAACGTTTTGTCATTTCAAAAGAATCTGGGAACCCTGCATAGGATGGACAAGTCACTTCGGGTCACTGACATTCACGTTTGAAAGTCATGACACGTGACCCTCTAGCCGTAAGAGCCTTTTGACAAACTGTAGGACAGTAGTGAAGATAAACGACAGAAAGCCAAGTTCGGCTGGAATCTCATCCGATGTCTCAATCTCGATTTCTACGTTTGTCGGAGAGAGAGAATCAGTTGAGTTTCTAGTGGCACTTTCTCCACTGTAGCTGGAGGCATGGTATCCACAATGACTCGTCCCATTGGAGACAGTTAGGCTGGAATTCCTTGTAAAACTTTCCACAGTATGGCTTGCCACATTTTGGATAGCCTGTCTGGAATTTCCCGAATGGTTTACCACAGTGTCTTGCCTGGAATTCCCGGAATTGTTTACCACACTGAGAATATCTTGCCTAGAAATTCTAGAATGGCTTATTACATTGGAGATAGGTTGACTGGTTTTCCTTGTATCATATAAATGGACACTGGCTCTTTGGTTGGCAATGCGACCTTTCCATTCTTGTTCTAATCTATCAATTTCGTGATGGATGGGTAGGTAGGAATGTCTTATATGCACACACCTTCCGGAATTATCCGTTGTCATCAAGTTCCTCAGCTGTCGTCGGACCCATTTTTCATCCAGGAATCTTTGGTTGACTTTGATACGGACGACCAAGTTAAGTGCCTCCAGCCTCTGGTAAAGGTAAAGACGGCGATTTCCGGTGACAGTCCACCAATGACCGTCTTTGTAGACGACATCTATCGATGGCAAATTGTCGGATGTCAGGTCCCCGTGAAGGAGCTGGGTGAAGGTTTCGTCGAGACCAATGCCATCTTGAAATTCCCCAGATATGCTGTTCTGGGCGAATCTGATCTCGCTTGGCCGAAGCTGAATGATTGGCATGATCTAAAAATTGTTGAAATAACATGAAAGATGATTGATATGACCTGCAACTAATTGGCATGACATAAAAATTATTGATATGACCTGCACATGTATTGACATGACATGACATACAAAGGGTTGAATGACCTACAAATGATTGACATGATCGTAAATTCAATATTGACATGACATGCAAATTTCTTACATGACCTGCAAATGATTAGTACGACAAGTTTTCAAATGATCGACATGATTGACTTGACCAGTAAATGATTGACATGCCACACAAATGACTTAAATGACCGCTAAGCTTGATCTTGAGATTTCCTAGATATACTACCCTAGCCTCCCTAGGCGAACTTCATAGAGCTGAAGCAGAATGCTTGGTGTGGCCTAAACAATTATTTGCATGTCCTGCGTGTACAAATGGTGTGGCAGAGACCGATTAGCTAGAACTCTCGTCTGTAACGGAAAGTACGGTTCGAGCATCGCCCGGGTCTGTTACTTCAATCGCCATTGATGTTTTGTCATACGGCCACGAGTACATATGAACATTTAATGAAGGGCAATATCAATACACAATTGAGTCCAGGGACACAGATAAGTCCAGGGACACAGATAAGCCCAAGGATACAAATAAGCCCAAGGATACAAATAAGATTTTGCACGAATTCGCCTACCTTTAATGTTGCTTGTAACGAACCAAAAAATTGAATATTCGCTTACTTCATCAGCATATTTCATCTCTGGAATTACCCAGTTTCAGTTTTGATTTCCAAAGGTTTGGCATTCTGTTCAGTCACTGTTGCTTACGTCATTTTTTCTCAGCAAACAACAACATAGAGCTTGTTTCTGTCCATAGAGGTATTGATAGTAGGCGTGTGTGGCCAAGAGTTTTGGCCAAAATCAAGAAAGTGGAAATCATATTGAGAAATTGCAAATGGTTAACGATAAAGAAAGCTTACAACTAATGCTGACAAAAACACAAAACAAGACATGGAAAAACGAGAGCTTTTTAAATTAGCCTCAAAGAAAGCAACACGGGGACATACAGTACATGTAGGTAAATATTATTTAAGAAACCGAAATGAATAATAGGGCACATATTCTTCAGTGCAAGAGTTGAAGACTTGTGGAATGGTTTCGATGATAGTACTGCCTCAATGGACGCTATCGCAGCTTCTAGGAGGAAGCTAAGAAATTGGGCTATTAAGCATGTTTAACGGTTGTTTAAGGTCAAATTGAAGTGGTTTCAACACAGACTAAACGTTTTCTGAACCACTTTAGACACATATCATGTTCTGTTCTGTCATGTAATATTATGTTACGTTATATTATATTATGTTGTGCAATGTTATGTTATGTTTTTTATGTTGTGAAGCTCTGTAAAAATTATAAATATAAGGATCAGAAAAATGTTTTGCGGAATGACCCAAATGGCCATCGAAAGACATGAATTGAGGGCCATTGATGCAATAGAATGTCGTTATCAAGCCTGTCACTGCAGTTAGCTCGTGTGATGCCAGTTCAGAACCTGGATGAAGTAGGAGAAGGACGATGACAATCATTTTAGGATTGGTACTATCAGAGAGCACGACTAGTGGCAAATTTCTTTGCTATCAATAGTGATCGCATCTCATCATGTACTTGACATACGAGCCAATAATTATTGCTATCCAGGCACTTGAAGTTACCTTTCAGGTGATGACTACACCACTCACAAAGTCTTCCCAAACCAAAACTAAAACTTGGGTTTGCTAGTAATCGTTGAATTTTGCTGAAAGATACCTTGAACGGCACCTCTTAGCGTACCATGTTTTGGTCATAACCCACTTGATGACCTAATTACGAGGGCGCTTCTTATTAGGTTGTCCTTAAAGGGATATCTGAGCCTGTTAATGTTCTATTGCGATCACAGATTAGTCCTCTTTGAGGTCTCCCTCATCGTTGGCATGTCTTTTCAATTCTTCTCCCGTAAGCTACCATTCTAATATCATAATATTATATCAGACGGCAATTGTTCCAAATTTAAGATGATCCTTCAGATGGTCATTATTCTAGGTTACAGATGGTCATTCAGGTGATTATTTCTCAAGGTTACAGATGGTCCTCAGATGGTCCTCAGATGGTCATTTTTCTAGACTTTAGATGCATGGTCTTTCAGATGGTAATTATCTAGATGTCAGATGATCTTTCAAATAGACTTCCCAATCTGACACATGATTATCCGCGAACTTTCTGTTTTACGTCTCAACCGTTCTCCTGTGCGCTGTGTTAAATCGTCATTTTCTTTAGCCTCTCCTTTGAGTAACCTGTCACTGCGGTTACTAGTTTCAGACGTCAGACAATCGATCGTTAGTCGTACAAGTTTCGATATCCCGATTTTTGGTTTCGCCTTCACGACGAACATTGATAATTGGTTTCATCGAAAGGCTGCTTGAAGTCTGGCGACGGAACTTAAAGTATCCTGCCTCTAGTTGGATGATAAACAGTCATTATTCAGCAAACCGCTTATGCAGAGCCGCTGCTCTTCATTGCTAAGGTTGGATTGAGGCCAGGGCTGTGGTCCGTGGAGAGGCCAGTCATGAAGGCAGGCTGAGGACGGCAAAGGTAGATCTAAGGCCAGAACACCTTTTGGAAACAATTGACAAAAAGATTGACAATCATTTATTAGAGCCCATCGCCACTCAGCGACTTTTGTCAGAAACTGACGATAGAGATGATATAATGATTTATAACAAAGCGTTATTAATGAACGAACGGACGTACAAAAGACAACACCGATGATTGGATGGAAGTGTGAACGCATGAAACAATTGACATAGTAATGAATTAATAAAATGAGCGAAAGGACATTTGAATTTTTGAATTGTTTATAACTTTAAATCTTTCTGTCTTTTCAAGAGATCGGACTGCAGAGGGTAGACAAGTCTTTTCGGGGCAAATAGCATTCACGCTAGAAAGTCATGACACGTGCCATTCGAGCCGTAAGAACCTTGTGAAAAACTGAATGACAGCGCTGCATATCGACACAATGTAGCCAGGTTCGGCTGGAACCTCATCCGATGTCTCAATCTGGATTTCAACGACTGGTGCAATAAAAAAAGTCTGTGTTTGTATCGTTTGTTGGAGAGACAGAATCACTTGATATTTTGGTGGCGCTTTCTCCGTTATAGCTGGAATTACTTGAGGCATGACAACCACTGTGACTCGTCCCACTAGAGACAGTTTTGCTGGAATTCCTGGTAATATTTTCCCCGGCAAGGCTCACCTCATTGGGATCAATTTGGCTGGGATTCCCTCTTAAACATTCCCCGGAATGACTTACAACACTGGGGATATCTGCCCTTGAATCCCTGGAATGGCTGATCTCAGTGGTGGCGGCTTGGATGCTATTCCTGGAATGGTTTACCACGCTGAAGATATCTCCTTTGGAATTCCTGGAGCGACTTATCTCATTGGGGGCAGCTGGGCTGGAATGCCTGAAATGGCTTACTATATTGGAGATAGCCTGACTGGTATTTCTGGTATCGTAGAAATGAACAGCTGCTGCTAAGCTAAACGTCTCGTTACGTTACGCTACGCTGTCATGCCATGTCATGTTTTGCTATGTTATGTTAAGTAAAGCCTTCTTATCTTGTCTTTTACACAGTGATTTCTGCTGAACCGTCGCCCTCTTGCGAATTAATACTTGCTCATTTGCTGGTCGCACGTTGTTGATGAGATGGTCAAAAGCTCTGAGTATGGAACGTCTGGTCCGAAGAGTGGATAAAGAAGGAGGGCGACAATGGCAGCGTCGTTAAAAAACCTAATTGTGTATATTAGGTCTATTATAAATCAATACGTATATTGGAATCTTAATACAGCGCCTCTTAGAGACGTCTGAATAAATGATCTGAGTATGGCCTCATCTGCCTAAAGGTTACCAAACAATGCGTATAAGGCAACTATATTTGTGTATCTATCTGCCATACACGAAAGACTCCCTATCGGGGTTAATCGTTATCATAAACTTCTAACTTCAAATGCGCCACTAGAAATCCAAGCGCAGGGCACTAGCTTATTCACGAGCGCTGCATCAAATCAGGAACGCCAATGGTCAGTTTAAGAACTCTTCTTCTTCTTCTTCATTATTTTTCTCTTTTTCACCATCTTCCTCTTCGCCTTCTACTTTTCCACCTCCTCTTTTCCTTCTCCTCATCTTCTTCTTCCTCCTCCTCTACTTCTAGACATTGTTTAAGTATCAAATGAATGTAAACTTGCACATTTCATGTAGCGACTGTATACATGGAAACCTCGAACCTGTCTTCATTCGTCTATGAATTAAACGGGTAAGATTCAACATCGTTGCCTGTTTGAATGGTGGCCACGCCATTAGGGTCCCCACATACATGTAGTACGGATAGTGCTAACCACTCACATCAGACCAAGTGAATAATCGATAGCTAACATTCGAATTTTAATTGGACAAAGATAAGTTAGATGACAATTCAAGTCTTAATTAACGAAATTTTGAAATGATATTAACGCATTAGCCTTCTAGGGCCTAATTAATTAAGCCTATCTTCCTTTCAACTCACCGCAGGCCATTGCCCCTTCTCTGTACAAAAACAACGTTCAGATCAATACTTAACTTCGCTTAAGATTCATCTGTTTCAACATCCTTCTTCTGGCTTTCCCGCAACATGAAATTTCACAAATACTTTTCTAATTGTAGGGCCTAAATATAGTCGCAAACACAGAATTTATATATTTACATGATATACGATCTCTAACGAGGGTATTTACTTTTAAGTTTGAGACTTTGAGAGTCACAATATTAGACTACATAAGACTAGAATTGATAAGATTTCGTGGAGTATATTGTCTTGATATATAACATTGACTTTGAATCCCGCTGAGTGTAAGCGGGCGCGCGCTTTAAAAAATTTCCGTTGCAATTACAATAACACATACGTACCATTGCAACAGATTTTTGATACGTTACATTTCATTTACATTACATTCCATCCAGGGGCGGAGACTTAGGGGGAGAGGAACGGACGCTCCCCTCAAAAATTTCAGGCGAAGGGGATGCCGTTGCACATATCCCCTTCAATATTTCAAAAATATGGTAATATTGAACATTTCAACAGTGTTTTCCACTGTTCAACCTGTTTTTACTGCGTTGATGTTTGAAAATTGAAATGTCTTTCTTAACTTATCCCTCCCAACCTCATTTTTGTCGACCTGTGACCCCCTCCCCAACCCAGGACCAACTCTCCGCCTATGATTCCATTACAACAGAGTAGCGGTTCATTACCTGACGCAGAAGGAGACTAATCTTATTCTCCATTAACGGGAAAGCAATATGATAATATATATGAATACCATACAATAATAATATAATTATACTATAACACAATTAAAATGCAACAAAACACAATTCATTACAAATACACAATAGCGGCATTGTTACAATATTGTAACCAATTCGTTGCAATCACATTCAGCACGTAAACTGTATCTCGCATTATGCGCAACCCCGAATAACAATTTGATTTGATTTCTTCCCTGTCCTACTGTTCCAAGATTCCTTCTCTATTCCTGCCTACATTTCTCCTAGATTTAGCCTCTTATACCCCTCCCCGTAGACCTTAGAAAAATTCTCCACAAAATTACTCCACAGATTTATGGAAAATTCCGGCCGAGATTCCTCCAAGAATACTCTACAGGTACCCCCAAATTATCTTTTCAGTTTATTTATCCAGCCAAAATTCCTCCACGATCGCTCCCCAGAATTCCCATGATACCATCCTAGATTCCCCATTTTCCTCTCCTTAGCCCCTAGTCTCCAAAGCACAAGCGCAGCTTCTCTTGAGTCCGCCTTCAAAGACTAGAACACTACAAGGCTTCTATAGCGCCCGTTCAGAGGTACTCCCATCACAGAAGACCCTCTCCTCTAGATATTATTGTACTCGGCCCTCGGTCCCTTCCTTGACTGGTAAACCTTGAAGAGGAAGAACCCAAGAGCGACGACCCCGATGGCCAGGATGATTCCACCGACGAAGGAGGCTATGTCGAATCGTTGCCCATCGTCGACGCGTTTCTCGGCCTTCGGATCAGTATTCAAGAACGACGAGGAAGGCGGACTTCCGGTAGTGCTATTGAGGGGTGTTCCTTCTGACGTTGTGGTGTTGTAGCCAGCTGTATCGTTGTTCTGAGGGTCCGGAGGAGTCTCTGGAGGGGCGGTGGTTGGGTTGATAGGAGAACTCGTGACATTGGCAGTAGTAGTAGAAGTAGTTTCCTGATATTTGGTGGTGCTGGAATGCTCCGATGTAACGTTATCGGAAATGTCATTCGAATGTGGATCAACGGTTGTGCTGACGATTTTGGCGGCTGTTTGAATATACAATCAATGAGTCAATGATTTTATCGGATATTTACTGGATATTGATCATTACCTTGCTGACCGGATATGATCAATTAACTTGATACAGAAACGTTACGAATTATCTCTGTATGTAGGCATGTGGGCATTGTTTTTGCAATCATCATAACCTAATTTTTAATTAATCAATCTTTTTTCAATCAATTTTTATTAGTAAATCGATAGTAAATCACGGTTGGTACACTGCATACTAGTTACAAGATACAACAACAACAATTTTTTTCATATTAATAATAATAATAATAGTGGCAACAGTAATCTACTGTCAGCAGCAATCACAAATCATGAGACAATTAGGCTCCAAAGGGATGAATCCCGCTAGCGGGGCCTATCGATAAACATTTACAGCTTTAGAATGACGGCTGAATTATTTCTCCCTCAAATATTGTTAATAAGTGAAGGTTACAATACGTTGTCTTCCAATACACGTCAATAAGAAGTAAAATACAAACGCAACCCTCGTTGAAAGTAGCAAGTTAGGACATGAAACAAACAAAATGAGTAATCTCGTTTCGAAACTTAACTAAGCTTAATACATGTTAAGATCCTCTAAGCTTTGACCTAACTGACTTCTCGGAACAAAGACAAACATGCGCAGCAGCTTCTTGGCTTCTAGGCTCTACTCAATTTAAAACAATTTAAATCTAGTGTTATTTATTTCAAGAATCAGAATTGATTTTAGCCTATAAATAACAGGCTTAGAGAAAATATTTACTTACTTATTTACCTACTGCGTATCATAGGCTCATAGCAGCTTAATCCAATATGCGGATCGCCAATTCAAACCACGTAGGCTACAGATTACAGCGTATTACACAAGCCTATCCATGGCAAACGCTGATTGATCTGGGTTTAGATGTCGACGGCACTGGAAATATTATATCTACTACAAAATCTTGGAGCATGACAGATCGAATGTGTGCTACGCTGATCATGAATATGTTTCAGACATTCTTATGTTGGACTGGCTATATGTTTGTACGGGTTTCATATCGAGGATGACTCATTGACTGTGAATGCGCTTTGTTTATAAATGACTCTGTTGCACTTTGGAACTGTGAGGACACATTCGGAGAGTGAAACACGTTGCTCAATGGGAGAGGGAGGGTCAATTCCGGGTCATGTAGTTCGTCTATGACCTGTCGATGAGGTTTGCTTAAATTGCTTTTCTATCCCATCTGGCGCCAGTCTATTTACATAGGCCTACGTTGCGGCGTGTTTAGTCAGTCTCCATGTGAAGAGCGTTAAACATCCAGATGTCTGAAAGACACTGTTGTTGTAGCTTTCTAGCGCAAACTAAGTCCATCGGGTAAACAAGCTGCTGCATATGTTTGTCTTTATTCCGAGAAGACAATGTGTTCAAAAATTGAGAAGATCTTAACATGTATATTGTAGCCTAAAGAGCTCCCTTAACACGGACGCATACGCATACGGACACGCACCTGCAGGTCACAAGAGGCGTCAATCCCCTCTGAGTGATGGAGGCAAACCCCAAGTCCCAAGTGTCAGGAAGGCAAGATATGACCCCTAGGACTCAAAAATATCCCCCTACAAGAAATTTGAGGCGTTTGTCTTCGGACCCCCCGCCCCTATCTGGACGCCCCTGCAGGTTACACTGATCAAAATGTAATCATAGTAATTTATTTTAGGCTCAAACTCAATGTTTTAAGCGCTACTAGTAGACCAGGCGGAGGGCACGAGCTTATTGACGAGTGCTGCGTCGTGCTAGAGTGGTCGCCCTGAGATGCTATAAGTGAAGGTCCAAGTCTACGTACAGCCCAAAGACAGAAGATGGAGGTGCTATTTAGGCGGGATTGATGGAGAAAGGGACGCCAGAGAAGAACAGAACTCTTGCAGTAAGCCCATTAAAACCAGACGTCATTTAAAAATCACACAGATGAAAAAAATTTAACAATCCGACACACTTCGATGCTTTTAGCGACTTACTTGTAATTCCACCCAAAATCAGCGAATATCCGAACACAAAAACGACTAGCAAGACAATCTGTTGTCGCATTTTCCGTTTTTTTTCCGATACTAAATTGCAAAATTTCTCTTGTATATTCTGTTAAAAGAATACCTCTACAGACTATGTCTCTCGTCTGTGTTGGCAAACGTTGACTGCCTGATTAATGAACACGCAAACGGTTTGTTAAGCCGTGGTAGGGTTTTGTACAGGTGTTCAAAATCGATTTTTATCGGCGGTCTGTGTATGAACTGTGTATGCTTTGCTTCGTCATCCTCCCGTTTGTTGCTTGAACTGAGTAGAGAGAGAGAGAGACTGAGAGAGTCTATGTCATCTGACGTTTGACGACCCAGTTTCAGTAGGACTCAGGTGATGCGTGTTTTAGCCCATAAAATATGAGAATCTGGACTTTTATCTTATTTATTTATTCGGGGAACATCTCAAAAGCGCGAAGAAAATGGCTGTACATGGGTTCTCATTTTTATCAACAGCTGGGTTTTGACTGGGATTAATATAGAAGGGATGTGAAACCGAAACGTGTCAGCCAATCAGTGATCTTTGCTGACACATCGTGGGCGATGTCTGTGATGTCTGTGATCGGCTATGTAATGACTAAAGTGGCATCGGGTACTTGGCAGGATAACTTTGAACGTATAGTCGCCGAGATGTTCATCTAAATGCATGTTGGGCCTCATCCAGGTAGAAAATCTTCATTTGAACACCACCTGCGACCTCATCCGTAACAGTAACGTTGTACAAGAAACTGAACAATTTCCAGAAGTGGTGTAATCTCTTACCAACCGGAGCCCATCGTGTTTTGTCATGGATTGAACCATTCTCCTGGAGAAATCTCCCATTACATTTATCCATACATTCTTGCCTTTGACTTTGGGCAGCGTAGTCTCCTGCGCTAGAAGACCGTATTAGAATGCCGTCCTTACTCTTTCTGTATAGGCCTGCATGTAAATGTCCGGGAGACTGGGTGAGTCATTTAACAAAACACAACTGGAGAACAGCATCGCAGTGATGATGATGATGATGATGATGATGATGATGATGATGATGATGATGATGATGATGACGATGACGATGACGATGACGATGACGATGACGATGACGATGACGATGACGATGACGATGACGATGACGATCATGATCATGATGATGATCATGATGATCATGATGATCATGATCATGATGATGATCATGACGATGATGATGATGACGACGACGACGATGATGATAACTACGACGGTGACGACCACTATCATGATGATGATGGCGATGATTATAATAATGACGATGATACATTCCGACGCCTTAGACGTTACTAATTATTTACATACTTACTCATAGTACGAATACTAGGCCAACTCTGTCATGATGTCATCGACAGTGTATACGAAATATTTCACAGTTCATGTATCTTAAATTGTGCTAAAGAGACGCGTAGGAGCGAAACGTGTGTACATCTGGGTAATTTGTAATAGCTAGTCTAGCACCAGTATGCATCAGAGGCAGAGCTATTTAAAATTTTCCCAGTCGGGCTATGATCAAAATTGCGTGAATGAAAGTCACTTACCCACTTGCATAGCCATTCGGTCGTTCGTTACTAATTGGCTTGTCATTTAAAACTATACGCAAAATCCAGTTCCCACGTCGCATTAATTCGAGGTCTTAATTCAGTTAATTAGGTTCAATCAATATTTTAGTCGCTGCATTTTAGTTAAGGACCTATAATTATGAACAAGACTGGGTATTCCATATTATGTAACGTCGCGTCTCTAATTTTTGCGCGATAATCGGGAGGACATCATTTTCACATCTTGTTGGCATAAAAAACTTATTTGCCAAAAAACATTTGAAGGAACTTTGACCAATAACTATTTAAGCGAACTAAAAATATGATTTTGGTGGTTTTGAGCATCTTAATTATTTTCAAATAGTAGCAAATGTAGGGTGGGCGAAATCCATGTTTAAGAGTGAAACGTGTAGGGCTACATGGAAATTTGGCGAGTAGGCCTATACCCTAACCATTCCTTTAAAAGCCTATAGATCACTAGCTTTTGAGTTTCTGGTGCGACCCTCGGCTTCAAGAAAAATTTCTTTATTGGCCAACAGCTTCATCATCAGCAGCAGCAGCGTCATCGTCATCATCGTCATCGTCATCATCATTATCACATCATCATCGTCAACGTCATCATCATCATCACGCATGCATCTCTGTTCGTTAAACACTAACTTAATTCAGTCAGCAATTAACAGAACTAACTACACTTCAATGACTCAGTTGTTTCGATTTAATTCGCCAGGTGGCGGCGTACAGCATGGTTTAAGTACAGATAATAACGTTATTCCATTTGGGCCAATAAAGAATCAAAGGGACAGACATACACAGTCACACAAACAGAGAAAGACACACACACAGACCGACATACAGACGTGCGCACACGTACACACATCCTGAGGGCACATGTACGGTGTATGCAGAGCGCAGTAGTGCGGTCGGGAAAGCCATACATTCAATAAGACGTGACGCGTGTAAATTTGACCGCAGTCATCAACGTTGCGGATCTTTATTGGAGTGACAGATGTTTATGAAGTCTATGGTTTTCACTTCTCTTGACCCTGGTGACACCTAGCGTAGGTATTGGCAAATAATGCTGTGAAGGGTCTCTCATTACAGCATGAGCAACAAGCACATACAATGATCATTACAAATCATCATTGGCGTGTAGGCTACTGCATGCATACATGTAAAGGTGTCAAAAGTTAATGTGTCGGTATGAATGTATGTATGCATGTGTGTATGCGTGTCTGTATGTATGTATTTATGTATGTATGTATTTATGTATGTATGTATGTATGTATGTATGTATGTATGTATGTATGTATGTATGTATGTATGTATGTATGTATGTATGTATGTATGTATGTATGTATGTATGTATGTATGTATGTATGTATGTATGTATGTATGTATGTATGTATGTATGTATGTATGTATGTATGTATGTATGTATGTATGTATGTATGTATGTATGTATGTATGTATGTATGTATGTATGTATGTATGTATGTATGTATGTATTTACGTATGTATTTATTTACGTATGTATATATTTGCGTATGTATGTAGAAGTATTTATATATTTGCGCGCATGTGGGCTTATATACACCTCGTCTATGGCTGAATAGGCCTAGAGAGAATAGCCATCAAAATGATGTAAAATTAATTGTCACAGACAATTGAAAACAGAACTAGAATACAATTCATTACAACACAATATAATTTAAAACGATGAATTGTATTGATATTTCTGTTCTTTAAAAGTTCAAAAATGCACGCACGACCACACTGCAGAACTTCGATGGCCCTGAGCAGCAATAATGCGTGAAGAACTTGCTCAGTGACGTCTGAGTAGTGACTCGAATCCGTGACCTTCGCACGTCACAGTTCAAGCGCTCTAACAAATCGACTGCCGTGTTTCACCATTGGTTGCACAAAAATATAATAATTATTTAAAGTTCAGTTCTACTTTTTATGCTCGTCAGGCAAGATCCTCTAAAACGATTAATGGTCAACATTTTCTCTCTTAATTACAAATAAATTTCATGATCTGATTTTATTTTTGCAGAAACAAATCAAAAGACCTCACTATGTAATTAATTGTAAAATGAAAAAGACTAGAATCAAATCCAGCAGAACACCGATTAATTAGTGCAAATCAGCTGATGACTTTCGCGTGTATTTTATGACGCACGCGGTTTTCCATAGCATCAACGAAGCGCCAATCTAAATTTGGGACCAGGAAGTTGACTTCAGGCCGCTACGGGTCCCGTTCGAAGTTTTGCGAGGAGTTTTTATTATTATTATTGGCGAAAGTATAACGGCGGTTCGTGTCTCGCAGTTCAACTTTTCGAGCGATAAAAGCATTGTCTAGTTATCGTGTATAGTTTTCTACTCGCTGATGACGAAATACTAGGAGAATTTGAGCGTGGATTTGGCCAAGGGGCGGTAGTCGTTATAGGTTACCGGTTTATGGTTTTGCGAAGTTGGACAGATCCTGCAGGACTCGTTTCGACAGGTTTTCCAGACGTTGGAAGGTCGTTTTCCTGATCTATAGGTATGTGCTGTGTGAAAATACAAACGAGAAGCTGTTTTAAAAGATCTTTTAAAATGACTGGTAAAATGGCCAGGGTTTTCCGTTGCTCGGATTTACCTGTTTCGAGTTACGAGTTTTGATTTAGGTCGGTCAACATAATAACAGATCGTGACTAATTCGAACGGTTATAGATTTATCCCACGCTAACACTGTTGATTAACATGAACCCAAATGGTATGACGATAGGTCAGACTGGCAGAGGTGGTGAATATATCACCCGATAAAATTAACCGAAAAATAAGCAGGTTCGAGTCATAGATCTCTTTGAGAAAACTGTCTATGTATGATTCAGTATAAGATCTTTGGCTAGAGTAGATTGTTTCCTGGGGAGTACTGAACGTCTTGTGGTAAATTTATTTACCAAGATTTCAAGAGTTAAAGGATTAGCCTAGTGGTAAGGTCTTTTCCAATGCATGGTAAGCATTTTGATTGCTGATAGAGATTTGAACAAACTACAACTGGTTCAAATCTTCTGAAAGAACCTTAAACCACCAACCTGTTAATAAGTTGCCTCACCCTTTTAAATGACTATACCCATCCACTCTAATGAGACTTTTGTTTCACTTTATATCATATTAATTGATAGGTCGGGTCAAAGTTCAATCTCTGAATCCTATTTGTGTTTTGTTTTCCCTTAATATCCGATCATCCTGTTTGAGAAAAACACTTTTTGGAGTTATTTCTAAGGTGCTATGTGAATATTTTCTTACATTACACACCTTATATGTAGCTGACGTTGTGTAACGCCATGGATGCCTTTACTGATAATGCTACATAACTTTGGTAATAGTAATTACATTGTTTTAAATTATTATATTTTCTAATCCTAGTCTCTTGTTATTTTCCATTCCTATTCAATCCTATTCTCTCTGTGAGTCTTTTATCCGTGACTTGCTATGATATTCTTGCATCACTCTCCAACTTCCGTCATGTCATAAATGCTGTCGAATGCTTGCTTGAAGTCTATGAAGTTGATTACATTACATTACATTAATCCTGTGACGTCATTATTTGTTTACATAAGTTGTATGTGTTTCTATTTATGGTTGCAGTGTGTCTTGTCACCCACAAATACACCTACACACACCAAGCCCTGGGGAACACCAAATTCAACCCCAACTCTGGCAACCTATTAAGTCCTGGAGTCTCCATGAACAGCCATCTTGAAGTGGTCAGTGAGTTAGGCTTTGAACCAAAGACATAGGATACCAGACAGGCCACAAGAAATGGAATATATGGATATATCTATATATATATATATATACATAATCTATATATTTACATATACACCTGTATATACTATATGTATATATATATATATATATGCCGATATATACGCATTCCCGCAATGCCTGGGTATAATATCTGTGTGTGTATGTGTGTAAGTTTGTATACATGAAATATGTGCTGTGAGATTGATGCTCCATTTTTCATAAATTGGGACAGTCCCGCAGTAATTGATCCTAAGCTGTTGACTGGTATCACAGCGGCACGTGGTGTGTGGGTGGGTGTAAGTGGGACATTACGAGAAAGATCATGTGTCAGATACTGTGTGCAGCTAAAAGGAGGAAGCAGAGGAAGAGGTGGATGAGAAAGAAGAGGAGGAGGAAGATGAGGAGATGGAGGAGGAGGAAGGAACAGTTGGAGGAGGAGAAGGAGTCCTGAGGAAGAAGAGGAAGAAGAAAATATGGAGACAGAAGTAGAGGAGGAGTTGGAAATAGAAGAGGAGGAGGAGGAAGTGGAGGAGGATGAAGATGAGTTAGAGGAGGATGAAGAGCATGTTAGGAGGAGAAGGAGCTCTGAGGAAGAAGGAGAGGATGAGGAATCGAGGATCTGGTGGGGGAGATGTTAGCGTTTGGACGGACTGACATTGATTTGTCTAAATATTGGACTACAGAGCGTTACTTTCTGATTCTTGATTGTGTTCTGCTTTCATTGTGGTGTCCTTTTCCATTATCTTTCATTTTGCTATTACTTCTTCATGACAGTGTGTGTTTTATGTCAGTCTGTTTATTTTTGATGCATTTTCACGTGTGTGGTTAATGTTTGCCTTCTATTTTTGAGCTCATTTAGTTTGAGTTTAGGTCATATTTGTTTTCTTTTATCTTTAATTCTGTGTCATTTTTAAAGTGGAGGTTGGAGGTGCTGCTGATGATGATCACTAAGATGATGCTTATTATATGATGATATGAAGATGATTTAAAGACGATATTAAGATGATATGAAGATGATATGAAGATGATTTGAAGATGATATTAAGATGATATTAGGATGATGTGAAGATGATATGAAGATGATATGACTATGATTTTATTATTTGTCGATAAGTACCTCACGTGAGCATCTCCGACCCCAAGCATCGTGCCTTCGCAGTGGATGGCCCCTTGCTCAGGAACACGCTCCCGTTGGCGTAGCGGTAGTCCACCAGGGTCCACTCCGACTCTTTTTATACTCGTCTGAAAACTGTTCTTTTTAGCCATGCCGGGGTTTGAAGCTCTCCTGGGTAGTAGCCTTGAAGCGGCGATTTATAAATCTTCAAAATGAATGAATATATTAGAAGGAAAACTATTTGGCTTCATCAGCAAACATGACAAGGAAGGCAATGTTAGCATTTTAATCGACCCACTGCTCAATGTGCTCATCCCTAAAAATCAACAATAAATATCACATTCCATCAACAGATGCTCTTGTTTTAATCGCATAGGAACAACATCAGGGCTCTTTAGCATCATTTTTCTGTCAAGATCTATCACGTCCTTCATGTATGAAGAAAAGTTGTTTACACCATCACCTGACTGGGTTTCCGAGCTTTGGTCCAACTCATGCAAGGGATTGGTTTCGACTGTGTTACGATCATTCCAAAAATTAAAAACACATTCCATGACTGCTGTAACCGTTTGGGTTTGAGAAAAGCAATCATAGTGTATTACAGCATCACTTGAGTTTCTTGATTTTTTTCTGTGGTTTAACCATAACCATGTTTTATCGAATCAAAAGAACAAGAAGATTTGATAGAATCGACAGCTTATGACAACAATGTTGAATCAAAGCAGAGTCCTAAAACCGGAAGTCCTGAGAAGGCCTAAGCCCTGCTGACAATGGTCGCCCTAGAGGGGGTATAGCTTCATTCAATACTGTCATATGAAGGTGGTTTGTTATTTTGTCCAATAAGAAAAAGCAGAAAACCAAAGAAATTTTTATAGAAACAAGACATAATAAGTTGACTAGTGTGCTCATGTATATCAGCATTGCTCTAAATTTGTGGTGAAATATCTCCCCTGAGTACCATTAATGTAAGTGTAGTACAAGGCTCTGGACTAGGACCCCACACACTCTGTTGTATTCCAACCTTAAACCAAAACATAGTGACAATTGTCTCCAAAAATATGCTGATGACAGTCATTTGAATGCAACAGCTTCCTGCATTGACAGCACTCTCTCTCTCTGGACTATATTGCGACATGGGCAATAATTTGTACTCATAAATGAATCCAATGGTCGTTATGCTGCAGAATTTCAAACCTGTTGCCCTTACTCCTCCTGTATACTTTGCATTGAGAGGGTTCTCCAGATAGGATTTCTTGGTGTCACCATTTCTGATCAAGTTGGTTTTGATTCTTTTGGGGACCACATTTACAAAATTCGCTGTACAGCATGGCAGTCCATGATCGCACGTCGTGTTTTAGTCGGCAATTGACTCCATGGTCAACGACTATTTCATGTTGTTTGAGCCACTATTACAACCCTCCCACGACGGCTCTACACCTCCCCTCCCCGTTTGGTGGGGATTCGCCAATGTAGGGAGCGCAATCCATTCATGGTCTCCTGGGAAAATTAACCCTTTCTGACTTCCTTCCTGTTCACCTACCTTCTTTTGAAGAATTCTGCTCTAGAGCTTACTGCTTTTTCCGTTAAGTGCTTTTGAACCTGTGACACATCCTGAATTGTGCTGCGGGTCTTCTATGCAGCAAAGATGACCCTGTGATCACTGAACCTTAACGGTTCAGGCTCGCTAATCTAATTCTCAATGCAGTCAGCCAGCCTTTTTGAGGGATCACAATTTATTGTCTTTTGTTTTGATCCTGTGAGCTCATGACCTTGTGACCCTGTGAGCTCATGACAATCACTCCACATACCATGTCTGTATATGTTTAACCATGTGAAACAAGAACTTTGCTGATTTTAAATGTTTCCAATTAAATCGCCTATAGCTTTACCAAGAGTGGCGAGACTGGGCCTGACGCTCTCATATAGGTAATAGTAGTTTTAGTTTACCGACACTTTGTGAATACAAAGATCATTTGCGTCGCCCTCCTTCCTTCTCCAAGCTTTAGACTGGCGCTGACGGATTGTAAACAATGGAGGAGTTTTCTCAGATAATAAAAAGAGGAAAACCATCATAGGAAGAATGCTCCTCTTGATTCTGCGTCTGTCCGAAGACATTTCTACACCAGAGTGCGCATGTAGTTCCTCAGCAACCATTTTAATAAAGAATATACTTCTTTAGAAACTCGAACGAGTTTGTAAACCGCGGTGTGTTTCCTAGGCAACCTCTTTAATAAAAAACATACTTGTTCACTTCTTTAGGAACTCGATCCAAGATGACCGCCGTCAGCATCATCTACAGTCCTGACGGGGAATCATGGTTCAACTATTTCAGCAACTACCTCAAGCGCGTCTTCGTCGCAGACATAAAAGTTGAATCGATCCAGGACACGGACCTCCATCAGGTCACCTTTCCAAACTCCAAAGTCCAGAACATCATTCACAAGTCAAAGGTCAACATCTTCATTGTCTCGCCCGGGTACATACACTTCCTCATCTCAAACTCAGATCTTCCCATTCGCGACGTCCTCAGCAATCCCAGAAGGACGGTTGTTTTCCTGTGCGGAACTATCCTCGACGATTTCGACCTGGAAGACTCCAAGGGTCAAAAGATCGTGGATAGATTTCCCAGATTCAATAAGGAGTGTTGTCTGTCGTATCCGAAGCATGATGAGATGCTGGAATTGGTGGTGAGGCTGTTGGAACCGGAACCTAGGTCGAACAGGGGTGAGGCCTCTGCTTCCCTGGGAAGAGGCGGTGAGGCGGAGGAGGGAAAGACAAAGATACCCCAACACAAGTCGAACGGAAAACGAAAGCGGAAGTCGACGAGCTTCAAGTTCATTCCCAGTCAGGTCCACTGTGAGGTTAGTAGGAATGTTGAAAAATTTGCTGATTGAACTTTTGATTGATTGATTGAACGATATAATAAATTGATTGATTTGATTGACTGAGTGATTTGATTGATTAGATTAATTGATGGATGGATGGATCTGATTTAGGTTGATTCAGGTTAAATACCATTATAGACAAATGCATGACCTATCGTGGTATGGTAAAGACAAGACACAGACAGGCAGAGAGAGAGACAGACAGAGAGAGAGACAGACAGACAGAGAGTGAGAGAGAGACAGACAGACCGATCGTCTGATGGCTCCGAGTCACCTCAGTTGAAAGCAGCAGTAGTGGGTCAGGTTAGATATTTGTTCTGTGTGCGTGAGGGAGGAATCAAGCGTGACGTCCAGGTCACGGCCATTAGAAGAGTGTGTGTAAGCATTAAATTTTTTATTGAGTAGGTGTAGGCCAAGTTTAGCAAACTGCTGCATAATCACAAACCATATCAGTTTCAAAGTCTTTGTAGCAGTTGAGGGTTTTTAATTACATAGTTAATTATATGTGCATGCAAATGCGTACGTAGGTTATAAATAGTCTTAATAATCCAATGAAGGAATTTCTAGCCGTAATTCATGCACAGCGTGCGGTAAAACGGTTACCCACTGAGATAGCTTATTATATAGAGGCTATATTGGAAGTTATGGTCTTTTCATTTGCATGTCCTTTCAACATTCCAAAATATCTCTTCCGTTTTGTCCTCTATCCGCTTGGCAAAACTAAAACCCCAATTGGACTATAAATTGGCTATTATTTTTCCAGTGTTTCTTCATAAATTCTATCACGATTCCTACTCTTGCCCTACCCTCCATCACCGTTTCACCATCCTCCGTAGCCGTCGTACTATTTACCTGCCTGACTCCTTTGGACCTTGACCTGGAACTGATTGTTGCACTCTGCCTGTGAATAAGCTGGTTCCCACAACTAAGGTGTTTAAGGTGTTAAGAAATCTAGAGGTTACGTCTACAAATGAATGGTGTCTGCTTGATAGTCCGAAGGTTCGATAGTCCGAAGATTCTATACTCCGACATTAATTTAAATATAAGCTGGATTAATTGATGAAAAGGTTGTGTAAAACTGAGAGCTGGATTGATATGAAAAGAATAATGCAGTCCAGCTTCTATCCAAACATAATTCTTTTCATCAATCCTGCTAGCACTAACACGGCAATCTTACCACCGATCGACCGGACACTATGCAATCTTCGGACAATCGAACCTTCGGACTATAGACACGGAACCAAATGAATAGCCTATAGCACTTGGTGATGAATCGATGAATGCTATGATGGTCGAGTAATTTATTTTTAACGATAATTATCTCACCAAGGAAAAGATTTAATGAGCACGATTGATGCCGTTCGGTCGCTATAGAAAAAGTTTACATTTGAATATTTGCTTTCATAGGATGAGTCATAGTCACTGGCTGGGAATTCCCAAAATAAGAGACTTTCTGTCAGTTTCATGTTGCAATATAACATTAACTTCCTTGTAGGTCTAGGATTTTAGATCCTACTTCTTGAAAATGACTTTGGAAAGGGTACACAGAGTCATGCTAATGGCAATTCGATCTGAACTGTGTTCTTTTTAGTGCAGGCTCTACCCCTGACCAAGTGTGCTGTAAAGGGGTCTCTTTGTATATATAAAAACGGCAAAAACACCCTCTCCATGCTTAGGCCTACTTCATTGACCAAGAGAAAATTATACATTTATACATTTGACATTATAGTGGTTCTCACACAGGCTTTTGTCTTTGTAACCGTTTTAAACCTCGATATTTTACATGCTAGGTTATACACTATACAGCCTATTAACATATGGGTTGATACACAAAAAGTAATGACTTGTTCATGCTTCCTTGTATCGACCTTATTGCTTAGAAACTATACTGAGAACCATTCAGGCGTTTTAGCACCTCTACTCGCTCTGTTTATAACAACGTCCAAAGGTCTTAAGATGGGCCCAACCACTTCAAGTGATCGTTGTACTACTCACAACAGAGTGTCAAGCAAGCAAGCTACACAAAAGCGCAAATGAAATACACTAAACGGAATGTGCACTACTGAACGTCTATGCGTAACAATGTTACGTCAATACGTTCGATGTGCAGCTGCCTAATGCAATTCATCTGCATTGATATCAACAGAGCAATGCATAACGGGAGTGTAGTCAGCTATTCACGACACCAAATAATGCAAATTTACTCTAATAATTACGACAATTTATATGACGCCGTAACTCCGTTACAAGTTCGCCTGTACGATATTTACATTCGTCTTCCAATAAAATACCCTTTATTAAAACGTGATATGTAATTAATGCACTCAAGGGGGCGTCGACTGTAATAGCGTTCAGTGACTGTAAGGACACTGTTTGGCTGCCGGGTCCGTTGACGTCGTCCCCTCCTTTGTTCAGGCTCGGGACTGGCACTGCCTGGGTTACTGTCATTGCCGAGTTACTCAAGTTAATGGTATCATCACGATTGGTTTGGGAATCAACTTTCGCCTACCCAGGTACAACTTTATATAGCCCCGTGAGTGCTGGAAAAAATTAAATTGGGCCTTTTGTATTTGTCTTTGGCAGAAATCGAGTCATATAATTGCCTTTTGAAGTCTTATAATAGCCTTGTCAATAATTACTAATGACACACTAGATATAAACGTGTGTTGACATACTGTGTACATGGTGACCCGGAGCCAGTTGTTTGTACTGCCCATTGAAACCTTTCATGGAGACATTACGGATTCTAACCCAGAATCACAATTTTAGTTTTTGCAGAATGATTTTCTTTTTTATTTATTTATTGTGTCAGATAACAGAAAAAACAGACACCCCTAAAAAATCGCAAAACAAAGAAACCACTGTGCAACAGAAACCAGAAAAAGACTATAAAATCTTATGTGACCCTGACCTGTAGTATCTAGCTCACATTTCGGTCAATGCTAAGTGTCAAACTGATCGATGCTATAAGATGCAGCTTTACTGTTAAGTGGGTTTTACTTAATAAAATAAAAATGATTGAATTTTATAGCATAAATTGAGGAAATGCTAGCAATTGCAATGCTTGTAACTGAAAGCAAATAGGACATATCAAAATGAATCCATAAACACAAATTAAGTTGATCAGTTTGAAATTAAATGATTATTATTATCATTTATTATTAGTGTTAGTGTTTCAACTGGTAAAATATTTAGTTGTAGGGTCGCCAACTTAAGCCTATATGAATACTCTGCTTTAAACATTCGTAAATTCTCTTAGTAATCTTTCTTTTTTACCTAATTGGCCACAAAATAGTATTACTAAAACTATGTGTACAATCCTTTGGTCGTTCTAACAGGGATCCAGCGTGGTTGTGATATCGTTTGACGAACTCGTTGCAAGCGAGGAGCACGAGGTGAATGTGGAGGTGGAGATCGAGGGAGGCACAGACGCGGATGGCCCCACGCGGGTCATGGCTCTCTGGATCAACCCCTACACCTATCAGTTCACTGCACCAGGTGAGTTGGGGCTGCAATTCCTTGCGAGATACCATCCCTGTGCTTCTGCTATCAATAGAACAATGGGGAGGAGCTGTTCTCTTTATGTTGACATCGAAGGTGCGGAGTTGCACTTTTTCTGTGGTTGGACCATATCCACGTGGAATCCCTTGGGATTCAGCTGAAATGGCTTCCCATGGATTCACCTGAAGTGACCTCCATTTTGATACTCCTGGCATAACATTTCTTTGGAGCTGCCTATAATGGTCATGCTTTGGATCCACTTGGACTGGTCTCCCTTTGGATCCACCTGGAGCGGTCGCCCTTTGAATCCACCTTTAAACGAATATATTGGCGCTCGGAAGTGTTGCCTTCGTGACCACGTTTAGGTTCCTTTTCATATTAATCAGGGTTAACTTACCTAAAATTTATTGATGTTACCATTCCATTGTTTACCTGGTTTTGCTTAATTTTGCCTCATCTCACCTTAAACTCTGCCTCACCTAACCCTGCCTGAGAACTCCTAATTTATCTGTACGTGCGTCTCGTCCCCTGTGACTCGTCGGTTTTCCTCAAAATGGATGCAACCAATAGGACTGTCCTTCAGGCTACTGTGCCTAGTTTTGCTAACCAATGTATTTTATTTCTGGGTTATTTTATATCATTTAGAGAGATTTTAAACCTGCACAGAGAGCACCTCTGAGTAGAGGACTATATCTGGAAGGGGTGCCATATAAATGTTTGTTTACATTACCCTATTGATGCAACTTGGCCCAAAGACTCTGAAAATCCATGCCATCTGTCAACTGTCGACGGAAATGCGACGAAAATGCGTTGGCTGATTCTACGCTTGTGTGTGACCCACCACTGGTGACTTTTTCAGCTTACTGTGCAGAGTGTTTGCTAACTGTTGTAACATGTTAGTTAGATATTACATTTACCATCATATAGGATGTAGTACAGAGTGAATTTCTTGATGAGACTATATTAAGTTTCATTGATTGATTGATTTATTTATTTATTGATTTATTGACTGACAAGGATTTCTGTTGTGGGTGCGTTTTCAGAGCGTCGTTCGGGTATTTTGAAGGCCCAGCTCTTCATGCAGGGCAAAGCCGTCGGTTCAGAGGATCTCGAATACGCGTCCCCTTTGCTGGACGCGATTGTGGGACTCCACCTCATCTACATTCGTCAACTCAACGAACTCTGCAGCATCCTCAACGAAAATCATCTGCTCACAAATGACGTCGACAGACGCATGTCGAAGGTCCTTCGAGATGAATCCGACGACCTCATTCCAGTTGCCGCTTTCGAGTATTTCCACGGAGTCCACCGGTTTCAAAGTGCAGGCAAGTGCTGTCCATAATTTGTTGTTCTGTACCTTATCTTGCCCGCGGTCATAAAGTCGTTCCTCGCCTATTCAGAGCGAGGCACTCTTACGAAATTTTCTTTTGATCTGTTTTTTTACTTTAATAATAAGCAACGAAATTCCGTGAATTGGACCGACTATTTGTACGCTATTAAAGTTTTGAAAAATCAGAGGAAGGTTGTGGGCCAATGTAAATAGTGATGACCACTAGTTTTTCCAATTTTTGGCCTTTACTGCGACTCAAGGCATGTTCACAACATCAGGTTGGGAATCACTAATGTATGGAAAAGGAGCGTTACATGCATCTATGTCACCTATGTTTGTTGTTTACCTGCATTTGATAAGGTCCAGTTTTATTTTGGTGATTTAGTTGTAGAAATTGATAAATTTTTTGGCTCTCTAATATTACTTTCTTTGCCTGCTCAGAACTGGTTTAGTTTGTTTTGTGTGTAAGAAGTGTATAACCCAACTTATATCAACAGTTGTCTTGGAGATGTCCTGAGAAGATTTACACTGTAAATCACGATGTCATGCATTGTAAAGGTTTATAACTGTAATTGTAATTATTTTCAGATTATTTCGTTACTTTGATTTTTTGATTTACACTATAAAGTGTAACAATCTGTAGTTGAGTACAACTGCTGTAACTGATTATGCCATGTAACAATTTACAGGTTGTTTGTGACATCTGTGTTAGGATTTAACGCTTTGTGAAAGTAGCTGATTTGTAATTGCTTACGACATCTTTCTTCAGATTACACTGTATAATAATTTACAGGTTGTTTGTAATTTACGGGTTAAGCTGTTGTGCTGCGTAATAATTTACGGGTTGTTTGTTGTTTACGGGTTAATAGTAATTCATGGTTTTTTGTTACAGATGCTAGTGGTTTTGAGCTCCCCACGATGTTCCATCTCACGGCCAAGTATGGTCTTCAGGAACTTGGTCAACAGTTGACTGACCTTCCAGACGCCAGGCACTCCTACTGCATCTATAATTCTGACGGAAAGCTTCCGGAAGAAATTGCGCGCTTTTTCAATCACCCGGCATTGGCCACAACGTTTGAGAACTTCCGAGAGGTCAGTTAGAGAAACTTAATTCTAAGGAACCGTCTGTATTTGTTATATATCGTAAAGGATGATTTGTCTGTAGCTTCAGAGTTTAAAGAGTGTGCAGGCTGCGGTTCCCTTCCCTATGCTGGCTTGTTTCTGAGACTTGATTCTTGGGTCGTTGTGGTCCTTGGCACCCGGTAAAAATGAGCAAGGACAAGGACTCGAGGCTATATATGGTTGCTATTGAAATGTGTGTAATTTTAGATTTACTTTGTTTTAATCTCGATTCAGAATTGACTCATTTGCAGTTGGTCTATTTGAATTTCTGTTTATCTGAATTGCTGCATAGTTACATTTGAAAACATTTCTATTATCTTCAGAATTGAAAAGCATTATTGATGAATTTAACATATTTGAATTGGTTTCTCTCTGAATAGAAACAAATTAGTAGCACTTTACAGTTTTTTTAAATTTAACCTCACATTTTATACCAACTTTTGACGCAGTGTTATATCAGAATATATAAGAGGTGAACTAGTTTAGTTTCAAAATGGTCAATTCCGAGAAGATCAATTTCAATGAGATCAGATTTGACCAATCAGACACTTTTCCTACCAATAGAAAGATCAATCAGCAAGTGCATCCTGTCTGGTAGCAGTTGTTAGTAGCTTAGGCCTAGTAGCATTTTGCGTTGACAGTGACAGGTATCCTCGAAGTAGCTTGTTACTGACGATGATACTATACAATTCGTCTTGATTACAATCTATTTATCATCTGGATTTTATCTGCTGTCTTTTTAGGGTGATACATTCCAGCAACTTTATGATTCGTACATCGTTATGCGAGGTTTGTTTGCGATTCAGGTTCTTGGTTCATGGTCTGTGGAGTCTAGTTGTGTGTCGGTTTTGTAATCCACTAAATTTTTATCACTTACACTGACCCCTAGGGTAAATGAAACAGATATGAATGTCCATATAAATTTATTGTGTTTGGTACCAAAGGAGTAAATGACTGCTTGTAGCATACAATTATCTCTTAATTTATTTAGTGTAATTAAAATTAATAAAATCAAATATCAAGTGAAAAAATTTATGCGACCCAGTATTTTTCTTCTGTGGCCTGGTGCCAGGGCGTGATCCACCACTGTCCCATATTGCTTCTACAATGCACCCTGTAAAATATAGCTCTATTCGATATTGCCCTCCTTTCAAATTTCGGAAATGTGCGCAAAGGACTAGCTCAAGGTCCTTACAAAGTTACTGCCTCAGTGGAGCCTCCAACCCACACTCACTGCAGAACAGACTGAGTGCTCTAACCAATCGCTACTGTGGACCACTGTTCATCACCTCTATCTGCATGATTCTGAATTTTTTAGAGCACTTGAGAGTTTTGCTTTTATCTTTTATCTCAGAGTTTATACAATGCAACTGAAATTAATTTGATATTGTCCTTCTTCTAACATCTTTTGCTCAGAAGTGCACACACCTCGACGGCACAACTGCAGTTGCAATGCAGAGCAATTGTGCACGAAGGACTTGCTCAAGGCCATAAGCCTCGGACGAGGATTAAACCCGCACACTGAGCGTTGCATCCTGACTGCTCTAACCTATCGACCACCATGACACACTTCTGATGAGCTTATCGAAAGGCATCTGCAAAGAACAATCACTGCCTTTCATTTCAGGACATTCACTGTTTTAAGTTAGAAATCTTTTATATCGAACTTACCTCAGTTTTCTTGAGCTTGGTTGCTTTTGTTCTGTAGGTAGCAATCCAGTTAAGGGCGATTACCTCAACCGAGGTCTCCGACAAGGTCAGTCTTTTTGTCTAGCAGCTGTGATGATAATATGCAATTTGTGAAACATTTCGACTGAACTTGCTGATGTAATTTCATACCAGGATAGTCCCGATATATAAGAATGATGACTGATCGTTTTTGGTTCTTATTTTATTTGTTTCAATATTAGTATTTGATGCATTTTTTCTCAGGATTCCAAAAATTAGGTGAGCATTCTAGAATATCAAGGACACTGGCTCATTCAGGATGCCAGCTTATTCGGGGCATTAGTAACTACAATACACTATACTGAAATTTGATATCGCCCTCTTCGAACATTTTTTGCTCAGAAGTGCACATGCCTCGACGGCGCAACTGCAATTGTACTGCAGAGCAACTGTTGTGGGCGCGGGACTTGCTCAAGGTCCCTACAATGTGACTCCTCGGACGTGGGTCGAACCCGCTCACTCAGCGCGCACTGAGCGTTACAATCCAACCGCTCTAACCAATCGGCCACCATTCCACACAAATGCATACTTGCCTCTCCTTGCCCTCTATCTGCTTTAGTTGCCTTCTTCCTTACTCGGCCTTGCCTTTCCTTTTGGTGCCTTCGCTACCTTTTCTTGCCTTTATTTATCTAGCCTTCTTTATCTGATCAAACCTGGCAATACAGTGCTTGCCTCTGCTTGCTTTACAAATTCTCACCTTGTCTTGCCTTTACTTTTTTTATCAATCTATCAATCAATGAAATTTAGTATGGTGCGTCTTCAAGAAATCTACTCTGAGGCTCTCCCGGTCCAATTTCAGCCAAATAAGACAGATTTCAGAGTGGAATAGATATGGAATAGAGAGTTCCTAGGCAAGAGCCAAAGATCCAATGGGAGGCTATTCCAGGCAGTACAACCGGAAAATCACAATATTACATTGTAGAGGTCTGAGAGAGTGGGACAAGCAGAAGGCCCTTTTTATCTTGCCTTTCCACCCGTAGCCCTGTTGTACCCTGTAGTGTCTTCACTTGCCAGGCTGTAACCTACCAGACCTTGCCATTCTTCATCTTACCGTCACTCACTACCTAATCTCGTCAGACCGTTTCTTTTTCAGATATGGCAGAGGGCAGTGGCGATGAATACGACTACGAAGATGTACCATCTGAATTGACATGTACCAACCAGTTCAGCAGTTGGGCTAAGGACAATCAAGCAGCCAAAAGAATGGGTTAGAATCATTTTTATTATTATTTATTATCAATATTTATTATTATTATTTATTATCATTATTTATTAGTAGTAATATTGTAATTGCTGTTATTACAATTAATATTATTTTTATTAGTAGTTGTAATATTATTGTTGTTATTATTACTGTTATTTTTATTATTATTATTATTATGACACAGATTTATTTTCTCGTAAAACATTGAACTTAAGTACAGACTCAGTAGTTCTTAATTTACCATTCTCAATGTCTTTGTAAGCTTCATTCAGTCTCCAGTCTCAACATTCTTCCAATCTGGTTTGCCCAGAACAGACGAGAAGTTTCCAATGTGAAGGGCGGCGGACAATTATTATTGTCATTATTATTATTATTGGTTATTGCTATTACTATTATTTTTATAATCATTACTTTTATTTATGGTTATTGCTATTATTATTATTATTATTATAATTATTACTTTTATTATTTGTTATTGCTATTACTATTGTTGATGCTCTTATTTTCGCTATTGTAATTGTTTTTATTTTTATTATTACCATTTCTTATTGCTATCCCTCCGTATGGATGGTTACTGTTGCATGAGCGGTGATACAGATGGACGCCTTGCACACTGCTATACAGTTAAATTTGACTCCTGTACGACTAGTTATCATCTACTGTATCATGTAATCTTACTACGTACTTGTAAGTTTGAATTAATAAACGGGTATTATTATTGCAACGACTCCTAAGAAGTAGAGGGCTCTGTGACATAGCTCGGTGATTACAATTACATAACGATGTTTGTGCTACTTCTGGTTGCATTACATTACGCTGGCTTTCTGTATCCAGAGGAGAAGTTACGGGCGCAAGACGCGGATAAAGCTGGAACGCTTTCTCAGAACTACGTGGAAGAACTGGAGAATCCGTACGAGTGCAGATTCCGAAGTATGTTTCCCTAGCTACAGGATGTAATTGTGATTTTGCATTTATATATCGCCTATATGACATAGGATGTCATTGATAACTAGACTATTTGGTTTTTTATTTTTAGTATATCACTATGAGAGAGTGAAAAAGTGGTTTAAAAAATGAAAATCATTTGACGTTTTGTAAATGAAAAATCGGATTTTCTGTTCTTCAGATGAAAATCCGATTTTTATTAATGCTTGAGCCGTTGTTTGTCTCGAGTCCAAGTAATACCGAGTATTACGAAACTCGGCCGAGCCAAGTTTCGGTTCATCCCTAGTCGAGCACTAAACCTTTTCCTACGTTACCATGTGTAGCCCTATTTCATTGTTGTTTGTTGCACTATATATAGAAGTATTAGAATTAAAGTTACGAACCCATAATTGCAAAAGGAGCCAAGAAAGGCCACGTGGCTTATCCTAACCTTGGCTTCTCTTTCTTAGTTAATATTCAGACATATATCTTTTCACTTTAATTGGAACTTAAGTAATAATAATAAAAATGCTTATTACACTATAATAATTATTATTATTATAATAATTATAATTGGTGCGGCGGCAGTAAGAGCAGAGGTCTGAAAGCACGAAAAACACCATCCACTTTCAAGCATGCATCTGTTTGTCCCTCTGGCATTTCAGACCTTGGGCTCAATAAATAATGAAAGCCTAGTCTTTTTTACCTTGGACAAAAACTTAGTATGATCTCGGGGGACCCACGAGAAACTTCTTTCCTCTACAAACGAATCTCGTTAACTATACAACGTTTTCATGCTGTTGTGTTTCGAGGCACTTTCACCAACCAGGACATCAACGACAAGTAGGGCCATTTCCAGAGAAATTGCATAATAGCTAGCAATCTTGAAGTCCCTGAGGGATCCTGTATACCTCAGGGCAAATAATTTTATTATAAAAATAATAATAATAATAAATTATCACTGTTACGTAAAAAGAAAAAGCAATTTGATTAAACACTTAATTTGTGTCACATTTGAAATGATTATTATGATAAGAATCATAATAATAATGGAGCACTAAAAATAATAATATTGATGACTGCAGTGGATTATTAATCAGTCATATTAGTCGTAATCATTAGTTTGTTACATTACAGAACAGCAGCTGGCTCCACCCACGAGGTTCATCGAGGACGGTCCACCTACGACGATCCCAAGGAACCAACAGGAACTGATCGGAATCATGGAACAGGTGAAGAACAAGCAGCTGACGATGAGTGACGCAGAGGTCCTCTTCAAGGAGTGGCAGATCCGACATCAGAAGAAACCGGCCTCTATCAAGCAGAAGGAGGTGACTGGGTTTTAATCAGCTCACTTTATCATCCGATTTCTGATATCAATCAATCAATCAATCAATGAAACTTAATTAATCAGCTCATCTAATCATCTGATTTCTGATATCAATCAATCAATCAATGAAACTTTTTTAATCAGCTCCTCTAATCATCTGACTTCTGATATCAATCAATTAATGATGCCTGATATAGCGGCCTTTCAAAAAATAAACTCAGGACAGATTTAATAGGAGAATAGAAAGAAGACAAGGAGTTCCTAGGTGAAAGCTGGAGTCCAGAGGAAGCCTTTCCAAATGTTGGGGTCCACAACAGAGAAGTCAATGATTTTTCTTGGATTATATTAGAAGGATTTAATATTCTCTTATTAACAAATTAGTGGCAGATGTGATAGTGGCAATAAAGACAGTAATGATAATTGACCCAATTTCATGGTGTTTGAGACGTTTTGTGCAGCACAATGGTGATAAGAACATTAGGCACAGTTTTAGTTTCTTATAGCCTAAGGATTTCTTTCTACTGCTGGCAAATTTTTAAACAAATTTAAAAAAACTATTATGGTGACTTTGCAAAACAAGAATAGCCATAATTTAAAAAATATGTATTACGAGTTGTTGATGATGATGGTGTTGTTATTAGTAACAACAACAGTTATAATAATTTTATTTGCTCTAAATCGGTTGTGCTAATGACTTCTGTAATAAGATCGTTGTTTTGATTTGAAAGAAGATTCTGTTTCGTTTCGTCGTAGGACTCGTTGGCCAAGATCCGTGAGGAAACCGAGAAGACTTCCAAGAAAGATACTTTTCAGTTTTATAACTTTCTTGGCAAGAAAGGAACCACACCCGCCAGCCAGTACATTCCAGAAATCATGGTATAGCATTCTACTATGTCAGTGTCACTACCAGGATGATGATGGTTGTATCTGGCGAAAAATATGATGGCGATGATGATGATGATGACGGTGATTTTGATGGCAGCAACTACGACTATGATGATGATATGGATTGAAGGTGTTGGTGTGGTTGTAGCAGTGGGTTGGGTTTGGGGTGTTTGTGGTAATGGTTTGGCGTGGTTGTAGTGGTGGTTTGGGTTTGGGGTGTTTGTGGTAATGTTTTGGCGTGGTTGTAGTGGTGGTTTGGTGTGGTTGTAGCGATGATTTGGTGTGGTTGTAGTGGTGGTTTGGTGTGGTTGTAGTGGTGGTTATGGTTGTATCTTCATTTACTACTAACTTCTTGCATCCCTCCTCATTGGCTGCAATCGTCAAGTGCAAGTCTTTTGGCTGAGCCACGACACAGAGCAGTTATTGACACTCATGCATGCGATGCCTCTGCTCCAAAGGATTTGAGTCGACTTCCACTCTCTCTTCGTTGCTCAAATTCATCTCCTTACCTTTAAGAGTTACTCAAAACTCACTATTTCTCCTTGGCTTTGAAGCTTTTGGATGTCTAAGTGCATAACTGGCTACTGATTATCTGTGCCTCAGATTCACATTTCAATTAAGACCAGATTTCATAGATAGAATAAACAAATAAATAAATAAACAAACAAATAAATAAACAACAAATAATGTATGATATCACAGGTGATGATGATGATGGTGTTGATGATGAATTGACGATGATGACGATGATAGTGATGATGATGATGATGATGGTGTTGATGATGAATTGACGATGATGACGATGATAGTGATGATGATGATGATGATGATGATGGTGACAAAACGTCATTACTTTTGTTTCAGCCTGGCACAAAGCAGCCAAGAGCTACTACTACCGCAGTGGAGGCTATAAAGTCTGCAAAACCCGTGAGGCCTGAAGTGAGCGCGGATCGCTCAAGCACGACCTCAAGTAGCAGTAAGCGACACTTAACATTGCTACTGTGATTTGTCATTAATGCCCATCTTACAAAGTTCAGAAAGATTGCACATTCATTCATCATATAGCAAACCTCAACTCAAGAAGTCTACAGCCACACCGATACAAATCAGTTTTTTAAGGAATTCGTAAAACAGGGCACATTGCTCCTTGGCAACAGTTGCATCTCTAATGGGGGAGTGTGTTCCAGATGGATGGAGAAGGCATGGTACTGGTTGGAACAGGGCAACCATTAACACCCATACAAAGAATAGAAGAGGTCAGTTTAGTATTTAAAGTTAAAGATTTACTTTCCATGCAAGTGCTGATCAAAGGGAGGATTCGTCTGTACATTCGACATTCTTCTCTCACTGGATTATCACAAAACATTGCTTAACTTCTTGGTTGCTTTATTGACTGACTATAGTTTTTAGTCTATAGAACAATTGCTTTACCCTTTGTCACAGTTTCTTGACCTTTGAGACAATTTTATCTAATGACATAATTTCTTGACCATTGACAATTTTTATTGTTTACATAATTTCTTGACCGTTTACACAATTTTTAATGTGGACACAAATTCTTGGCCTTTTACACAATTTTTAATGTTGACACAATTCCTTGACCTTTGACACAATTTTTAATGTTGACAAAATTTCTTTGTAGCCTTTGACATAATTTTTAATGTTGACACAATTTCTTAACCCTTGGCGTAATTTTTTCATTTGTGTCTGTTGTAGGTCGCGAAAGTACTTGTAGTGTCCGAAGTCGCGCAAGTACAACGAGTGGAATTGACATCGATGAAGTAAGTGGTGAATTCTCTGGCAATATCAGCAATTTGACCCTGTGAACTCTGAACTATTTTTTACTAACCCTGTGAACTATGAACCTGTTACTTTGGACCACATGAACTGTGAAGATCCAGCTTCTCTTGACCCCATGATTATATGAACTCTGCAACAGTTTCTCTTGACCCCATTGAACTATCTGTTTCACTTGATCTCGTGAGTTCAGAGTTCTTCGAGCCGAGAGAAACTGGTTAAGAGTTGGTGGCAGTTCTATTGACTCCTTGAACTCGGAAACAGTTTCTATTGACCCCTTGAACTCCGAAACAGTTTCTATTGACCCCATGAACTCTAATATAGTTTCTCTGGAGACTGTGAAGTCTGCATCTCTGACAGTGCTATGTCCTTTGTTTTTCAGACGATTCAAGAGGAAGCGGCTCCCAAGCTGCTTCCAAAACCAAGAGGCAATTGCAATCGAAGGGTAGGAAGTGTTGTCTCTTTATTTCCTCATATAAACGATATGCTTAAGGCTGACATTAGATTGCTTCCAAAAACAATTAAATTATCATGCAGTCATTAGAAAAATTAATGCAGTTATTATGATGCATTTTGACAGAAGTTACTTACTGAAGAAAATGTTGGATTATTTTCTTAAAGCAAATTGACAATTATTTAGAAAAATTCGGGTCTTTGCAGTACATTAACTTTTTTTAAATTTCGTCCTGGAATATAAATAATTATTTTTGCACATTGGGATAACATCAGGATTTTAAGACCTCAGAAATAAATTTAATAACCTGCTGATATATAATTATTATACAGGCCTTGATCTAACCCTCTAATTAAGATATTATTCCACCGTCGATTCCTTTTCTTCATTGAATAAATCTCATTTCCTTTCTCGTTCACAGTCCGTCTGCCTGCAGAAGCTCGAGAAAGAACTGACCAGCCCCGGGGCACTCGAACCTCCGCCTCTTCCTCCACGGGTTCAGGGCCAGACATTGCCTCGCCCTGGAATCCCCATTCCAAAACTGAACAAGATAGTCGCCAAACAAGATGATGAAGGAGAAAACAACAGTTCCCCCGACGATTACTACATCGATCTTGAAAGCGAGAACACGAACATTTCCGTAACTTCCGATGACATGTACATGATCATGGAGACCCAAGGGAAGCGACAGACGGACAGAGAAAGCCCCTCAACGTTCATACATCAGGAGTCAATGCCGGAGCTGCACAATCCACCGTTTAGTGAGCAGCCGAGGAAATCTTCGTTGCCGGACATCGTGAATCCCACCTCAGTTCCGATTCCCAGGATTCCCTGTACCCGGGTTCCCGAGGAATCGGAGGAGTACGACTCCAGTTCAAATTCCACCATGGCCAAACAGTTCCAACTTCCAAAGGAGTTTCTGACGAAGCAGTTAAGGAAGGTGCCGACGCAGGTAAAACCAACGGTGCCTGCGCTCAGTGCAGCGCCTCCACCAAAGCCAAAGCCGTTGAAAGTGCCACCTAGTGTGCCGCAGAAGAACAAATAGCGTGAGTCCGAAGCTTGGCGAATTTTCTGTTGGACAAGTCAAATGTTCGAGTTGGATAGAGAGTCGAATGTCGTGCCCTTAAAAGTTGGGGCAGCTGGGCGTGACATCATATCCTGTCTGACGTCTTTTGTGCCATTTCGACAGCAGCAATCTAATCGAATTTTTTGACTTCTTTAGTGCATAATTGTAATGCACAGCCTTTGTCGATCAGGTGACAATTAATTGGGTCAAGGCTATTAATTGAGTCAAGGCAATCAGATGGGTTAGGACATCTAATTGGTCATGTCTGGACATCTAATGGGTCAAGACATTCAAATGGGTCATGGCCATCTATTAGGTAAGGACAATCAATATGGGTGAGGGCTGTCTACTAGGTCATGACAACGAAATGGATAGAGGCAATCAAATTGGTCAGTTTTGCGTAATTGGTCAAGACGATCCAATGGGTCATGGCAGTGAACTGGGTCAGAACCATCTAATGGGTCAGGGCTATCTAATAGGTTAGGACCATCTAAGTGGTCAGGGCTATCTAATAGGTCAGGAGTCAGGACCGTCTAATGGGTCAGGGCAATCAGATGGAAAACCAAAACTCGAGCACCACATTCTTCTCTTCGTTTCCAGTATTTTAGAGATTTACAGACTGCACTTGGTTCATTTCTGTCGAAGGTATTATTATCACAGCACTGCAAATATTTATTCCGCAGATGTTGGTTAAAGACTGCAAATTGTATATCTGGTAACAGCGTGGAGTGCAGGATCTTTTTGCATCTGATTTAAGTCATGGATTCGATTCTTTGAATATTAATCGATGCTTGAATTATAGCCCATTGACAATATGCAGAGAACTCAGTAATGCCATTTGACAGCCATTGTTTGTTCTGTGTTATATAGAATTTGAATTGTATAGCTTGATAAATTTTTAATAATTATTTTTTTTAATCCGAATTTGCATGAGAATGACAAGTCTTTATATATTATGACGAGGTTCTAATGTACATGCAATACTTGACTGATAATTTTGGTGATAATTGTAACAGTAATATTACAATGGTCGATTCATCTAGGATAAGAGCCATGTTAGTATTTACTGATTGCACACGTTTTGTTCTGCACTGCAAATTTGATGTCTGTATACAATGTAATCTGCAAGTTAAACTACTGTAAATATTGTACTCTACCCATTTAGTAATGTACTTAATACAGGGCATTTCACAGTGCAACTCATGAGTCTCTCTTGAAGTGGCAATATATAAATTTGCAATGACAGTGTAAATGGCAGACTTCTAGGCCAGCTACTTGTGTAAATTCATTGCAGATTACGGTTCATATTGACTTTATTTCTGTTATGCTTGTTTGTAGTTGTTGTTTGCATCTGCTTTATTTTGTACTCATATTACATTAGCAATTATGATCACGGTCGTTTATTACTGAAGAATTTGTTTCCTTGCTTTAGTTTGAACTTGTTCCGACTTACTTCGTTTCCAACTATGTTTATTCTAATTTGTTCAAACTTACTTCTGCTTCAACTGTGATTGTTCTAACTTGTTCCACTTTATGCATTCCAACTGAACAATTCCAACTGAACACTAACGATGAGTTGAACTGGTTTCCCACTTTTATTACACGCTTAATTGTCGTTAAAATATTACTTACGCCTTTGCTCCAACTTCTTCCACCTTGCTTCAATCACAATTTCGTCCACTTTTTGTTCTAATTGGTTCCATCTGTTTTTCCACCATGGAGAACTTCTCATAGATAGTTGAGGACCAGAGGCCTGGAAGCCAAGTCTCCAAAGGCGATGATGCGTGCACAAGTTTTGGTTGAGGCAGGAGCATGCTCACATAACTATTGGGAACAATCCTACTATAAAAAAATATTGCATTGATACTCTGAATCAGAGACGCTAACGACTCGACACAAAGGTAAACAAAGAAACGGAAAGTCTTAAGGTCCTTCCGGAAAGCAGCTGAGTAGATACATTATTATTATTATTATGACAGAATTGAGAAGAAACCACGTAGGCTGTGTGCATAGAGATAAAACAACAAGGGGGCCTATAAATCTGAAAATTAATTACGTTGTAGAACTCTAGACAATGTGCTTTAATTAATGAAATTGTTAAAACGGAAAAAGTTAGAGTAAATTCTTTTATCGCATAATTGTAAGGGGCTGAATTTACTGGGCTTTGATAAATATTTGGTCATCCAAATTAGGTCAAACGATTGCCTTCTGTAAAGTGGGCAATCATTTGACAATCCTCAACAATATCATTATTTTTGTTGGCTGAAACATTACCCGACCAACTCGATATTAATAGCCTCACCGTAGTAAGCCTGCCGGTAATTTCATACCTTAACAACAATTATCTACACGAGGCCCATGATAACAATAATAGTCACACTTGGGCTTCAAACCATATCCTCCTGCGCGTGACGTCTGCTACTCTGCTGTACACGAATTATGTGCGTAATGAATATCATGGCCCATGGGAAAGTTTAGATAATATACGAGTTCATAGTTTAGACGTAATTACGTCCCATGCTATTTGACGACACTCATAATAAAGATGTGTACATTGTGTAGTATAGCAGGCTTCCTCTCTCCGGGCTTGAGATTGGTAGACCTAGCTAGCTACTAGTAAATAGTAAATAGAGCACGGGTAGGCCTGAGCCTAGTAGAGGAGTTAGAATCACTAACCCGTCACAGAGAGGGGATACGTGATACGATACATTTCTTACCCATTCTCCGACGGTGTGGGTGACCCCCCCCCTACCCCACTTGTCAAACGAGATCGCCGCCTCTGATAGCCATACAAGGCGCATCGTAATACATAATAATTTAACTAACGACGCCACCATTGCCCGCCAAGCGATTAACGACTAGTCAACCGTACCGGGATACGAGAATCTAACTCAGTTCCTTGCTCTGCACGTCAGTGTGCTGTCCATTACTTTGCGCCCACCGTCACCTCATTGGTTGGTTACCGTTGGTAACGTGGTAATCATTGGTCATTGTCTCGCGCAATATTATAAGTATAGGCGCTAGAACACTTATTCGCAGCTTGTTCGTGCTCGGTTCGTAACTTCCGGTTTTGCGTTTACACCAAGTTACTGATATCGCGTTCGAAGTCAGAGCATTTTTGAAAACATTATTGCCGTAGCAATAATCATTACGATAGTAATGATTCAGATTGTATAATATTTGCGTTGTTATATATATTTCGTGACTTCCCATATTTACTGAGTGCATGGTGCTTCTGTACCCTAATGACTACCACTACGCCAATTTATCAGAAGTAACGAACTGTTGACTATCAAAGATTTGTCCACAGAATATTGTTCTTCTATTTCAAGCATGTTTTGAACAATGCGAATGCACGTCACGCGCATGCAGTTTTGAAAAGTTTCCATTTAGGTAGTGAGTCTCCTTACCTGGCTTACCAAATTGAAATATATTTTATATGGAGCCACTAAGCTATCAGTAGAAACTTGGTTTTACCGATTTTAACTATACTATGCAACTAATTCGGGAAATTGCCCTACTATTCCATTTTAGTTTTCACGCTTTAAGTACATAGAAAAATTATAGGAATTATTGAGTCAGAAATGCATTTCTTTGTATGAAAGAAATGTATTAAAATTTGGCAGCAGAAAACCTCTGCTCATTCGCAAACCACTGCGCATGCGCTTTAAGAACTACAGAGTTTGTCCACTTACAAGAATCTTGTCAAATGAATACAGTGCAATATTAGCAGGGTCGAGGCCAGACGCCTGCTGAGACCCAGTGCATTGACTTTTATCTTGAAAACAACCAGATCCAGTTGCTGAGTGATTACAAGCGATGATAATTTTTCTTAGTAATTTCTGCGTGTGTTGTACAACGCTCTTGGAAATCAGATTCAGGAATTTGGGTTTCCATTACTTAGAGGTTTCACCTTCTGGAATAATTTTAAACTGGTTAATATGTTCTTTTATGCATTGGTTTGTTCTGAGCTAACGATTAACTACATCTAGACTAATTACATCTTTGCCATCACCTATCCCACTCTTCTTTGGTCACATCTCACCTGAGTCTGGCCGTCAGCATTGCTTCATCAAGCTGACCCGCCCAAGACCTTATACAAGGGGTGTAACTAGCGGGGGCAGAGGGGCACCGCTAGTTACACCCCAAATCGGTTCTTTTTTATGTTTCACACGATCTTTTAGAAATTATACCCTCACTTTTCAAAACCTTGTTGAACCTCTCCCTTCTACCTTGATGCATTTCGAAAGACCGAAGTCCAAACTGGTCAGACGATAATTTTTATGACTTTATGCTGTCAACCACATTCCAATTTTCTCGTGGCTACTATTTGGGTGATATGATTCATGTAGGAATTCCACAGAATCTTGCCTAGGTACTCTCAGATAAAGGACTTGCTCTTTTAGTTACAAAGTCACTATCTTAGTTACTCACTTTATTAGTTACTCTTTTTTTAGTTACTTGCTCGCTCGCTCTATTAGTTACTCGCTTTTGAGTTACTTACACACATTCCAATCAGACATTACATGTATTTCGGTTTTTGTGTTTTACGTTACGTTGATATACAGAGTAGTGTAATTTTAATGTGGCTGTTGTCTGTCTTTCCAGATAATGGCAGAAGCTCTGCAAGAGTTTGAAGAGCAGCTGAAACAAGAGGAACTCGAGAGACAAGTTGAGCAGGTTGGCTATGACACGTCAAAGTACTACCAAGACGAAGATGGAACGTTCTTTGAGTTTGACGAAACTCGCAGAGCGTGGATTCCAATGGTAAGTTACGTAACTCAGTTTGCATACTAAATGAACGTGGATGCATTGAATGGTTTTGCATGAACCGTACTTTATGGTTTCTGTAATCGACTGCATCAGTGCTACTAAACTGGGATATTCGATTCCTTAGGACAGCGGTTTTAGAAATATTATTGTATGCACACCACTGTTTTTATACCAGGTGTTGCTCAGTGGATCACAAGAAAATAGAAAAATCAGATTTCATATGAGTTTGTGCCTGGCTTTTTGACTATGACATTGTCTCAAAACAAGCTCAATTTGTCATCAAAGCATTGTAGACCTGGACTCTACCTACCCAAGACCCTGCAAAGGAACTTACAATGTTCGCATAATAATTGATTGCAAGGGGACTTGGCGCTCGCCTGTTGTTTTTGATCTGACTTTTGCTGAAGGTACCCCCTCCTCCAACATTAGATTTTTATATCTGGTGGTTGAATACAAATATATTTTGAAAGCACATCCTCAGTGGGCTCTAATGTAGGAAAGATTTGAATTTGAGGCTGAGGACCTCAGTTTATGGTTTGGGATTGGTGCATTTGCAGTGTATTGGCCAAACGAAGCACTCCTCTTTTCTTTGTTGTATTTATTTGCACTCTTGAAATCTCCATTTGATAATTATATTTAAATAAACATTGTATTTATGATTTGCCAGATCAACGACGATTTCATTGCCCAGTACAATTTAAATTACGGCAACTATACTGACCCATCAGCGCCACCTGTAGAGACTTCTGCACCTGAGGCGCCAACGGTGACAGAGCCAGGCGCTTCATATGTAGCACCAGCAGCAGAGCAGTTGCAGCAGTCAGACAACACAACAGCTAAACAACCAGGCAAAGCAACGGATAAAGCAGAGAAAAGAAAGCAACCACCTCCTGAACCAGGTGAGATTTGTTTTCTTATTTATAGGGGGCAATGGAAGAGTGACGTTGACAGCAGAACATTGAGCAGGATCGATTCCAATATCTGTCCAAGGCCTAGATTAAGGGATTGCTTAGTAGAGAGTTGCATTTTATTAGATTTTGTTCCTTGGTAAACAGATATAGTTCCTTAGTAAATTTATATAGTTCCTTAATAATTAGATACAGATCCTTAGTAAATAGATATAGTTTTTTGGTAATTAGATGTAGTTCCTTAGTAAATGGATTTGGTAATTTGGTAAATATGACGTAAAAGAGACCGTGTAACATGTTCGTTTTGTAAGTGTGGTTTGACATGGATGATGAGAAGAACACAAATGTTTACGTGACGGGTCTTCCAACCGATATCAATGACGACGAATACCTCGAACTTATGAACAAAGTCGGATTGGTTGCCAGCGACCCGGTGACGAGGAAACTCAAACTGAAGCTGTACAGAAATCCTGATGGAGGTATCAAGGGCGATGGAAGATGCTGCTATTTAAAGGTAAAGATAAATTATGTTTTGATTTTTGTTCAGACGTGTAGTTATTAGTAAGTAGGCGAGTGTAAATGACTTTAATTTGGTATTCATGCCAAGACATCTGAGAAATGGAAGTACAGCAAATGGATTAATTGGCAGAAGTTGAATATATGGCAAAGTTTGGAATCTTTCTCTTTGTAGTTGGTTGTAGTTACCGTTGCTATTAATTTTTGCCTAAATTCCCAGTCAATCACTTGACTAATATCAGAGTATTAAAGTCTATTTGATAGTTGAACTGTGTAAGGTCAATTTTCTTCTGAACCTCTTTAGTATATTTTCTTCTATCGTTTTTCTTAAATTGTAAGCTGTTCATCATTTTTCTACTTATGTTTTCCTCAAAGCAGAAGGTGTACAGTGTATTTTCTTCTGTGTTTCTGTAAAGCCAGAATCTGTTCAGTTGGCGCTAACGATCCTCGACGGATCCGACGTTAAGGGCCATAAAATCACAGTTGAGCGAGCCAAGTTCGAGCTAAAGGGTCAGTACGATCCGACGAAAAAGAAGAGGAAACTGACGAAACAGGAAAAGAAGAAGGCAGAAGAGAAACAGAAATGGTGAGTATAGCAGGAGACAGACAGCCAGAGTTTAGTTATGTATCTAAATCATTATTATTTTATTTTTAGTGATATAAGAAATTTGTTTGATGCCACTAAGGACAAAGCTTCAATAGATGGCACTGTGCACTTGTGGCTGAAAGATTTGCTCAATGTGAGCATTAAGGGGTCATTTATTTAATAGGTTTGCATGGAAGGGGGTGAGGTTGACCTTACCCAAATGCATGTGCGATTCGGTTGACATTGTTTTGTATTAAGACGTTAACACGCTCTTTTATTATCCTCGATCGTTTACGTGTAGATTAAATATAGAACGTTCTGTAGAATTCAGGTTCATTTAAGCATACACATAGCAGCTTGGAGGAGTGCAAACGAAGTACAGGTTTATACCTGTCAAGTCTATATTGAGCATTTCTTATATACTTGTTGGTTTCGGACTTACTTAAAAATTGCACAAAAATCAAAATAACTGAATCCATGTTAGAAGTTAGCTGTAATCTCAATTTGTGCAGAATACGAGGCTGATAATGCAGATGAAAGACGTTAAATTTAGAGTAATTCTCCAAATTCATGACCACGACGATCATGTCCGACCTGCTGCCATCACATATGTTCAGTTGGTTTCACGCTACCAGTTATTGATCCACATTCCTTGTCCTTTTTTGTGCATTGAAGTTAATGACTGAAATCTCTATTGTTTGAATTAATAATGAATGCTAATCTGACTAATGAATGGATTTGCTTGAATGAATTTTGATAGGTTGCTGGGGTGGGAGCCAGACAAGAAGGCAGATGGAAGGCCATACTGTGAAAAGGTTGTCGTCATCAAAAATGCCTTCACTGTTCAACAGTTGGAGGTACTATTTCAAATCGACCATTTATACAATTTACACGACTATCATGGCATTACTATGAGGCCCAATGATGTTACCATGAGAATGCCGGTCAAAAGCCAATTGATGTGTAAAGGTGATGTAGTCAGGCTATGGAGGTAAATGTAATCTAAACCCATCTTTAACCCTTTAACGACCAGCTGAATATGTTTCTTCATACATTTTAGTACACACTGGTCGTTAAAGGATTAACATAGTTATCGTGGTCGCAAGGCTTCGATCATTGGTCAATCCAAGTGTGGCTGTTGAATAGAACCAGTTAGAGAAACCTGATAGAAATGTGATAACTCATCAACTGTCCTTATACAGCTGCACTGTAAGGTCTGAGCATGGTAGGCATGAATTTTACTGTTATCATTTTGATATGCTGGGTCGTGCATGGTGGCCTTTATCCAGCTTATTATTCGATGAATTGATCAGCTAAGATCTTTTGCCTCTGCTGCCTGCTTGAATGCATGGCATGCCAGTTTAAATCTGTGAAACCAACCGCCATATACTTGCTTCTGCGACTGCCTTTTTGAATGACCTGATTGTTGATTTGTGATTCTAGGAAAGTCCCACTCTCCTGCTCGAACTGACTGAAGACTTCCGCGAGGAGTGTACAAAGTTTGGCGATGTCAAGAAGATAGTAGTCTGTGATGTAAGTAGGAGTGGCTAAAATCGTCAGAATAGTTTAATTTTGCTTAATATATTAAAGTAAAAGAGAGCAAGCTCACTGAGTTAGCAATAGACAGCTGTGGGCATGCCTAATTTTCTTAGCCTTAGCATATAAATGGGATTGGCATTTTTCTCCTCCAGTGTCTCATCATGGTTTTGCAGACATGATCAGTTGTATTAATTGGTACTTTACAAACTTTTGCATAATAATAATAGTTCATTTTTAGCTCAGATATCGAGGGTTGCTAGTGAAATAGAAGTATTTGAATAATTTCAGATGTTTTATTACGTGGCTTGCACCGGTTCTTGCTGACTTAGTTTGATGGGACCATTGACCAGGCTAGTCAGTGCAACAAAGCTTTTATGGAAATTATAATCTTTATTATCTTTTTATTAAGCACCACTATCTAATGACTAAGCACCAATTAATGGCCTGAGCAGTTAAAAGCGGATGACTTACTCTAGGCCTCTACACAGTAACCTTCACAGGGATAAGGCTAGAATACCTACTATCCACCTTACAAATCAGGTATACTTTAATGGGCTGCTTGTTCCACTTTAAATTTACTTAATCTATTTTTTTTAATCAAGTTTCTGTATAGTAATGAAAACAACTGTTTAGCCTTTACATGTATGAATGCAACTAAGATCTTTGATTGTAGCGTAATCAGCACGGTGTAGTCTTGGTGACCTACAAAATGCCCGAACAAGCGGACGTCTGTATTGCAGCGATCAACAATCGTTGGTTTGGTGGACGGAAGCTCGAGGTCGCTTCGTGGGATGGACGGACTAAGCATTTCGTCAAAGAGACACCAGAGGAAGAGAAGGCTCGCTTGGCCAAATGGGCCGAGTTCCTCGAAAAGAAATCGGCTGACAAGCTCGCAGAGGCTTCTACAGAGAACAAGACGGCAAGTGATGAAAATCTGGGTGATTCGAACGTGGAAACGGTCACTGACGAATCAACTGCCGTGCAGTTTGTCATCAGCGCTGGAGATGTTTCCGAAACGGCTGACGCTGATAAGCCAGAAAAAACGACCAGAGGAAACGCCGGAAGTAATTCAGAAAAATCTGCGCCAAATGACCGCTCGGAGAATTCTACGGACAGCGACGAAGAGTTTGACAGCGATGATGATTCATGAGACTAAATTTTATGAATAAGATTTGAAAGTGAAAACGGTTGTTTGTCGATGTTATTTACGAGAGGCATTCTTTGTAGTGACCACAGCATTCCTATTCGCTGTGTTTGAAATGTGTGTGTACTTTGCGGAAACAGGAGAGAAGTGTGTGTGGACTGAGTTTGACGCGTAAACTGTATTAAAACTGGATCAGTACAGTGCGTTTGCTGTGATGTCTTATCAACTGGGTTAGCGTTATGATGTCATTTGGCTGCATTGTTTCCTATGGTTACGTGTAGCATGTTGTTATTTATCCAGTTGCAGTCAAGCAAGATAAATTAGTATTTGCAACTCAATTCAGCTAACCAACCAAGAGTAAAAAGTAGTTTGATGGCTGCTCAATATCTCATACCAAAACATTTCCTTAATTCTTATTCGTTTTGTCCATCATGAATTATTTAGTTAATTCAACTTTGAATTGGTTTCTCCGCTGATTAAGGACAGATATCAAGATATCTTGTCTTGCATTTTTAGCTAAAATTATGGTGCATTGATGAAAGGTGTGACAAATCTTGAAGATTGCAACTGTGCTATGTAAAGAACAGGGCTTGAAGTGGGAAAAAGAGGTGCATGTGTGGATGCAAGAATTCATTCCCTCCCCTTTCGGTATGCTTGCAGTCAGCCAGGAGAGGTGCCGGTATGGTATGCCGTTTCATACCGTTCCACTTTAAGCCCTGGTAAAAAATGCTACAATGGAGGTATAATAATTATGTACAGTCAAATTACAAAATAAGTAAATGATGTGACTAAATGAAAATTTCATTTACAGTCAAAAAATAATAAAATTATGATGAACAGATTTTAAATGAACATAAAGATGTTAAATTTCGTTTATACTTCCATCAAGGGGCTGTTCACATATTATATAACGCACAAAGTCTCAGTTTTGACCCACCCCCCTACCCGTATATACCGTTATATAACAGCAGCCTGTGACTCCCCATACCCATATATTATATAACAGACATGCGACCTACCCCCCACCCCAGAGGCAACAACAAAGCGTACTAATAGCCTACAGCATGATAATACATGGTAGTGATGTAAATTCTATCTAAAAACACCATTTTTGTTTCCCTCCTGTTTTGCACAAGGAATGAGGATTACAGTATCACACAGAATTCATTGGTTAAATATTTCACTATCAGGTATTTATCCATAGGTTCACGGTACGACTCTGCCTATTTAACTGCGTATGATACAGAGTGTATACTACAACTACAATTGGGTATTTAAGCAAACATAAGCTATGTACACATACTATAGAAAATGAAATCAAACATCTTGATTATACGAACCAAAATAATTATTTCAAGTAAATTAATTTTAACTTAAACCACAATCATAACAAATCACACAGAATTGAATGTAAGAGTGCACGCACAGGAAATTGTTAAAACTGTAATCAGAAAATTGAAAGTGGATTTATGAATAATAAATAAATTCGCCAGGTGACAGCTGATGGTGCTAGTTTTGGTTCACAACGTATTGTGAACTTCGATTAAACAAAAAAGGTCAGTAGTACATAGAATTTCCAATTGGCAGGCAAACAGGTAAAAAAAAGCATAAGCTGAAAAAGTTTGTATTACAACAAAACCTTCAACCTACCCCCACCCTGCACAGTATAACTCTTAACAAAATAGGAATTCACCCACCTACCTCTTGAGTGTTATATATAATGTGAACGGCCCCCAAGTAGACCTATAAGAATTTTACCTAACAAGCAACTTCGTTAGATTGGAAATCTGTAGGATACTGCCTGATCTCCTGCAGGCAAAGAATGTTCTATTAACATTTATAATTATGTTCACTGCTTGTATACCGGCTCCACAGCACTTCATACACATTTTTCTTCCTGCACCTGCAACATCGTCATCGGGTTCGCAACAGAAAATTAATCGAGTCCTACACTCGTGCGTAAATCCTCTTGAGTGATGGAGGCAAGACACCAGCCCTGTCAGGAAGGCAAGATACCTCCTAAAACTCCCCAACTGAAATTGAAGGCATTTGCTCTCGGACCCTTCCCCCTATCTGGACGCCCCAAGTTACACTTTTTCATGATGCTAGTTCTACAGCATTGAAGAAATGCAGCAGGCCCTACACCTAAATGCATATGTCACTGGTGAATCCAGAAAGTAAGAGGCAAGCTTTACCGTGAACGGCGCATTGAATGATGACCACGACTACTGTCCTGTCCTGGAAAAATATTTCCTCAAGGCTTTTAAGACTTATGTTGTGTTCAGTTACCCAAATTCCTTATTTGCGACTTTTTTGTCCAAACATTACCTTTTGTTAATTATTTTGTGGCACATCTAACCGAAATCTGATTTTTGTGTAATTCAATTACGTGTTTCTCAACATTAATTAGAGACCTAGCCACAAATATTATGGTAAGATTTCGTCCTCTAAGGCACCCTTCGAGGACTAAACATAGCACTGATCATAATTAAGTACACCATCTTGTTCACGATGTTAATGAATGTTATCATCTTCCTAGCACTCTTAGCAGTCGCCGGTGCAATGTCACTAAGATCCCCGTGCTAGCCGTGAGCTTCAACCAGAGGCGTCCAGATAGGGACGTATGGAGGTAAATATCTCCAATTTCAGGTAGGGTGTGGACTAGCACGACGCATTCAATGAGCAAAGAAAGTCATGAGAACATCAAAAAATCACAATTCCAATAAATTGCTAAACTTAAAACTCATCAAGCCGTTACGTGCTATGACTAGTTACTACATTGTAACGCGAACTTTGATAAAGTCTTTTTAAGGCGCGTTACAATGCAAATTGGTTGATCGTGTTGTAAAGATGATACGCAATATTCTACCACGTATTGAATTGTATTCTACTTATACTACGCAACGTTCTGATCCTCTTTTAAACGCTTCCGATTCTGTGCGCATGCGTAGTCGACTTTCGTTGACGTGGACTAGGGAGACTAAGGAGACTACGGAGCACGATTAAGGAGACTGAGACGGAGCACGGCTAAGGAGACGGATAAAACGGAGCACGACTAAGGATACGGAGACGGAGCACGAGTAGGAGGACGTGGAGCACGACTAGGAGGACGTGGAGCACGATTAGGAGGACGACTAGGACGTGGAGGAGTGGGACGTGGAGTCAAAATAGCAACAACGCTAATTTGTGACGGAAGCCGATCTAATTACTCTTAATACGCGTTTGTTTATTTACTAGGAAGATGAAGCGAGACAAGAAGGAAGAGGAAGGTAAGATGGTTGAATATTGCTGTCCTTTATGCAGTGCTAGTTGTTTAAAGCAAACTGGGTAGGGCGGATGGCTGTATGGCTGCAACACCATCCATCTTCCCATGGTATAATCTCCTGCCGGTTACGGGTGTGGGTAAAATCCGAACCGGCGAACCGGTAAAATACGAACCGTTTGCGAACTTGTTTTCGATTGACTGCCAAAAGTCAAGTGACCGGTTCGCGTCTATGGTTGCCATTTATATTTTTATTCATACGACCAAATGTTTTCGGCAATTATCTGTAAATGATACTAGCTGTGACCCTGAACCCTATCTATTAACTACACTAACCCTAACCGGCCCTCACGATGCCTTAACCTGATCCGTTCGCGCCTATGGTTCGCATTTTGGTTCGCGTTTTACCGGTTCGCAGTTCGCCGGTTCGCGGTTCGCATTTTACCAACACCCGCCAGTTACAGGTTTATTATTATTCCTTAAATGTATAACGTGCAAGGTCACACCGAAATGTGAAACATTGGCGCGGATGGTCAGTCGCCAGGAGAAGATGCACTTAGATTTCCAAATCCTTGAAGGCCAGTTAGAAACAGTGAGTTTTGAGCGCTTTTTGAAGGACGGAAGTGAATTTAAGCTATGAAGAGAGAGTGGCAGTCGATTCCATTTCTTAGGAGCAGATCCATGGAATGCACGAGAGCCCATAACTGTCATGCATTGTGGCTAAAGTTTCTGCTGGAATGCATTTGCTCATAAGAGCTATTTGATGGTTGGGAAGTAAGGTGCCTTCATAAAGCACCATTATTTTGAGGTGGGTGCAGCTGATACTCACTTTCAATATCGGAATCGGTGGGTGTCATTTATGGCTTTATATAGCATATCTGTTAATAAGAACATGACTGCGCATTTTTGAAACACCATATTTATCATTAAGCAAAATCTTGTCGTCATTTACAAATGTGGTAATGTTGAACAACTACGCTGGAAATTGCAGAATTGAGCCGATACACTATGTTTATGTAATTACACATCTGTAAACCTACTACAGTAAAGCTAGTTGTTCTAGGCATGTTTAAAACTGATGACTGACTGACTCATTGATTGACAATTACTGTGTTACAGTGGAAATATATATGGTGCCTTTTTAGTCTCAGTGAAATTGACGTGTGCACCGAATCACAGCAGCGGGAAATGACATACAGTGACTGAAGTATGTTGACAACTAATAAGCCATTTAGTGTTTTGTCTGTTAACTTTTTATTCCAGCAGGAGGCAATCCTTACTTTAACTTGGAGAAAAGCACAGTTCTACAGGAGGTAGGGATATCATATTATAATCTAATCACATATCTTATTATCTTATTTAATATCTTTTGATCTAATTTATATTTTATAATCTGATGACCTAATATCTTATGATTTAATCTAATATCTAATTATCTATTATTTTATGATCTAATATCACTGCATCAATAAACGACGTCGTAAAACAAAACAACAAGAGCAATGAATATGCCTTTGGACATTTTTATATTGGATGGAATTTATTATATCAGGAAAACAAGGAGTCTCACTCTAGCAGAAAATCCAATCTTCTGGCTTCTTCATTACATCTAGTTAAAAATCACAATCTATTGGAGAGGCCAGATTGTAAATATGTAATCTACTATAATCAAAACGATATGGTGGTTTAGGGGAACCCTAAGGCAGACTAAATGACACTGAGTTTGAACTGGGAGCACTTCTGAAGCTCTGAAACTTGAAGGAGGAGGCTGTATAAAATTACTGTAATAATAATAAAAATTATTATAATTCATTTTGCATTTCCTCAGAATCAGTTCAGTCAAAGAATGCAAGCATTTGCAAAGGTTCTTATGTTTATCTGCGTTGAATTTGTTTTAGGCTCGTACATTTAACGAGACGCCAATTAACGTGAAGAAATGTTGCCAGATCTTGACCAAGATCATGTATCTCATTGTGCAGGTATTTCACTTACTCCATATCATATGGTTTAAAGTTTACTTGAATAATAATAATAATTACGATAAGACGATCTTTGCAGAGCGGCGTGGCACAGCCTGGACCCAAGAAAATGGCACTGTACAATTTACATGCATGAGGTTCAAAAAGTCATTAGCAGTGTTTATAAGGATAGGTCTTGAGCTGTGATTTATATGTGCTTGGAGAAGGTGCATTCTTCACATGGTCCAGCAACAAAGAAGGAACAGTTGCAAACCTTGTAGATGACCACGGCACTTGTACTTGATTTTTAGATGAGGATCGTGTTACCCAGAGTAATCTCAGGCCTCAACACGTGGCCCTCGACCTATTAAAAATGTAAAAAAATATACGTGCAAAAATGAATATTTGACAGAATAATTATTTTCGATTTAGATTATTATATTTTGTTGATGTTTATAAGGAAACATCAAGTGCACTATTGTAGCTTCATCCATGTGTAATTTGATTCTATTTTTAAAAAGTCTGTTAAAATTTAAAATAATAATTTTTTACCCTATGGCCCATCATATCCTTCTGTTAGTAAAAGTAACCCTAAGACAAAAAAGGTTGGAAGACACTGTATTATTTAATACATCAGTGTTTGAGTTTTTATTAATGTTTTGTTCATGCTGCAAGAGCTGTGTAGTATATGAAAAAAACTTAATCCTGCACAGACACCTGTTGAGAGCGCTGCTGATTTTGAGCGACTCTAAATAATGTTCAATTATATTACTTACGTACTTCAGGTTTCAAGAAGTAATAGCTGTAAACTGTAAATTATGCAATACATTGTAAACTGTAGGCAATGCAAAATACTGTAAAACTGTTTTGTTGTCAGGGTGAGCACATCGGAAACACGGAGGCGACGGAAGCATTCTTTGCCATTACGAAGCTCTTCCAGTCAAAGGATGTACGTTGCTATCTGTTTATCTATGATATTGTGTGAAGGTTGTGTACGATCGAATGTATAATCGAAATCGCAGATTTATATTTATTTTTTATTTATTACCTAAATTTGATATCGCCCTTCTTTCAACATATTTTGCTCAGAAGTGCATGCACACGCCTCGACGGCGCAATTGCAGTTGTACTGCAGAGCAATTATGTGCGAAGGACTTGCTCAAGGTCCCTACACAGTGACTCCCCGGACGAGGCTCGAACCCGCTCGCTCAGCGCACACTGAACGTTATGGGCTAACCCCTCTAAACCATTGAAACCGATTGGCCATCATGCCACACAATTATATTGTGTTGCATGCAATGCATTTATTTAGTACTTACTTACATTAGCAATGGCTAAAAATGGATTAAGCCTGATTGAAGATAATACTTAAATAACAGCACAAAGATCAAGATGCAAAAACTGCATTGAACATTTATAAGCCACAGTAGATGACCTATAGAAAACTTTCTGATCCTTTTATGTACTAATGTCATCTTAATTCTTAGTGTGTCCTCTGGCATTTGTGTTTGTAACTAGACAACACTGCGTAAGATGGTCTACCTGTGCATCAAGCTGATGGCAGACATTGCCAACGATGTGATCATCGTGACGAGCAGCCTCACAAAGGACATGACGGGAAAGGTGAGGAGATGTTTTGAATCTGTTCACCAGCCGAGCCGAGATTTATCTTGGCAAATCCATGGTCCATGATGTTTCAACCACTGATGATTCTTTGAATTTTATTATTATTATTATTATTACGGTAGTTTTGTATAGTACCCCTTCAAGGCCATATACTCAGAAGCGCTCCTGGCCCAGCCTCGGTCAAACAGAACAGAGCCGTCTTAAGGCCAGAGAAGTATAGGGCAGATTGATCCTGGTTTGTGACTGTGATCGTGGACTGGGCTGCCATTCGACCGGTTATTGAGAAAGCGAGAGACGAATGGAAAGAAATCGTCTGTGGTGCGGTAATTAGAGGGATAATAGGGAAAGTAAACCCCTAAGGGACCGATTGGTCCCGCTAACAGTGCCTACCCTTTACAATTAGATATTGGGCAACAGGTACATACAAGTGAAACATAAGTCATCATCTTAACTAGTTAACTAATGCTGGATTATATCCATCATGTGCCTCCCTTGTTACCTGTTCACTTATGGAAGACTTGTCACCGTTTCTGTACCTTGTACTTTGTTTACAATAAAAGGATTGATTGTCCGCTTAATTGACCGATTGATTGACTAATTAACTGGTTGATTGATTGATATGTTGGTTGCTTTCTTCTGAATAGGAAGACCAGTTCCGTGCTCCTGCAATTCGTGCGCTCTGCTGCATCACAGATGTGAGTCAGATTTTTTAGGGCTCATGAATAATTAATCAATACAGAAAGATCGATACAGAAATATAATGATCTTTAAGTTGCCCATACAATGCAATTTAACACAAGACATTTAACGAGATGCAGTACAATCATATTCAATGCAGTGTTAACTTTAGCATCTTCTAAAGTAGTGCTATAAAATTCCTCACTACAATTTCAAGTGCTGCAGAATACAACATAATGCTATTTATAATGCAACCAAGTGCAACAGAATGAAATGTGATGCAACGCAATATGATGGAATGCAACACAATAATGCACAAAATATAATATGCATAATATGTTATATCAGGGAGTATTGGAGGTAAGGGAGGAGGAGAGTATTGGAGGTAAGGGAGGAGGAGAGTATTGGAGGTAAGGGAGGAGGAGAGTATTGGAGGTAAGGGAGGAGGAGAGTATTGGAGGTAAGGGAAGAGGTGAGTATTGGAGGTAAGGGAGGAGGAGAGTATTGGAGGTAAGGGAGGAGGTGAGTATTGGAGGTAAGGGAGGAGGAGAGTATTGGAGGTAAGGGAGGAGGAGAGTATTGGAGGTAAGGGAGGAGGAGAGTATTGGAGGTAAGGGAGGAGGTGAGTATTGGAGGTAAGGGAGGAGGAGAGTATTGGATGTAAGGGAGGAGGAGAGTATTGGATGTAAGGGAGGAGGAGAGTATTGGAGGTAAGGGAGGAGGAGAGTATTGGAGGTAAGGGAGGAGGAGAGTATTGGGGGTAAGGGAGGAGGAGAGTATTGGAGGTAAGGGAGGAGGAGAGAATTGGAGGTAAGGGAGGAGGTGAGTATTGGAGGTAAGGGAGGAGGAGAGTATTGGGGGTAAGGGAGGAGGAGAGTATTGGAGGTAAGGGAGGAGGTGAGTATTGGAGGTAAGGGAGGAGGTGAGTATTGGAGGTAAGGGAGGAGGTGAGTATTGGAGGTAAGGGAGGAGGAGAGTATTGGAGGTAAGGGAGGAGGAGAGAATTGGAGGTAAGGGAGGAGGAGAGTATTGGAGGTAAGGGAGGAGGAGAGTATTGGAGGTAAGGGAGGAGGAGAGAATTGGAGGTAAGGGAGGAGGAGAGTATTGGAGGTAAGGGAGGAGGAGGAAAGTATTGGAGGTAAGGGAGGAGGAGACTATATTGGAGGTAAGGGAGGAGGAGAGTATTGGAGGTAAGGGAGGAGGAGAGTATTGGAGGTAAGGGAGGAGGAGAGTATTGGAGGTAAGGGAGGAGGAGAGTATTGGAGGTAAGGGAGGAGGAGAGAATTGGAGGTAAGGGAGGAGGAGAGTATTGGAGGTAAGGGAGGAGGAGAGTATTGGATGTAAGGGAGGAGGTGAGTATTGGAGGTAAGGGAGGAGGAGAGTATTGGAGGTAAGGGAGGAGGAGAGTATTGGAGGTAAGGGAGGAGGAGAGTATTGGAGGTAAGGGAGGAGGAGAGTATTGGGGGTAAGGGAGGAGGAGAGTATTGGAGGTAAGGGAGGAGGAGAGTATTGGGGGTAAGGGAGGAGGAGAGTATTGGAGGTAAGGGAGGAGGTGAGTATTGGAGGTAAGGGAGGAGGTGAGTATTGGAGGTAAGGGAGGAGGTGAGTATTGGAGGTAAGGGAGGAGGAGAGTATTGGAGGTAAGGGAGGAGGAGAGAATTGGAGGTAAGGGAGGAGGAGAGTATTGGAGGTAAGGGAGGAGGAGAGTATTGGAGGTAAGGGAGGAGGAGAGAATTGGAGGTAAGGGAGGAGGAGAGTATTGGAGGTAAGGGAGGAGGAGGAAAGTATTGGAGGTAAGGGAGGAGGAGACTATATTGGAGGTAAGGGAGGAGGAGAGTATTGGAGGTAAGGGAGGAGGAGAGTATTGGAGGTAAGGGAGGAGGAGAGTATTGGAGGTAAGGGAGGAGGAGAGTATTGGAGGTAAGGGAGGAGGAGAGAATTGGAGGTAAGGGAGGAGGAGAGTATTGGAGGTAAGGGAGGAGGAGAGTATTGGATGTAAGGGAGGAGGTGAGTATTGGAGGTAAGGGAGGAGGAGAGTATTGGAGGTAAGGGAGGAGGAGAGTATTGGAGGTAAGGGAGGAGGAGAGTATTGGAGGTAAGGGAGGAGGAGAGTATTGGGGGTAAGGGAGGAGGAGAGTATTGGAGGTAAGGGAGGAGGAGAGAATTGGAGGTAAGGGAGGAGGTGAGTATTGGAGGTAAGGGAGGAGGAGAGTATTGGGGGTAAGGGAGGAGGAGAGTATTGGAGGTAAGGGAGGAGGTGAGTATTGGAGGTAAGGGAGGAGGTGAGTATTGGAGGTAAGGGAGGAGGTGAGTATTGGAGGTAAGGGAGGAGGAGAGTATTGGAGGTAAGGGAGGAGGAGAGTATTGGAGGTAAGGGAGGAGGAGAGTATTGGAGGTAAGGGAGGAGGAGAGTATTGGAGGTAAGGGAGGAGGAGAGAATTGGAGGTAAGGGAGGAGGAGAGTATTGGAGGTAAGGGAGGAGGTGAGTATTGGAGGTAAGGGAGGAGGAGAGTATTGGAGGTAAGGGAGGAGGAGAGAATTGGAGGTAAGGGAGGAGGAGAGTATTGGAGGTAAGGGAGGAGGAGAGTATTGGAGGTAAGGGAGGAGGAGGAAAGTATTGGAGGTAAGGGAGGAGGAGAGTATTGGAGGTAAGGGAGGAGGAGAGAATTGGAGGTAAGGGAGGAGGAGAGTATTGGAGGTAAGGGAGGAGGTGAGTATTGGAGGTAAGGGAGGAGGAGAGTATTGGAGGTAAGGGAGGAGGAGAGTATTGGAGGTAAGGGAGGAGGAGAGAATTGGAGGTAAGGGAGGAGGAGAGTATTGGAGGTAAGGGAGGAGGAGAGTATTGGAGGTAAGGGAGGAGGAGTAAAGTATTGGAGGTAAGGGAGGAGGAGAGTATTGGAGGTAAGGGAGGAGGAGAGAATTGGAGGTAAGGGAGGAGGAGAGTATTGGAGGTTAGGGAGGAGGAGAGTATTGGAGCTAAGGGAGGAGGAGAGTATTGGAGGTAAGGGAGGAGGAGAGTATTGGAGGTAAGGGAGGAGGAGAGTATTGGAGGTAAGGGAGGAGGAGAGTATTGGAGGTAAGGTAGGAGGAGAGTATTGGAGGTAAGGGAGGAGGAGAGTATTGGAGGTAAGGGAGGAGGTGAGTATTGGAGCAATGTGGCAGACAGAGATGATTAGGTCGTGAAATTATGTTTCTGTCACTTCGGGGATTGTTTCAAATGAACGTGAGTGCATGAAGGTTATTTCTATTGAATTTTTCAGAGCAGCATGGTGCAGAGCATCGAGCGCTTCATGAAGCAGGCGATCGTGGACAAAGACCCGAGCGTCTCGAGCGCTGCGCTCACTTCGGCTCTGGTGAGTGAGTCCATGTATTCTAAGCTCACCAAGTCCCAAAGAGATATCCAACACACAGTATGTGCTGGTAGTTGAAAACCCATCTTGGTTTTATATATATGCTGAAAAAACCTTTTGATGTTTGTACTCTGAAAGTGCCAGTCCCAAGCCTGGATAAAGGAGGAGTTGTAATGCTAATGATCTTTTTCTTCACAGTATCTTTAAACTAAAACAGCCACTGATGCTACCTGCCAGATTAACCCTTTAACTACCAGCTGCATATGTTTTCCCATACATCTGAGTACATGAAAGGGTCGTTAAAGGGGTAAGAGCATCCGTATGATGATTTTGTTCTATGATGAGGTCATTTTCTAAATCTGAAATGAAGTTGTGATCGATGTTATACCAGGACTTGTACTGTAGCAAAGAGTGCTTTATATGTACGATCTACGATGTCTTTGCTTTATGTGGTAGGCTGCATTTTGCTGTAGCCATGATAATACAGTATTGTACGACCAAATACGATACCCTTAGATATGCTAAACTCGCATCGTATGTGTGTTGCAGCATCTGTCAAAGCAGAACAGCGATGTTGTGAAGCGCTGGGTGAATGAGGCACAGGAGGCAGCCAACAGCGACAACATCATGGTTCAGGTGTGCCTTTTATATCGTTATATCTCTTCAGTTGTCTGGTTTTTTACAGGTGAACTATACCTGCAATGCATTAATGCAATATAACACAATGCAACAGGTTCAGTTGGTCTTGATGGGTCTTATGTAGTGTAATCAGACATTTACATCGCACCCCTTCAAGATACTCACTCATAGGTGCTGTCTGTGTTGACCTAAATGATGTTAAATGTCATTTCATAAGAATATTTTACATTTGTTGGCTTGCTTATTAAAAGTTTGGTCTTCTTCTATCATTACTGTTATCTGTTTTGTTATTTCAATTGTTTCTAGTTTCTTTTACTCTTTTTCTTCCTCTCTCTTTTCTTCTCCTCCTACTCGTCTTTGATCTCTTTCTTCTCATCGGTAAACCACAATTGGTTTCTCATGTTGTTGCAATTTGATTGTTTCAGTACCACGCCCTTGGACTCCTCTACCACATCCGCAAAACAGACAAGCTGGCAGTGACAAAGCTCGTCGCCAAGTTTACACGTCATCCGCTTAAATCTCCTTATGCTTACTGTCACCTGGTTAGTACACATGGCTGTGTTAGTCTTTGTTCCTATGCTTAATTTTTCTCCTCTTGTAGAACTGGATGGGCGCCTTGCGCCCATCCAGTCCTACAATTTAACTCATCGCCGACAGTTAAATTCTACACCTTTAATTGCTTATTATCATCGGATCATGTTGATTATGATCATACTGCGTTTGGTTTAATAAAAAGAATACTGTTATTGTTAATATTTGTGTGGTTTGTGTAAAGTTGAGTATCTCACGTTGTTTAGCAACCAGATTTGGAATACAGTTTTACTAGATGAGGTTTTTGCCTTATGATGACTTTGCTATGGAAGTCATTGAATTAGATTTGCTTTCGATATCATTGAATTAGAATAGATTATATGCTGTAACTTTGGACTGTAAAGTAAGTTTAGATTAGATGGTGAAGTTCTCATATGGTCAGTTTCTGAGTTGATAGCATTGAAAGCACAAGGTCCAGTCTTTGGTCAGTGCATTGTCATTTTCTTTGAGATTCATGTCAGTTGCAATTTTCTACTGATAAGATGTGTAAATGTACTCATTGCGTTAGTTTATCGAGTGTTTATTATTTTCCAGATAAGAATTGCTTGCAAGTTGCTTGAAGAGGATGATGCTGGGTATGCAATATTATGTAATGCTCTCTGAATAATCCTACATCTTTACTCTGCCTCAGCCTTCCTCACTTTTCCAATACTTTACGTTTACACTTGTAGTTTTTGTGATAAGTTGAGTAGGGTGGCAGAGGTTCTAGCAAGTTTGCTCTTACCTGTGTGAACCAAATTTGAGCTAATGGTCTTTGGCATGAACTCAGTCATCGTATTACTGTCCAATTGCATATAACTAGCATTCTCTGTCAAATGTTTCCTTAATTCCAACACAGTTTATAATGTTTAAATTTCCTAACTATTCTGTTAATAATAGTTCATTGCAGGGATGTTAGAAAACTGTTTCTTCATTCATTTATTACGAGGATTTATGTATAGCACCGCTTCAAGGTGACTACTCAGAGGCGCTCCGAACCCCAACGCGCCAAAAGAAGTCATCTTAAGATGAGAGAGGAATGCCTTAGAAGGGTTCTAAGAAGGGAGCGGAGTGCCAAAGGGAAGCCATTTCACGTCGAGAGGCCTGCCACTGAGAAAGCACGGTGCTGCCCAGTGGAGGTGTACACCTACAATGCTTTTCTGAACCCACAGAGCCTTGTCTAACAAGTGCTGTGATGATGGGAGAGGATATCTTTCTTATCACATATGATAACAAAGATAACAATTAAGATTTTATTAGTCTTAATATGATTGCTAGTATGCTGAAAATGCACCATTTAAACTTTATTTTTGCAAAAATGGGCTCACCAAACCTTTGGGAGGTAAGAAGAGGCATGACCTTTCACATCAAGCGTCCTAAAATCAGTGAGGTCTTGACATTTTGGTTGCCTTTTGCAGGAGCGATAGCCAGATGTATGAGTTCATTGAGAGCTGCTTGAGGCACAAGAGTGAGATGGTCATCTATGAGGCGGCCCATGCCATCGTCAACATGAAGCACACGACGGCCAAAGAACTTGCTCCGGCCGTCTCTGTTCTTCAGCTCTTCTGTGGATCGTCCAAACCGACTCTGAGATTCGCCGCCGTCCGTACGCTCAACAAGGTAGATCGTTTTCTTATTGTCTGTACAGTGTTTCCTTAGTGATTTAGTGGTTCTTAGTGTCTTTAGTGTTTTGGTATTTCTTTATGTGTTTTGTGTCTATTGTCTATTAACATCTGTAGTGTTTTAGTGTTTCCTATTGTTGTATTGTTTCTTTGTGTCTTTAGTGTTTTAGTGTTTATTTGTGCCTTTAATGTTTCTTAGTGTCTGGGGTGAAATTATGCCAGTAAGACTTTGTGAAATAGCACACATTGTTGATACATGTGAAGTTACGTGAGCGAAACATGTGAAATTACGCATCATGTGTGCTTTTTTATCGATCGTTTGTGAAATTATGTGTCTCACATGTAATCGTGTGCCAAACATGAAGTTATGTTACTTGTGACGTGATGTTTAGGTTGCGATGAAGCATCCAGCAGCCGTGACCGCATGCAACGTGGATCTGGAGAATTTGATTACGGACACAAACAGAAGCATTGCCACCTTAGCCATCACCACTCTACTCAAGGTTTACTAGAAATACTTTCCCTTGATATAATACTTGAATTAGTTAAAATATGTACTTGCTCATTATTATCAATCAATCTATCAATCAATGAAACTTAATGTAGCACAGCAATGCCTCTTCAAGATATGTACTCAGAGACACTCTCGTAGCTAGCCTAAACGATGTTAAATGTCATTACTAATGAATATTCAGCATCAGTTAGCAAAACTTGAGGAAATAATGAATTGTACCATCAGTAAATAGAACTGATGTTTTATTGATATTTACCAAATAATAATAATATTTTATTTTATTGATATTTTTTATTATTTTTTATTATTTTTATGATTGATTCATCAATGTTAATTCATTATTGATACTGTATTGTGTTTATTTGCGTCTTTATTACTGTATTGTTAATACTAATTTGTATTGATCTTCATTTTCAAAGTATATGAGACATCAGTGAAAAATATTCATTATTAAAGATTGTGTTCCTGCTTGACTGTGCTAGTTTTCAGTGTAATTGAATTAGTAATTAGTGTTTATCTTACATTATTAAAATTTTACTAATTCAAGTCGTTGAGTAAGTTGTGTTTCTGTTAGAATTATTTTACTTTCAATTGATGTGGGTGGATGAATTGCCAATTCTGGTTCAATTTTAAAGTTGTAATTGCTCGTAACAGTTGCGTAGGTTGTAATTCTGTGTAACTTTGTGATCGTAGACTGGTAACGAGAGCAGCGTCGATCGACTGATGAAGCAGATCACTTCGTTCATGTCGGAGATTCCGGATGAGTTCAAGGTCGTTGTTGTCCAGGCTATAAGGTCATTATAGATGATTGATTGATTGATCGATTGATTAATTTGTATTCAAGACTTGTTTAGAAGACTGTTTTATTGAGCATTTGTGGTAATAAAGGTATGATAGAGTTGTTTTGTGTGGCGATATAAGGTATCAGAGAGTTGTAGTGTAAAACGATATGATTATGGTATTAATAGATTTACACTCGTGATGATTGTTATCTGGGGTAATTGATGGTATTAGAACAGTGTTGCTCAATCTTTGAGAAGGGGTGCGATTTAAATGTCTTTTAAATAAGTAACTGTTGAAGCCGCGTCAGCACCAGCATACTTAGACGCAATGACTAAAATTTATTTGAAATTACATCAGTATTAGTGTTTTATTATGAAAGAATCATGATGAATATGTTTTTTGTTTACATTTTCAACTGATATGCTAAGTTATGATCAAATAGCTATGCAATTAGGCTAATGACTCTTTGTTTTTTACTTCATTTGTAAAACAATTGCGAAATGTAGCTAGCTCGGGACGGCCACTTAAAATCCCAAGGCACTGGAGATTGTTATCTGATATGATGGAGTGCTGGATGATTGTTTTATGGGGTTTTCAATGTTGGGCAGTGTTGTTTTTTTTGGGTGATTGGAAGTCATTTAATAGGTGTTTTGTGAGAGATCTATCGCTCACAAAATACCGATCAATGGTGTTTTTCATGTTGAGAGATGTCATTTGTGATGTCGTTTGTGATTCTTAGGTCACTGTGTCTGAAGTTTCCACGTAAGCATGCCGTCATGATGGGATTCCTCTCATCAATGCTTCGCGAGGAGGTAGGAGTCAAAGGCCTGTCTGTCCGATATGATCAAAAACTTTTATGGTGTCAACAAGGAGATGGCTTGCTATTATATAAGATTTACTAATATAGCACAGCTGTAATAAGTGCTTGATGGCCAATTACCAGTTATTGTTATAATCAATATAAAATGTTAATGTTAGTTCATATCCTGACCCACAGATTATGAACCCACTTTCGATGCCAGTTCTGATTTGTTGCGTCGATGTTGTTGCCAGGGAGGGTTCGACTACAAGCGGGCGATTGTGGACTCGATCATCTCGATCATCGAGGAGAACGCTGAGGCAAAGGAGGCCGGACTGGCTCACCTGTGTGAGTTCATCGAGGACTGCGAGCACACCGTACTCGCTACTCGGATCCTCCATCTGCTCGGCCGAGAGGGACCGCGGACCGTTCAGCCGTTCAAGTACATCCGGTTCATCTACAACCGAGTCATCCTCGAAAATCCAGCCGTACGGGCAGGTGTGGTCCTTGGATTATTACTTATTTTGCTTTGTGTATGTGTATATATATGTGTGTACGTATGTTTATATGTGTAAGTATTAAGTAACTAGTAAGTATGTTCTTTATTTATTCAACTGCATAGCCACACTTTGGTTCACATGAGATCAAGCATTGAGCATTATACATCGACTGCTTGGAATGGCCTCGTGTTGGATCTTCGGCTCTTGCCTAGGAACTCTCTACACGATTTTTATTCCACTCTGAAATCTATTTGGCCAAGGTTGGATTGGGAGCGCTTCTGGGTAGATTTATTGAAGAGGCGCTATATCAAATTTCATTGATTGTTTAATTGATCGTTTGATTGATTGATTATGTGCACATATGCCCATAGCTTATCATTTACAGAACTGATTAGTGATTGGTAGATTCTTCTGATTGTTGGTCAATTGGTCAGACCGCTCAACTTGCAACTAGGAGAGTATAGGAGGTTCAATCTTCCTCTGAGTTGCTGTGATTGGGAGGCCTGGAGCAAGTCTTTCATTCACAATTACTCTTGAGCCATTGATTGGTGCTTTGAGCCTAAGTAACGCTTGATAAACGAGATCTCATATTGTTCTCTTTGCATCTTCTGTTCTCTTCAGCCGCCGTCAACGCGCTCGCCAAGTTCGGAGCGCAGTGTGAGCAACTTCTGCCGAGCATTCTCGTGCTCCTCGAAAGGTAGATCTTTGGTTTATCGCAGATCTATGTCTCTCTCTGCTTTTGCCAGTTGAAATTGATGAGAACAAACGAACGATGCTGATGTGTTGATAATGACAGTGGGAATGTGATGTTGAAGATACGGTAGAGGAGCTGTTTGCTTGATGCTGATGTTACTTCGATCATTTTGAAGATGACGATGATAGCATTGATGATGACGGTAATGATGGTCATAGTAGTGATTATGATGAAGTTGAGTGGCGGTGATGAGGATGATGGGGCGATGATTGTGACAGCTTTACAAGGTATGTTGATGCTTTCTACACTGGCCTGAGAGGGTGCTACATAAATTCTGATTGCTTGATTGCCTAAGTGATTGTGATGATGATGATGACAGTGATTATGATGATGATGGTGGTCAGGCTGATGGTGATTATGATGATAGTGATGTTGATTTTAAAGGTGATGACAGTAGCAGTGATAATGATGCGATGATGATGATGATGATGATGTTTTTTTTAAAGAAACCAATAACTAATACAGTGCAAATGCATTTACAATACAATTCAACTGCACCAATACGATGAATGTGTCCCTGAATGGTTCTGCATCAGTTATTATATGTTGGCTGCAGGTGTCAGTTTGATACGGATGATGAGGTGAGAGACAGAGCGACATTCTTCCTCAATGTTCTTCGTGAGAATCAGAAGACCCTCAATCTCTCCTACATCATCAACAGTAAGTTCTGCACTTTCTCATTCCTATCACTCATTCCTAGCTGCACATTTAATTGTAATTGTAATTATAAATATATGTAGCGGAAGTGAACATTCGTAATCTTTACTACGCAAAGGTCCGACACGATGGTCTCGTTAATCGTAATCTGTTATTTTTTTCTGCTTAGGTTTGCAGGTGAGCATCCTTGGCCTGGAGATGGCTCTCAACCATTATTCGAAGGAACCGTCGGAGACTCCCTTCGACCTCAAGTCCGTTCCACTTGCGGCTCAGCCAGTCGTCGAACAGCCGCTGGGTACGAACACGACATTGGTTCTTGTTTTTTAGCGATGGGATTCTTATCTGTATCTGTTTGTATTTCTGGCTATGTACGTGTATGTCTGAATGTTTCTGTGTGTGTATATGCACAATTTTCCACATGCATGATTTATCGTGTATGTATAAGTTTGTGTGTATGTCTTCCTATGTTTGTTTAATACTGCCTACATATCAGTATGTGTGTGTATGCACCTATGTTTGTGTGTAATAATGTTTCCGTATATGTTTATGTATGTGTCTGTGTACATTATTACATTCATATTATAAAACATCTCCTGTTAAATACATCAGAAATGTTCTGATTCAGATCATTACATCACTCTGCATATATTGTTTGAGTATTTTTCACTTCTCTCTATTCTTCTTGAAACTTTCATGGCGCCGTCTAAGAGCCGTCAAAAAGTACTTCTCAACAACGAGCATGAGCTCTGTAAGGTTATGGAATTCTGAAGAAATGATGATCAAGAATAGAAATCCGCAGATGGAGGCCATTGCACACTCATAGAACCAGACTGTAAAGCTCTCTGCACCTAGTTGTGAAGAAATTGCCTCCTAAGGACCACAAAGTAACAAATGTTGATTACCTGATGTTTATTTGAAGGTCCATGTGTTTTCAGGTACAGCTGGTGAGGTTCCATCAGCTAAGATGACTGAGAAGGTGGTTGCTACCAGACAGGACGTCTATGCCGGTATGTTGCTGCTACTGATGTTGTTTTGCCTTGTCTCGTTTAGAACTAAGCTAATTACTGAATTCTCTCCATCAACTTCTCACTCTTTAAAGATGTTTCTTTTTCCTGTGTTTCAATTCTGAGGGCACCTCTGAATAGTTATTCTGTGAGAGGCACTGTATAAGTCTAAAGATACAAACTTAAGTGAGCTGTTTTTTGTTATATGTATTATTTATGGTCTTATTGTTCTTCTGTAGAGCAATTGGCCACTGTTCCTCAATTGGCCAACATTGGAACGCTCTTTAAATCGTCGACTACGATGATTGAACTCACTGAACAAGAGACAGAATACATGGTTCGCGGTATCAAACACACCTTTCCACACCACATTGTATTCCAGGTACGTGCAGCTACCTTTAAAACATGTCATTCACATTGCTCTGAAGGCATTCAATGCATTTGTAATCTACAGATTGCATGTATCGTATCGAGTATAAGTCGAACCCATGAAATCAAAACGTGTGATGTTCTAACAATTTTTTAGTGATTAAAAAATTGCAATATGCTTGGTCCTTCAACTGCAACTGCTATTGAACCAAAAAATATAAAAAAATTTTATAAACATCTTTTTGTACCTGCATGAATTTTATTAATTTCATTATATTATAATAATTATTGTTGCACTCCAATAAATTAAATGTAACTTTTTTAATTCGATTTTTCTTGCATTCCCCTTTCCAACAGCTGTGGATACACATACTATTGGTTGAGAATCCCTGCATCAGGGTTTACAAGAGGAGCAGAAAATCAGATTGTTTAATGTAGCGGAAAATTTTTCTTTCTAGTTCGACTGTACGAACACTTTGAACGATCAGCTCCTGGAAAACGTGACGGTCCACATGGAGACGTCGGACGATTTTGAGGTCGTCCGCTGCGTTCCCGCTCCGGTTCTAACCTACGGAAAACCGGGAACGACCTACACTCTCGTACGAATGCCAGACGATCCTACACGTGGTACGTATATCCGGATGTCAATAGAGGCTTTTAGAAATGTCTCAAATTATGATAGCATGCGATGTAGAGGAAGAGGAACAGTTTGTTAAACTATCCCTGAGGCAGCTATGGGTATGAAGTGTACTCTGCCTTGTAGTACATATATTACACAGTATGTATGCACTGCTGTTTTGACATCTGGTTAAATGGTATGTGACCACAAAGTGCCTGACTATAATTACATATATATCCTGGGTGCACAATGCATATATAATAATAGCTTTACAAAGTAACACGTACTATATAAAATAATTGTAATGAAAGAAACTAATGGGTAATCTATTTTTCTAAGTAGCATGACACCTGATATGTTATTACAGAACAATGAATGTCATCATGACCGTTAGCACATTAAGTGACTGAAACCCTGCAGCTCATCATTAAAGTGCTTCTGAAAAGTGCTGCACTTGCTGGACTGAGCGCTTTCAAAGTTATGAACGTTTTTTTTCTAAGACTGATGGAATTTAGATTTTTCTGTAATGATATTTGATCGTTCAATTTTAAATATGTGATGCTTCAGTACTTGCTGTCTGTTTTAAAAATAGCCAGATTGAGGTGTCTAGATCTTAGAGGGCGTTTGTTTGTTTTTCAGTTACTGGGACGTTTGCTTGTACTCTGAAGTTCCGTGTTAAGGACTGCGATCCGAACACCGGGGAACCAGATGACGAAGGATATGAAGATGAATATTCAGTAGGTTACGTTATTACGTCACTATATGTCTGTTATGCATGCAATACGATTTCGTTAACTCATTTGTCATAATCACTTGGCCTTAATGCTTGTTAAGTGCAAAATAATGTAAAAAATAAGAGCAATTAAATGAATAATATAGGCTAATATTAATTAATGCTTAGGGAAATGCAAAATAATGTGAAAAAATTAGAGCAATTAAATTAATGATATTAGCTAATATTAATTAATGCTTAATGAAATGAAACATGTTAAAAACAAATAAATGAATAACAGGTGTTAATCAAAGCTTAGGTAAATGCAAAATAATGCAAAAAATGAGAGCAACTGAATGCATAGCATAGACATATATACAAGACATGTATACAAGACAGTGAATGGATGTTGATGTTGTTCTTGTAGCTTGAAGATATTGAGGTGACGGTGGCCGACCACACACAGAAAGTGATGAAACCGAATTTCTCAGCTGCTTGGGAAGAGATCGGAGAAGGAAACGAACTGGAAGACACCTTCACCCTCTCCACGATGAAGACTCTGGACGGTAATCCATTTCATATTTCTGACACAGCAATCGTGGAAAGGTTTAGCATTTAGTTGGCGCTTTTTAAATTTTGAGATTACATTTGTATGAGAATATTTTAAGTCTGTTTTGATTTAGCAAAACCTGCTTCAGCATTACGCGATGTTGTCTTTCAATTGTTGGTATGGAAATCTGTTGATTCTGCTCCACATGTGTGCATGATCCCTCTAAGTGTATTTAGGGGTTATGCGTTCAAACCCCCAAATAAATACGCTGCCGTTATTAAAACCTACATATGTAGAAAATATGAGCAGGTTTTATTGAAAACCCTGAAAACTAAACCTCTGACTGCATTCGTTATGAGGTTCTCCACCAGTTGCCACATAATTTAATATGTGTTGTTTTACTAACTGATTTTATTCTAGTTCTTTACGTGGCTTAACATCATTGGCCAATACAGAGAGTACATTAAAGTATCTATGAAAGGTTTTGCTTTTGAGCTGTGCTATATAAATGTTGAATTTCAATTGCACATTTATAAAAGCATGACTAAATCTAACTAAATTTCTTCAATCTTTCAGAGGCTGTTAAGAAGATCATCGAATTTCTCGGTCTCCAGCCGTGCGAGCGATCGGACAAAGTTCCCGAAGGCAAGAACGCGCACACACTCTACCTGGCCGGCGTCTATCGTGGAGGCCATGACGTCCTCGTCCGAGCCAAACTGGCCTTGACGGACGGCGTCACGATGCAGATGACGGTGCGCAGCACCGACGCCAACGTGTCACAAGTCGTCGCGTCGGCAGTGGGCTAGACTTGCCCTGGAGGAGGGAACACTCCCTGCCCTGCGCTAAGGGAAAGCGAGGGGTACGGAAGTCTTTGGCAGCGGACATCCTGTGACGATTAGAATTCTTGTGATTTGGCGCAGTTAGGACTTCGCGATGGTCATTTGTGAACTAGTTTTGGGGTTGAATGAGGATGTTGGGTTGTAATTTTTGCTTTTGTTAAAGTTGCCAGAAATTTTGGAATTGATTTAACAGTGGGTTCTGCTCGGTTTGGACTAATTGTCGAATAATGCACCCAAAAACAGCACTGGTATCGTCATTATTTTGTTTTCGGAACCCATTTTATATGTGGTTTGGTTGAAAAGGCTTTCAGGAACCCACCATTAACCTGAGTTGACTGGTTATCAGAAACCCATATTGACTTGGGTTAGAGGCTTGAGCCTTTCAAAGCCTCTGATTGACTGTATGACTTTCTTTCCGTTTAATTCCAGCTTTTACAGTCTACTGTCGTCATTTAATACGACTGTCTTACATACTTTGAATCTGTCTACTGGAATATCATTCCAACCCTTCAAACTAAAAATGCCAGCCTTCTGACATGCCTTTAGGTCTTCACTGTCTAACCTGGTCATGGATTGCTCTGATGGCTGGCTGTCTTCTAATTTCTACGTTTGATTATTTTGACCCAATGCATGTCACAAGAATTAAAAGGTTTGTTGTAAAATTCTTTGATGTGTTAATTGCCAATTATATTATATACTGTCACGACTTGTTTCAATCATTCATTTTAACTTTTATATAGTGAGTGCCCCCTAAAGAAGTCTACTCTGAGTCGCTACTGGCCCAACCAAACCGATACAAATATATGTAAGCTTGAACTGGTGCAATGGTATTCTGTAGCACATTGGGTCTGTTATCCAATGATTGTGGGTTCATGTCAGACTATTAGACTTCAAATAATGGAGAGTATCGGAGGAACTGGAGGGTGAAAGTATTGGATGTAAGAGAGGAGGTGAGTATTGGAGGTAAGGGAGGAGGAGAGTATTGGATGTAAGAGAGGAGGTGAGTATTGGAGGTAAGGGAGGAGGAGAGTATTGGAGGTAAGGGAGGAGGAGAGTATTGGAGGTAAGGGAGGAGGAGGAAAATATTGGAGGTAAGGGAGGAGGAGAGAATTGGAGGTAAGGGAGGAGGTGAGTATTGGAGGTAAGGGAGGAGGTGAGTATTGGAGGTAAAGGAGGAGGAGAATATTGGATGTAAGGGAGGAGGAGAGTATTGGAGGTAAGGGAGGAGGAGGAAAGTATTGGAGGTAAGGGAGGAGGAGACTATATTGGAGGTAAGGGAGGAGGAGAGTATTGGAGGTAAGGGAGGAGGAGAGTATTGGAGGTAAGGGAGGAGGAGAGTATTGGAGGTAAGGGAGGAGGTGAGTATTGGATGTAAGGGAGGAGGTGAGTATTGGAGGTAAGGGAGGAGGTGAGTATTGGAGGTAAGGGAGGAGGTGAGTATTGGAGGTAAGGGAGGAGGTGAGTATTGGAGGTAAGGGAGGAGGTGAGTATTGGAGGTAAGGGAGGAGGTGAGTATTGGAGGTAAGGGAGGAGGAGAGTATTGGAGGTAAGGGAGGAGGAGAGTATTGGAGGTAAGGGAGGAGGAGAGAATTGGAGGTAAGGGAGGAGGTGAGTATTGGAGGTAAGGGAGGAGGTGAGTATTGGAGGTAAAGGAGGAGGAGAATATTGGATGTAAGGGAGGAGGAGAGTATTGGAGGTAAGGGAGGAGGAGGAAAGTATTGGAGGTAAGGGAGGAGGAGACTATATTGGAGGTAAGGGAGGAGGAGAGTATTGGAGGTAAGGGAGGAGGAGAGTATTGGAGGTAAGGGAGGAGGAGAGTATTGGAGGTAAGGGAGGAGGTGAGTATTGGATGTAAGGGAGGAGGTGAGTATTGGAGGTAAGGGAGGAGGTGAGTATTGGAGGTAAGGGAGGAGGTGAGTATTGGAGGTAAGGGAGGAGGAGAGTATTGGAGGTAAGGGAGGAGGTGAGTATTGGAGGTAAGGGAGGAGGTGAGTATTGGAGGTAAGGGAGGAGGTGAGTATTGGAGGTAAGGGAGGAGGTGAGTATTGGAGGTAAGGGAGGAGGTGAGTATTGGAGGTAAGGGAGGAGGTGAGTATTGGAGGTAAGGGAGTATGCCAATTATATATGATTATGAGGTCGTTGAATATAACCAGCATGCAACTGCCAGTGTACGCGGAGCTTATGCTGCGATACTTGGACGAGATTTCCTGGCTGCCATGGTAACGACGAGGTTAGTGTAAAAACTTTGTGTTTTTGAATGTTTGTGCTCGCTGTCTAGTTTAAAAAATATTTTGTTTTAAATGGGTAGGTGTTTTCATTTTTAATGTGCTGAATTTAAGCAACCAGATGATAATGCCCGTATGACCAGTTAGCATTGGTGACCTGACCGAGCTCAATATATTTATCTCACATGATATAGCGCAATGGTTTGTTCTGGTAGTTTATGCAATGTAATGCGGCTTTTTTCTAACTGTTATTTTGTAATAGTTCGCCGACGTTGGTGAGCAATATGCGCACGATCGCGATATTTGTATCAGAAATAGGCGCTTTGCTTTGGAACGATTATCCGTCTACAACTCGCTATTTGATTTAACTTTCGGTGCTTCAATCAGAGGTCCTCCACTTCTGGACGAGCAATTTAACCACTGAATAGACAGAACTAATTCCAGTTATGTTAGTGCTGTATAAATCATAATGCATGATTATGATTTGTTCTTTTATTCACTGAGAAAATGTATATGATACATCTTCAAGATATTTACTCAGAAGCGCTCTCTGCGCTGGACTATATGATATTAAATGTCATAACGAACCAATAAAAACCATCAGTTGGTAAAACTAATTTGTTATATGCAGCCAAAGCAATGAGTGATCTGTACGAAACTGCCGCGGCATACGAGGTCGCCTGCCAAGAAAAGGGAGTCTCTCCCCATCCTCTCATCATGGCCGTTCTGGCCATTGAGAAAGACGACAACATTCTGTACGTACCATCAACTCGTTAAAGCACGCTTTACTACGACGTGATTCTGATATAGTGTGGAATTCATTGATGGAAATGAATTCGTTATTATTTGAGTTACTATGGGGCGACCTCTTGGTATAGCTCCACAGAAAAGTGTGTAGCGACTACTTCTGGGTGAAATGTTTTGCCTCTGGTTAAGCTGCTGTTGTAGGAGCCATAGTGTTATTTTAGAGTTTCCGTTCTGTTCGTTTTAATGTATTGTTTGAATGTGCATTATTCATTTGCAATAATATTATATTTATAATAGATGTAAGTGAGATTGTGCATAAGTTTAGTGAACCTTTAATATTATGTTGATGACATTTGCGTTACATAACTGACAGTTACTATCTAAGGACCTTGAGCAAGTTCGTCACATGCGATTGCCGAGTGCCATCGATGTTCTGTGATACGTTCGTGTTTGCAGCACCTCTTGACTTTGTAAGGAGAGCAACAGCACTCACCCTTGTATTGTATTGATGGTCAGATAGAACAATGAAGACAGTTGTATTAATATTTTAAGTTCTGATTGTTCTGTTTGTAGGAACGATAAAACGTCACTTTCTCTCTATCTGGCCGGCAACAATAAGCTGATCAAACCAAATCCTCCAAGGCTTATAGACAACGATGCCCTCGTGCTGCGTGCTTGGCTTGGAAACTGTTCGCTTGTTACAAGTCTTGATCTCAGATACAACTGTCTCACGGATGAAGGCATCAAGCACATCGCTGATCTGCTGGCTGTACGTATATAAGTGGAAAATTACTGTAATGTAGGTATAATATAATGTATTATATTGTATTATATTCGATATAATATAAGTACAATGTAATGTAAGATATTTTGTAACCTATGTAATGTAAGTGCGATGTATTGCAAGTACTTTGTAATGTAAGTATTATGTAATGTAAGTATGATGTCATGTCAGTATGATATAATATGTGTGATGTAATGTAAGTATGACATAATGCAAGTACTATGTTATGTAAGTTTGCTGCAATGTAAATATCATGTACTGTATGATGTAACATAAGTGGATGTAATGAAATGATAAAATTGTAGGAATCTAGTTCCAGAGTTGTTGAACACCACACGCACATACACACACACACACACACACACACACACACACACACACACACACACACACACACACACACACACACACACACACACACACACACACACACACACACACACACACACACACACACACACACACACACACACACACACACACACACACACACACACACACACACACACACACACACACACACACACACACACATGTCTGAGTGTATTATTTTCCTGAATTCTCTTGTCAGGAGTCGTCCTCCATTGAGTGCATTAACCTCATGTGCAATGACTTTGGCGAAATCGGAGCACAGCATTTAGCCGCAGCGCTACATGTAAGTTGGTGTCTGCTTCCATCCGTCAGAATTCTTCCTGTGAATTTATGAAATTTATGTAGCTCTCGTTTAGGTTACTGTTCAGTTGCTACACCAGTTGCTTCAAAATTTTGATGGTTCATTACAGAGTAATGTATAATATGCAATTGATGTGTAAAATGTAATTTATATAAATAGTAATTATTACTCATGTAATAGTAATAATTGTACTAACTATAATGATAATAATATCAATAGTAAAAATTATTGTAGTAATATCATTAGTGCTAACAAGAGTAATTAGCCAAGTTTTAATTTTGCAGCTAGAAATAATTATAAAGTAACCGTAATAGATATTATGGTAATAATACTAATTGTAATGATAATAACAGTAATTGAATAATTGTAATTATAAGAATCATAATTAATGTTTAGTTATTATAATAATAATTGTATGGGTCATTATAATAGTTGTAGTAATGATAATAATAATAATAACAGAAATGAACTTATTCACTTCTTAATAAGAAATAATATTTCATTGTTTAATCTTTTTAATGTGACCGTGCAGTTAAAGACCAATTACATGGAATTTAAACAGAAATGCAATGCAATATTCTTTGACTGGTAGAACATTCAAAGATGTTCTGTCTGTTCTTCTGTAGAAGAACGGTTCTCTCCGCTGCATGAGTTTGAATGGCAACAAGATCGGGAACAAGGGCGGACTGTGTTTTGCTCAGGCCCTGCAGGTCAACACAGGACTCGAGTCGCTTGACTTGGCCGACACAGATTTGGTGAGAGGGCTTCTTCATAATTACTTTCTTTGGATTTCTTTCAAAGCCAAAAAGTGGGAAGTTGTGAGAGGTTACGTTTTTGCAATCCTAACCATACCCTAGCCTACCCTAACCTGCCTTTTCTTTCCACAACTTAGGGAACTCTAACCCACCCTGTGTTGTTTTAGGTTAACATGCAAGTGATACGAAGAAGTTGATGATAAGATAATCTTGATGGTGATGAAGACAAGGTGATAATGATATGATGAGGAAGAAGATGATGATGAAGGTGATGGTGATAAGGTAATGTGATGAAGATGATGGTGTGGCTTACAAAGATGGTGATAATCAAAGTGATGATGACGATGGTGATGATGGTAATGATGAGACTTACAGATGAAGGTAGGGTAATAAATGAAAGTAAGATAAGAAACAAAGGTAAGATAACATGTGAAGGTAAGTTAGCAAATGAAGGTAAGATAAGAAATAAAGGTGAGCTAACATATGAAGGTAAGTTAGCAAATGAAGGTAAGATAAGAAATAAAGGTGAGCTAACATATGAAGGTAAGTTAGCAAATGAAGGTAAGATAAGAAATAAAGGTGAGCTAACATATGAAGGTAAGTTAACAAGCAACAGTAAGATAGCAAATGAAGGCGACATAAGGAACGAAGGTAAGATAACAAATAAAGAACAGACTAGAAATTAATATAGGATAGCAAATAACAATGGTGATGGTGACGATAATGGTGATGGTGACAATAATGATGATGGTGACGATAATGGTGATGGTGATGGTGATGATAATGGCAATGATGTAGATGATGCTGATGATGATGAATGTACTTTGTATTTAGAAGACAGAGTCTGTGGTCGCTCTGTCAACTGTTCTGCTTTCAAATCGCTCGCTGAAGGCGCTCAATGTCAGTCGACCATTGCTCTTCAGTGAACAGGAAGAGACGACCGACCACTTCGCTCGCATGCTCAAGGCCAGTCGATGACGCACTCATTGATCTATTTATATAGCTCCTTTCTAGAGTCATTCAATGGCACTGCGTCATTGGAACAGTGTCAGTTATCTCAACATACACTACATTCAGTGTTGTTCATATGTGCAAGGGATTTAAAGGGTGTAGGTTATGAGAAGTTTTATATTATGTCATCATCATCACCCTTTTATTACCTTATCATCATCGTTGTCGTCACCTTATAATTATCATCATCACTTTTTCATCATCTTATCATTGTCATCCTCGTCACCTTATCATCATCTTATCATCATCAGCAGCAACATCACATTTTCATCACCTTATCATCATCATTATCATCACCTTTTTATCATCATCATCAGCATCACACCTGTTCTTCATCATCATCATTATCTGTATTACTCAATGGCGATTTCATTGGTCTACTGATGAGTTCTTTCTAGAAATGTCGCTATATATATGTCCGATTACAATTACATGTTTTTTGAGCGTCACCACTTAATGACTCAATGACGAATCTTCAGTCGATAGCACGAGCATTTGTTATAGAAGGACTTGCTCAAGGTTCCCACACAGTAAACATCTCAATAGCTGGTGAGCGTTCTGACCAATAGATTACGGTGTTCTTACTAAGTTGACCACGGACAATGTGATTTCTTTAGGTCAATAATTCGCTAGAGGAACTGCACTTGATGAAGCACGATTGTCGAGACTTTGGTGCAACGCGATTGGCCGAGAACCTCATTTCAAACTACACTCTGACCTATTTAAATCTCAGCTGGTACGTCTATTACCTTCGTTTGTTATCTTGCCTTCTTTTTTTATCTTACCTTGATTTGTTATCTTACCTTTATATCTTAACTTACCTTGATTTGTTATCTTACCTTTATATCTTCTCTTACCTTTATTTCTTATCTTACCTTTATTTGTTAACTTACTTTCATTTGTTGTCTTATATTTATTTATTAGTTGACCTTCATTTGTTAAATTACCTTTGTTTGTTTGCTTACATTCATTTGTTATGTTACCTTCTCTTATCTTACATTCATTTCTTATCTGACCTCATTTATTAACTTTGCATCATTTCTCATTGTATCTTCATTCGTTATCTTCATTAACTAATCTTCAGTGAGTATTTTATCTTACATTATGATTGGTTACCTTGCCTTCCTTGATTTGCTGATGATTGTCTTACCTTTGTTGGTTATCTTCATTGGTGACATTACCTTCATTTATTTGTTCACAATTGTCCAACCACTTTTAATATCTTAATTGTTTGCTATTATCTAAGCTTGCATTCTTATCTTTCTCTTCAATACATCATTGTCTAGTAATCGAATAACAAGGGATGGGGCGAAGCAGATCGCCGAGTTACTGAAGCGCGACACAGCCTTGAAAATCCTTGACCTTGGCTTCAACCGAATTGGTGATGATGGAGCCGAGTACATCGCACAGGCGCTCGGAACATACAACTCAACACTTAAAGCGTAAGTAGGTGTGTGTGTGTTTGTGTGAGTATGTGTCTATTAATGTGTAAGTATGTGTCAATGTATGTATGTGTACATATAGGCAAGTGAGTTATGTATTCTTGTGTTCGTATGTAGAGGTATCTGAGAGTAGGTATGTTTGTGTATTTATGTGTGTGTATGCATGTGTGTGTGTGTTTGTATGTGAGTGTATGCATGTTAATGTATGTAAGTGCATGGGTATGTGTGCATATGTGTTTTTTGGGTATCGGTATATGTATGCATGTATGTATTCGTGTGTGTGTGTGTGTGTGCCTGGCATTAGGTAGGCTGGCGCAGAGAGCGCCTCGGAGTAGATTTTTTGATGAGGCGCTATATCAAATTTCATTTTTTCATTTGTTCATGTTACAAGTTTTTGATTCCTAGAAACTCAATATACAAAATTTTCTGTAAAATTTGTAGTCTGGGGATCAACAGTAACGAGATAACAGCCAATGGACTCTGTGCCATCGCAAATGCCCTCAAGTTCAACGCGTCGCTCGTGGAAATCTACGTCTGGGGAAACAACCTTGAGGAGTCTTGTTGCATCGTAAGCCGACATTATGCATGACCACAAGCAAAAATCGCTTCTGAGTAGTTAGTTACCTTAAAGAGAGCTATATAAATTTTTCAACGAGCATATTCAGTGTAGTCTTGTAATGTAGTGTATTCTAAACCATTTACCGAATGATTTCTGTAGCACTCGTCTGTCATAAAGATTATGATTTTGATATGCAACTATTATTAGTGTTAGTGATTTTGATGCTTGATCGATTTACTAGATTCTGAAAATTTAAGAACACAGAAATGTTGCGATGTGTTGTGGCTACTTTCTGAGGTTTGAACGCGATTGCTTCCTTACATTCAAGCAACCAAACATTTGTGAAGGTTATCCTAGAGACTCGCTTTCGTGTTTCCCATAGAATTCATCCTTTGGGTAAAATTATTATAGTAATAATAATAATATTTGTTTATCTCCATACAATATTTTAAAATCCTCATGGATAATAATAATATGATAGTTATTATTAATATAAATGCTTACAGTAATGCAGTCATGGGTACATGAGTAGACCTCTATGGACTATTAGTACCAGATAAATTGCTTGCCTTTGTAAAAATCCTTCTTCCTGAGGGAGATTGTGTAACCATTGCAATTGCTTTCAGGCGTTCAAGAACTTGGTCGACAGCGGTCGCCTGAACCTAACGAACATTGACGTTCATCCTTATGTTGTGGATGGAAAGGTCCAGTTGGCCCAGGTTTCTAATGGACTGCGCTGCTGGTACTACTGGGGCCCGGCCTATGGCGTCTATGCACAGCCTGAGCTTACTAAGTTTGTTCAGGCAATGGAACTTCAGGCACAGGTCGAATAGAATTCCAGGAATAGAGTTAATTAGGGACTTAATAAACAAAAGACTATTCAATCTTATTACAAGTTATTTTTTATGTATGTATATATGTACAAATGTACATTGTCATAATATGTGATATGTGTGTATGTATGCATAAATTAATGTTGCATAAATATATATATATATATATATGTATATATATATATATATATATATATATATACCTACATATACATATACCAGTTTTTATATTCCACTTAGTCCTATGCTAATTCGATCAATTACTGTTTGTTATGTATGCTGGATAGAAGGCTGCTGCAGGCCTTCAATGGTCTGTATGTATCTACATATGTGTGTGTGTGTGTGTGTGTGTGTGTGTGTGTGTGTGTGTGTGTGTGTGTGTGTGTGTGTGTGTGTGTGTGTGTGTGTGTGTGTGTGTGTGTGTGTGTGTGTGTGTGTGTGTGTGTGTGTGTGTGTGTGTGTGTGTGTGTGTGTGTGTGTGTGTGTGTGTGTGTGTGTGTGTGTGTGTGTGTGTGTTTGTGTGTTTGTGTGTGTTACATATGCATCTGTGCGTATGTTTGTTTTATGTATAGGGCCTAACTATGTATGCATGTTGACTTATTAGTATGACATCGTTTCAATGTATACCTCGCATGAGTGACGTTTATGCAACCTTAGCAATGATGGTGTTTAATTCCTTATCGAAATGGTTGGTCTGTAAGGAAATTGCTCCAGTAATCATTAAATTAGCTCTTTTTCATATCCAGTGTGAGCCTGTTAATAATAATATTATTAATAACAATAATTTATCAATGTAGTGTATTCCTATTCCCATAAGCTCCAAAATTTGACTCGATGTTCAGATCTCTTCTCTGCAACCGTGCGCTGAAAGACCTATGTTTTAACACTAATAAGTATATGACTTTTATTGATTTGATTCTGAATTTGATTAGGCCTACATGGCCGTTCCCTTCAGCCTTGGGCCCTTGACTATGTAAATTTTCATCTTGTAATTTTGATCATGATCACTATTATTTTCATTATTAGCTTTATTATTATCATTATCGTCATTATTATTATTATTATTATTATTATCATTATCATTATTAGCATTATTATTTAATATCATTATTAGTATTTATCTTGTCTTGGTAATGTCGAAGAAAAGCAGATGACGTTCCCTCGTTTGACAGCTTCCGAGAGTCTTTGCAACAGGTAGCCTGTCTCAAGTGCGTTGTAGTCGTCGTAAGGTCGCGGACCATCTTGTTTTTTGAGGCCCAACAAGATGAGGGCGTCATACGTGCGCTGCATGGAAAGCCGCTCTACCGCTTGTTCCATGTCATTCGTGTTTTTATACTCACCAGTGGTCACCGCCTCTTCGCCAGAAAGTCCATAAAGAACTTTCCATTGGCTACATTGTATTTTACTATCGACAAATTCGGTGAACGAAGTATGACATGTGAACATCAAAATCACAATAGAAATTAATTTCAAACTGTTGACTTTTAAGTTAAAAACGTAAAACAAAAAAGTTTTGACTTTTGAGGTATTTTGGGTTTAAAATAAACGTAAGGCCTAGATTTTTAATCGAATTGTACAGCGCTGACTGGCACTGCACCTCGATGTGAAATTACATATCTTGTTTGCTATTATTCAAGCTACTTACTTATCAAATAAACATTACAACAACTTCTGCGCCCAGCCCAGAGTAACCTATTTTCTGCACCGCTGTCTAATGGCGGCGTCTTGTGGATAAAACTTTTAAGTTTCTCGCGGAAAAAGAAGGAATGGGTTACTTATAACTTGATTTTCCTCGGGATGGGAAACTGTTTGTCGTTTATAGTGAATGGCAATTGTTTATTTGGGTTGCGAAGAAGTAAAGTTGATATAGAGATACCCTCAAGGTGAGTAGGCCTATATTTTTAATGATTCAATTTCCTGGTAATTCAACTGTAACTTGTCAATTGTCATATTTGGACGCCAACGAGTAAATCACGACCGCTATGCTAATGCAGAATGAATAATTTTCTTTTTATTTCAAAATCACATAATAACGCAGTATCATTACAAGTACAGTAGGAACGAATATGGTTGTCAAAGACTTATACCGAAATAAAACATTATTAGTTTGTTGCTAAGGTTTTGACGCATTTCTTGGACTGTTTTGAATGTAGAGATAATAGGCCTAATGCTTGGAACATTGACACTGTTTAAGACAGCATATCGTTGACATTTTCAGGAGAGTTACGTTGGCCATTATTGGACTTGAAGATGCTGGGAAAACAGTAATAGCCAAGATATTGTCAGGAGGTGAGATCAAATTCAGCTACTTTATCCAGCGAATAATTGGGTATGGTGATCCCGGAGAATACATGCCCATTTGGTAAACAATATGGCCTCCCTGAATGTGCTCCAAATAAAAGGGCCTTTATCTCTAACTGACAACTGTACACTGTGTATGTTCGCAAACACTTTGCTGTTTGCATTTTTATTACTATCCTTATTGTTACTTTGATGTTTTATCACTAGTTTCTACCATTGATATTGCACTGTACACTTGCAAATGGTAAATTAAAGACTACACTTACATATTCTCTTGATTAACTATAACCTTTCTCATTTTGAAATTAAGTCACTTTAAAGTTGTGGTTTTCTAGCATATTATAAATTAAAATTATATCCAAATAGAATTTTGAATTATAATATTTATTTTATTTGAAGCTACTTGTGTGTATAATACCAATAACTGGATATTCAGCAAAGACAAATGTTCAAGGCATTCCGTTTATTTTTAAATATCGCAGCTGTACATGTAAATGTTTAGTTGTTTACAAAAACGACAAACATAGTGAATATGGTAAAATCAAATGCATTGCAGAGTTAATTTAAAATAATATTATTGACGATTTTCATTGATCCTTGTAATGGTAGCATTCGTAACTCTATGAACTTAGTGTTTTGTTTATTCTATTTACAGAGCCTTTTGATGATGAACTTCCGACAATTGGTTTCTCACACTTCGAATTTTCTTTGACTAATCACATAGTTTCACTGTACGACATTGGCGGCGGTCCAAGTATCCGTGCCATCTGGAAAAATTACTTTGGAGAAATTCATGGTCTGGTGTTTGTACTTGACTCCGGAAGAAGAGACCGTCTTTCAGATTCAAAGTTGGTCTTAACCTCTGTCGTAAATGATGACAGAGTTACGAACAAACCTTTGCTTATGTAAGTCAGTGTTGAAAGTCATGCACAAATGCTGTTTATATAAATGTAATCCGGTGTTGAAAGTCATGTAACCTTTGCTTATGTAAGTCAGTTTGGAAAGTCATGGACTAACCTTTGCTTTTGTAAGTCGGTGTCAAAGTCATGGACAAACCTTTGTTTATGTGAATCAGTTTGGAAAGCCTTGGACAAATCATGGCAAATTGTAATGCAGTGTCAAAAGTCTCAAAGCCTTTGTAACTGTAATTCAGTGTCAAAAGTTTTGTACAGACTTTTTGTTAACAAGAATCGCAAGAGTCGTAAATCAAAAGTTTTTTAAATGTGTTGAATGATGGAAACAAAAGTTTTCAACTGTAAGGTAAGTGTTGATATGGTAACAAGCAGGCTCTTTGTAATATTACTCAGGGTTGAAAATAAATCCCCAAATTCTGTTAATTTGAGTTAGCGTTGAAGGCGGTTAATACACCATTGCTTATATGGTTATAATGGCTTGCTCAATAAAATAAACGATGTTTTCATTTTTTTAATTGATTGGTTTATGTATTTATTGATTAATTTTATGCTATGTATTGAGTTAAGGGTTTTTGCATGCTTCTGTGTTGAAGTTTAGCGAATAAGCAGGACATTCCTGGAGCCATAGACGACAGTGAATTGTGTGATGTTCTTCAAGTTGAGCAACTTGTCAATCAACAACAGTGCCTCTGTCGAATTGTGAGTCAGTTCATTTGGATGCTGTGTAGAGTCACCTAATGGTCGTGGTTAAAATTCTTGCCAGGGTGGCAATTGGTTTTCAGAGATCTGCTCCACCCTTGCCCCTTAGCCAACTTATAATTAATGGGAAGATCAGACGGTTAGGGAGAGGACTGATCACCCGCCCTCATATGCTGAGGCCAGAGGCCGTGGGGGGATTCGAGGGGGACAAGTCCCCCACCTTTTACAGAGAGGGGACAATTTATACGTGGGTCCTCCCCACATTTCCTACCCCTCTCAATGAGTGTCCTCCCACCTGTCAAGCGAAATCGTCGCCTCTGGCTGAGGCTGAGAAGAGCCTGAAGTCACCTACTCTTCATCACCTCTCAGACTATAGTGTAAAGCACTGCATGTATGTTATTGTATGGTGTATGTGAAGACCAGAAATAATTTGCCATCTGGACGCTCAAGGTTGCTTTCTGAGGCTAAGAAATGATGGACCCTATAGCTGTCTACCAGGGTGGACTTCTCTTCCTCAGTAAAGTACAGTAATACTTCACATACATTCCTACATCTCAGGATTTTATTACAAAACTGTTCTTATCAATTCCTTATTATCTGAACTTTAAGGAAACACTTCTATTTCTATTTAGTTAATTAAAATTACTCTATAAGCCATGATGCCGTTTGTCATCTAGGTATTTTACTATAATAAGCAAATATTATATATCATCACTCAGTTATAATAAATTTCTACACCTTTTTGTCAATGACTTGACTAATGCAGCTTCACACAAAGATGCTTGTCTTCTTATTCCAATGATTTGAACATAGATATGGCTTGTACGCATCTTACTTGTGAATGCAATCCTTCCACAGAGTCTCATGTAGAAGTGTTAGATTTCTTCTATGTCCCAGACTGCTTTAAAAAACAAATTTCTGAGACTAAATCGAGGATTTGCCTCTATGCCCCTTATAGGTATGCTGTTCTGCCATATATCGGCAAAACGGAAAACCAGACGATTCGATTTTCGGCGGAGTCCAGTGGCTGCTGGAAGCCATTGATTCGGATTGGACGAACCTTGACCCTAGGGTAAAGTACGATATAGAGACAGAACGAAAACGCAGAGAAATCGAAAAACTCGAAAAGGTCAAAAGAATCGAGCAGCTCGGGGAAAAAAGGTAACGGGCTTTCGCCATGCAATGTGCTCGAATGTACATATAATTTAATGTAATATCTTGGATTCTTGTTGATCAGACTGGGAGGGACACTTAGATGCTTAGCTAGTAGGTAAGTTAAATGAAAATAAATACAGGTGCTGTAATTGTTTGGCAGTCAAGTCATCTGTAGCTGCATATTATTTAATTAAAAGTTAATTTAAAAAATATTAATTAATTATATACACCATTGAAAGTAAGGGGTCAATCCCATTTTGCCTTGGTATAATGTATAAAGATTACATTTTAGGGTAATTACTGAGACCCCTAATTTGATACTTGCTAGATTACTTAGTAATAATTGTAACTCCTTACTTGATACTTGTGCTTCTGTTTCAGTCATTTACTGTTACTTTTTTGATGAAAGTTATGGTTAAACGTTTTTAGTCCAATGAAGAACAAGGAAGATGAGGAAGACGTCATAGTTCAGAACCCGTTTCGACGTTTAGACCAGAACTATTTTAAGGTTCGTCTCAGCAACTCTGGTTTTAATATTGTTATGCTAAAGTCACTTACAACTTAAGAATCTGAAGAACTTGTCAACTCCCATTCTGAGATGTTACTAGCCTGTTCTCATATGTGGGTTTAAGTTGTCCAAATTGTGCTTCTGGGTAAAGTTTTCCATTAATCCCCCAATTCTACAACCTCTCCTCTATCTACCTGTTATGACCTACCTCCATTGCGATATAATATATAGAAGTTTTGTATATATATATATATATATATATATCCCTGCTGAGAGCACCTCTGAATAGTTATTCTGTGAGAGACGCTATATAAATCTAAAGATAAGATACGATATAACATCCGGATATAAGCTACTCTACACTATTTAGATTGCTGATTGACCAAGGGACATGTGCTTCCATTACAGTTTGGGGAATGAATGACCTGGTGTCTGCCAGTGACATGATACATGTTCTCTTTTCTTCATAATGCAGTGAGTTTTCCTTCTGCACCAAGTGTTTCGGTAAAGGTTTCATCATAAGTAATTAGAATTCTTTGATATTTTGACTTTTAGTTGTATCTCTGATTTTTTTGTCAATTGTATTCCAGAAACGGTGAGAAAAGGTGAAAAAGAGTTCGGTTTTGTTTAAACATGAAGCGATTCGATGGTACGATCCATAGGTTTTGTGAAATCTTTCGGAGATCTCTTGTTCTCGTCCGAATATGACGCTAGGTCGTTGAACGTGTAGATGTTGTAAATTGAATTAGCCAAATAAATCATCAATAATTGCTTTCAATCTTTGTTTCCTTATGTTAGATTACAGTACCATACATTTGCTTATCCCACCTAACTTTCCTATACCATTCCCTTTTACCTCGCTGCATTCCTTAGCATCTCCAGGACTGGCCGCTTGTCCGCATATATGCGGCATAGTTTTACATTGGTTACCCATTCCCAGCGCATTGCATTTCGGATATCTTTCTTTGCCTGGAGCTGACTGGTGCTTCAACATATGTAATATACTATACATGCGCCTTGTCCCCTGTATCGTCTTGCTTCACTGCATTCCATTGCTTTGGCCTCATTTACCTCACTAATTGGCCTACATATGTAATGTAAAGTGAGCATTTATGTAGAGCTCCTTCTAGCTATCTACTTCGATGCGCTTTCTTTACCGATCTGCTTTCTCTCAGAGTTACCATAATTTCTCATTTTAAATTCCCTGACCTTCCTTCACTTTCTTAATGTAGAATAAATGTGTTAAACTGACGAAACCGGGTTCTATATAACACTATAGCGAATGAAATATGGTCTCTTAATTAATGGCATTAATTTATTAATCTAAAAACTTCGTGAACGCTTGCTATTAATAAATAATTATTGATTGCCGGTGTCAACAATAGAGGGAAAGGGAATGACTAATTAAGAGACAATTTTTGCAACTCCTTCATTGCTCGCACTTTGGCAGTGCCAGTCAGAAGTGTGGATAGAGGAGGAGGGCGACGCTAATTATCTTGGTTAACTGAAACTACTGCCTCCCAGTTTTGCATAACGCTAGGCTTCAGCTTCACGAGATCAATACACTGCGCAACAAACGCCTGCTCACTGCATCCGCCTGGTATATAGAACTACACTTTGGAAACTAAACCCCTTGAACTTAATTGCCTATTTTACCTAACAGCGAAGGGACAAGTTTAGTGCCATTTTGAAGGAAATGATGGGGCTCAATGTCCCCTAAACCCCAATTTTGACTGCCTGTCCCCTCCCCCAAGCTTTGGACCAAGTCTCTGCCTATGACATGCACACGTACACACACATACGAGTCTTCAGCTCCTGTCATCAAAATCATTTTCCTGTGATTTACAAACGTAATCCTAGGTCTTATGGGCCTGCCTGCCCCCGATTATTTTTCGTGATGCAGCGAATTTTAATCCATGTCAAAATCACATACTCCCGCTCATCGATCGAAGGTCGACAAAGCCACGATTGTATTTTCAAGGGGGATGTCCGGCTTTCTATATATGTACGTCTATATATGTACGCATAACATGTAGTTATGAGTCCAACTCAGCTCCTCCTGGCGTCTGTTTCATCAGACCCGTCCTTGTTCATCGGAGTTAATCCTCCATGTAGGATTATGTCGGAATGAGAAGTTTTGAAGTGAGAGGATTTGGGTACCTCTAGCTCATCTTCTCCACTAAGCTTCGAATTTTCGTCCAGCAAAAAAATTAACGGCTTGCCGTGGAAATTGGAGTATATGCGCTACATAAGCAGATGATGCCCTCTTGCGACGCTATTTAAGGTTGGCGTTGTTGCTCGGAGTTTGCTATCGTCTGCTGAACGAACGTCGTCGTCTGCTCTGAACTGGAAGGAGTTGTCAGCGCGTTATCAGTGCCTGTTCTTTGCTCAACGTTTCGTCACAGTTTCCGATATTTCAACACAGGCAAATGCTACGCTGTTCTTTTATTGTGGCTCTATATAAGTTGTTTCAAAATACGTTATAATTGACTACACGCAATGCATTTAGGCGATTGTGTGTAGGCCTAATTATAATCATAATCGTCATCTCCAAATTTCTAAAGCGCCATGCGAAAACCATGCGAAGAGGACCAGCTTATTCACGAGCGCTGCGTCAAATCAAATTGGTTGTCAAAAGGGTAGTCCGAGGAAAGTCAGAGTCAGGGTTCCAGAGGGCCAGACGTCAACGACAGACAGACAGACATTTGAACTAAATTACAAGCACTTGAGAATCAGTGGTTAAAGTGGTCTGGGTGAGCAGTGGAAACTTCAAGGTTCGAGTTGACTCGATAGGAGACCATCAATGTCTACAGTCTATCCCTAACCAGGCCTGATGCAAATTTAAGAATCGTATTCTTCGATGAAAACGCATTCCACATATTAAAACTGTAAAAGAGAATACATTAAATACGTCTCCGGCTAGATACTGGGTGCGCTCCACTAGCCACTCCTCCAGCAGCGATTCTCGTACCCCATCATCGCTCTGATCTGGTAGTCTTTGGCTTCTTGCCAGATCTCACCTCTGTCGATCTTCGCAAACTCTAACACTCATTTTTTTAGTGCATCTGGTTGGGCTAATTATAGCCCTGCAATTTCAATCAATGACTTCAGATATTATGATGTCGTTAGGCCTAATTTAACTTACCACTGATCTGCATTCTGAAGGGCAGAAAACGACGGTAACCACATTAGCTACGTTAACGACCCAATCAAATAAAAGTTTAGGTAGACACTGCTTCGATCGTACGACGCATGATCGTTGACGATACAATGTGCTGTAAACTTTGGCTTTGCAAAATACGTAGATATGTCACACAGCCCAACTTAAAAATAATCCCTAATGTGTGAAATTACATGATCAGCTGTGTGACATGATTCTACAATTAAATAGGCAACTAATAATGAATCCAGGAAACTGCAGGACAGGATCTATATAGACCCCATTGTTTTAGCTACTCAATAATCGTAGGCCTATACGCTGTGACTCATAATTATTTAATATTTAATTCTGCACTTTATTTGCCATTTTTGAAGCTTCCCACGAGCTCAGATATACATAATCGAAGAAGCAAATATTGAGGTTTATAAGCGACAGAGAATGCTGAAGTTCAAATGTATTGGACAGACGGGAATGCGCCTCTCAATCGGTAGGTGGCGCAGTACGTGTTTGAAATTAAAAATAATAATTGGTAATATTATGGTGGCCAATTTATGACACGTATTCATTTCTTGACAAAACGAAACTGCATTCCTTTCTGTGCTATGATTGATGTGAAATTAATCTTAATTAAATCTAAAATTGTACACTCCTATGAGAGGTGTCGCACAGACGAATCGCTAGGTGGCATCGTACATTTGTTTATTGAACTTACAATAGTAATTATGATTGCTATTATTACTTTAGCTTATTTACCATATGACACTTATTTGACACTTATGACACTGATATTTAATGAATAAATAAAACTACTTTCTTTTAAGTCCAATAACTCAATGCTAAAAATAAGGCGCAGGTGACAGTTGATTAAGGTCATTATAGTTTTAGACACCTTTATTTGAGGAGGTATTCATAGGATACTATATAAGTAGTGAAGCGCGTGTATGATATAGTTGGGAGTGGACGGGTTGATAGCTACACGTTCTGAGGATAGGCCCTATGGTCCAGTAAATGCATTTGCATTTGAGGAGGAATGTGTAGCGGTTCCCCGGCTCTCAACTTTTGCAAAGCTTCCGTTTTGACGTTTCAATTTCATTTTTTTCTGTCCAACAATAATCATTGATGGACAAAAATAGCGATTAACACAAGTAGAACTTTATTCCGTAGAGATATTTCATGGGTTATAATATAGTGCCTGTTTTCGTCCTTTCTCAAGGTCGACGAATTTCTTTTATCTGGAAGCGATTGGTGTGCGCTGAGAGAGGCGCTATATAAATAAAGAGATTTAAATACAATACAGTGCAATATGTGTTGGCCACCGTAGGACCTACCTGACTTCAGAGATAGTAGGCCAACACGTACTACTACCATTGCCCCTCTACTTCCACTCTCTTTCACCATCTATTATCCTCTGCCTCTTCCTCGTCCCTTCCTCTTTCTTTCTGTTCTCATAGATCCTCTCCTTCCGCTGTCTATTACTATCCATTGTATTCTCATTCAATTCCCTAATCTTTCCCTCCTCCTCTTCACTACCCTCACAATTTCCCTCCACCTCCCTCTCATTCATTCCTCACCTGCTAATCCTCTCCGATTTCAACACTTCGTCCCATTTCCATGCTTCCTCCTCGTTTATTACTTCCATCCTTATTAACCCTTCCCTCCGTTCTAATCCTCACCCATCTTCCGTTCTCCACCACTCCTCATCATTCCCTGCCCTCTCCATTATTATAGTGATCCGTTAGCACACCCGGTTTAATGCCTTATACGTGTCGTCGTTAGTGTAAAGCTGCTTACAAGCGGACAGCAAACACACTGTAATAAGTAATTCTAAATAAGAGTCATGACTTAGTTGTCGTAACCGAACGGAGGTGGTGGTTGTTGCAGTTTAACGACACTGTGTGGTAACAAAGAACACCGTTCCCACGCGTTTGACCATTGTCTTTGTGTGGTATCGTGCATGGCCTCGTATTGTCATTTCGGAAAAGATCCTACATGTATGTTTTCCGCTGAAGTATCTTTCTTAGGACCTACATGTATGCGTTGTTAGCATTCGAGAATTAATTCTACCTTGTAGTAGGCCTACAATAAAAGCAAAGTTTGAAAACTGTTGATTATTGTACCACATTATATTAAGCTTATGTTCTGATGTGGAAAGGCTAAAGTAATCTGAATATTGCACATTTAAATTGATATAGCGCCAATAAATATGGTGGTTTATCTGATTCGGTTTTTGTGTTCTGCTAAGAAAGATCGAATACAATACATTACATTTAAATGCATTTTTTGCATCCTGACACACGGTTACGATTACAGTGGCGCTTAGGTCGTGATGAAGGGAACCATTGCGACACCTGCCGTCTGCTGGTGTAGTCTAGGACTGACGCTGCTGCTGCTGTTGCTGGCAATGGCATCTTGTTCATCGGCGCAAGACTTGGCCAATCTTCAGGACCTGCAGGAACTTCTGGTGAACGGCGAGAGGGGGGCCTTTCGGTCGGTCGATGTACCCAAAAGACCGGAGCAATTCCGCAACGCTAAACAGCTCAACGAATACCTTGAGGAACTGAAGCAGTTCTACACGATCATCGGACGACCAAGGTATTGTCATTTGTTGTTATTGTTTTTTATTGTTGCTATTATCATTGTTTATATTTAACACTGGTGCTACTATTCATTCTTTTTATTGTCATTGATATTGTCATTGTTATCACTGCTGTTATTGTCTTTGATAGTGTCGTCGATGTTATTGCTGTTGTTGCCGTCGTTGTTGATGTTAATATGTTTTGCCCCAAGGAATTCAAGATCCCTCAGGGATTTCAATATGAACTATATTCTAGGTATCGAAATGTTCGTAATGGCTCTAATCATCTGTTTCTTAACGCCACCGCATTAAATCCTTAATTTCATTGTCTGCAGAGTGCTGTAAGGGAAGGAGGGATGGGAGAGTGAGGGGTCCTACTAAATGACCCTCTTCATAATTATGATAGCGGTTGTCAGCAATGATCTGTCTGTCTGTCTTACTCTATGTTCTTCTTCATATTTACCGTCCGTCTGTATGTATCGTACACAAATACGTATGTATATATCATATTATATATATATATGTGTATATATATATTAGCTGAAGTCCCTGGCTTTCGCATATCGTTATAATGGAATACTTTTCCTATGGAATACTTTTCCTATGGAATACTTTTCTTTTTCGTGTGTCAGTCACATGATTTAATTTTAGGTTTGGTCGCAGTGCTGGTAGTCGTAATGACCATCGAAAAGTGTAGAGTGATCATTCTAACTCTGGGCTCCGTCGCTTCATCAACCGTTCGACTCAACGATACCTCCGATGATTATGCAGACTGAACGGTTTAAATTATCTCGATTTTGATGCAGTTCTTAGAAATTCCGAGGCGTTTGACAATATGAAATAAAACGCTAAGCAACGATTGACCCATTCGAAGAGACCGTTGCTGTGTTTGCCCCTCGATTTTTCTTATCCAACCAAAACGTTACGTTTAACGAAGGGTCAGTTTGTTCCAACGGGGTTTCAAAATTAGGACACGATGATGTAATAATAATAAATGATGTAGTTGCTAGTTTCACCTTAACGACACTGTGATAACAAAGATCATTAGCGTCGCCCTCCTCCGTTTATTCAGGCTTGGGACAGGCAATGACAGAGTGCAAGCGTGAAGGAGTGAAGGAGTTAGTGTAGCTACATGTAATTTGTTCTACATAAATAGACGTCACATTATCCACATTAACATGATATATTATATGCATGCATATGGACCGATGACAGTGTATTGATCTGATTATGGGTTGAGGTTGGTGCCATCAGTGGTTAATGCCTTGTGCAGTAGTCGCGGGCGCAATTGAAGTCAGGGCTACCAATTACAATTACAGTTACATGTATGCCTTTTCGCAGGTGGCCTCTACTTACTTACATAGGCCTACAACGTGCTTCCGGTCCTATGTAGGCGAAGACAAGTTGATTTTTTCATCTGAATAATTTAATCATTTTTATGAATGAATTCATTTTCGCTGATCTTCAGCTAAAGTCAAACTTAAAACCGAATCAAACAGAACTAAAATTCAGATTGCGACAGTTTTTTTGACAATCTGAATGGCGACAATCGTTTGAAACAAAGCCTTCTGATGGGTCGATATAATTAACAGTGCCCTATACTCTTTGATGTTTCCGTCCATATCTTCTTTGATGAAAACACGAGCGATTGGACGTACGTGTAGTGCACGACGAAGATGGTGGAGAAGAAAATGACGATCGAGCCCTACAGGACAACCAGAACTTCGATCAATTTCAACCAATTCCGGATTCCCGCTGTCAATACGTTCAGAAAGTTAGACGCTGTAGAACAAATATTTATATCTGGCGCAAAAGCTATTCTATCGAGAACTGAACATTATTTTGAGCTGTGAATATTCAGAGGAAATCGAGTCAAATCGTTTAAAATCGCCCAGGGGCATCATGAGAAATCAACAGTAATTTGCAGGCCCAATAGGATGGGCGATTGGGCATGTCCAGAGAAAGAGGCCCATCTGTTTTCTAATACAATGCTTTTGAGTGTTCTTAGAAAAGGCGCTACTTAAAAATGTTTGGTACGTAAAAGTTAACATGAAAATTTACTTATACGGAACTAGAATAAATGACAATGGCCCACGGATAACTATCGACCGCTCTAAGTGTTAAAAGGTCATCAGTAATTATATAAACACATAGGAAATATATGAAATATTGGTATCGCGCAAGAAACCCAGAATGGTATGGGCCTACCTAGGCCTATATTAGGCTATAATCCGACTATAGCCTAATCCTATATATCGAGTAAAACTCTAAGATTTGTGTGCAGTAGAACTTATTCACATCACATAAAAAGAATAAATAGGGGGTCTACTATAGTTGAAATTGCGATTTCCATCTTACGAAAATCTTTTATTTGAAACAAGAATCCTCCTTGGCCTGACCTTCACGGATTTTGACCAGTTTGACCAGTCCTATTGTTTTCTAATAATAGTACTTTTTATCTAATTCTCGTATCTCCTGTATATTGCTACTAAGACTGATTTTTAATTGTGCTTGCTTGATTGAGAAATTTTGTTCTTTATTATTGGAAGCAATAAATTTAAATTTAAATTTGGCACCGGAACGAAACGAAAATCTTATCTTAGGCTCGATTTGATATAGCGCCGGTTTACAAGCTCTTCTACATGACGACGTGGTGCTTACTGGAGCTGAGAAATGTTCTAAAATATTGACGCTTAATATAATATTGCAAGGAAAGCAAATTGCTAACAACAATAATTATATTCTGCTGATCCATATGAGGACGTGGCTATTTCCGGAGCTGAGAAGTGAAAGATTTATGCCTCAATTAAATATTGCAAGAACAAAAAAAGTTAGTTTGCTTACTACAGTAATTATGTTCTGCTGATCCTCGAGGAACTCTGGACATCTTCCTCGATGGCCGTGGACCGACCTACTTCAATTCTGGCCATCGAAGCTCCTGTAGGAAGAAACGAAGACCGACGTACATCTGCAGGAACTCCATCGGAACCTGGTGATAGCATCCAGCCGTGAAGCAGATTTGCTCCACAATTGCGCAAACCATTCTCCATCTTAGAAGCGATAGGATGATGGAAATCACTATTTGACCGTAGTGCGCCACCAGTTTTCTGCAGCAGATGCAACTAGACTCTCTGTCCCCCAAACGGTGTTTATTCATCAGATACGACAGGAAGTAGAAAAATGTGCCGCAGAGTCCTGGGAACGTCGCATCACTTCCACTGCAGAACTGCAAATATTTGAAGGGTACATCGACCAGGAGCACCCTCAGGACTGCTACGATCGCAGGCACAATCAAATAATGGACGATAAATGCAATTATTCCTGAAGCCATTTTATGAGCGTAAGTATAGTCTCTCAATGCCAACATACGTATCCATGGAAACAATGATGAACACAATAATAATTATGAGCCTGCGCTTGCTCGTTGCGTCATTCTGCGCATAGCAAATCGCCAAAAGTCCCCAAATTTAATTTATTTAGAAACAATAAATCGTGAAGTAACTCCATTTATAAGTCGAAGAACATGACCAGGGACCGACTGCATAAATAGCAATACCCAGAAGCATTAGGCCAACGGCTTTTGTCGGTCCAAAGCTGTGTAATTGAGCGAAGGCTGAAATCGCTGAGCAGGCGCATTTGGCGACCCTAGGCAAAGCTACATTTTGAAGGTCCACTGACTCATAATAGTATATCAGTGATTAAAATGAATGTATGCGCGTCTAGGCGACATAACAAATTATTCCTGCTTGTGTGTTACAGAATGGCTGCCTGACTTCCAAAACCCCAAAATTAACAAAGATCGTAAAAGCAAACAATCAAAAATTGAGACTAATATTCATAATTAGTGTTGTTAAATTGTGGTAACAATTACTAAAAATTTAGTGGAGCTTGTCAAATTGAGTGAAAGCTTTTAATAAAATTTGCGCATTTTGATGCCGGATGTGATGATGACCCACCCTCCCCTCATCACACATCATCACAAATGTGTGAAACCTCCCCTAGGCCCGTGACATCATTTATGGACGGCCTCAAATTTTGCAGTTTGTCCCCGGGCGCAAAATATCCTAGCTACGCCTCTGCTGGTGAGAAATGTAACCTTTTAATGAAAGGAAACGAATTTCTAGCGTTTTAAAAGATAAACTGGCAATTCTAAAACATGAATCAAAGTATTCCATTTCGATGAGACCTTAAATCACGCCTCGAATTAAGGACTAACTAGCAATAAACTTTTAAACGCAGCTGATTAACATCGTATCTGTAGTAGACGGGGTGGGTCACTTGAAAAAACATAGTTCTCCAGTTCAGTTTTCACCATTCTGCTGAACATCTTCATCATACTGAGAATCTTCTTCGTCTTGAACATCTCCCGCATTCTGAACATCTTCATCATTCATAAGGACTTCATCAGTTTGGAGATCATCTTCTGGAATTGTTGTCTCTGCAGTGACGTTGAAAACATCAAAATTCTGGTAGGGAAGAAATACAGCGGAAAGGTCTCAGCATCACAGCGCTCCAAAATCATGAACTCATTCCTCTGCCTGTTGAAGCGCAGCTGGCAAAGATGCTTCCAATCCCGCATCTTCAAAAAATGTCCACGTGGCTTGACCTCCGCTTGGTTGAAATTGGAATCCAAGAGCCTGACATAGGAGCCAACATCAACTGTAAAAATCTTGTCGTTCATGTCAACTGCACAGCAAATAAGTCCACGATATCCTCCATCTGCCTGTGCGTCGTAATCAAATAGGACGTCTCCGTCTCTGCTGATCTCTGTGATACTGCTTGACAAGATGATAATGTTTCCGTTGGACTTTGAAAGGACATCTCTAACAAGAGACAAACGCTTCGTCAACTCGATCTGGCGCAACACCAATCCATCCACATGATAATGTTGTTACGGTGGATGGAGCTGGGCCTTGGCAAACGACCAAACTGCCGTCTGCTGCAACACACATCCGCGAAACGAGCTGATCTGAGCAAGTGATGAAGGATACAACTTGAAACTGTTGCCCTTCCTTGGAAAAAATGCGCAAGATTTCAACGCTGGCTGATGCTCTGTGCAAGACGTAGAGACAGTTCGACACCCGGCAAGCCACTAGATCCCATGGAACTGCAACCGCCGGCAACTGAATTAGCTTTTTCGCTTTTTGAAGGTCTTCCCCATTACATACTCTAATTACAGCGTGATTCTTCGTACGTGGCTTGCAGAGTAGGAAATAGTCATCATCGAGCGTATCCACAGCGATGCACCACGTGGAGAACCTGAGTGTGTTGACAAATCGCCAACCGTAATTCCACTGACGCTGAAAACGCAGCCAAAATCATATGCTACACAAAACTCATTGAAAAGCAACAATTTATAAACACACTATATTCAGAGTAACTCCAGTAGCGAAAAGTTGATCGTATACATGATGAAGGGCTTGAGAAATGTAGATACAAACAGGTAAAGAAGCTGATGCTGCTGTTTTCTAGATGGGATGATATCTACGGCTAGAGATAGAAACCTTATCAATATCCACACATGAAGCTCATACATGTAGAGAACCCATTCTACGTGACATTGTGCATTGTGCATAGTGATCGTTGAAGCAGCATTAAGTAGCCTATTCCTGGTAAGACGATCGATGCACCTGCTTTTGCACATCCTCACTTATCTCTAGATAAGATATAAAGAGATTTCTGTAATTTTCAGCTTTTAAGCGAAAACTAAACTTTCTATCGTTGACAATGGCCTCCACCATTGGCTATTCAACTTCCTCCTCTAATCCACTAACCGTGCCTCCAATTCTAGCATTAACGTCAGGTACGTATACATATATGTATCACAATATTCATTCATTCATTCATTCATTCATTCATTCATTCATTCTTTTTTTCAATCATTCATTCATTTACTTTGGCCCACAAGGATCCATCAAATGTTTAAACGACATGACGACAGCCGACCGCTTATACATACCCTTTAACATAGCAATAAATACTAAGTCGACTATAGATTGTGATCATGCTCAATTTAAAAACACAATTATGGTGCTCATTTTCCGCCACCACACTTGCCAGATGAAAGAAGAATTTCTCTTAAAATTACAACGTTGAAGATAACAATAGTTAAAGCAGCCTACATTTTTAAACATCAACATGTAATCTCAAATGCACTCACAGTTGTGGCTGTCGATGATGTTGGCTTTGCATGTTCAACCTGGACTTCGTTTTGGAACGCAGCTACAACGGAAGTGCAACTAATCATCGATTTGATAAGTGACATGATGCATTCATGCATGCAAGCTCACATTTTATTACTTTCCATTAATGATCTGTCCAATCCACACCAGTTGCTTACATTACATGAAGTGAGTATGTTATAACGTCTGATCAAATTTGTTTAATTTGTGGCCTATCAGAGGGGCAAAAGGCGGGATACTTTGCCCGGGCCTCTGCTTCAAAACAGGCTTTGAAAAAATACGGGCCTATTATAATTAAAATTAACTATGTTTTGTATCACTATAGCTTAATACTAAATTTGTAAGTTTGCTTCTAATAAGTAACAATTTTAACGAACAATACTAAAAAAATTAAATAGCTGCTTTATCAGATTCATCACATCAATTTGCGAATCAATCAAGAGCATTACTATAATATTAACGAACAAAAGTGGCGACTCTGGCGTTTTCTAGTGACAGATAATTAAATAAAAATTGACAAGCGCGTTCTCTACAATAAAATAAATGCAGCTCAACGGAGCCCAATGATAGCATGCATCATGGCAGCTCAATCAGCTCAATTAGCTTAATTATACAAAGAAAAAATTGTGGTTTTATTTTAAAATTGGCCTCGATAATTATCAACAATTCAAGGATTATTTTAAAGGAAAACAAGTAAATTCTGTGATTATTTAGTTTTAAAATTATATCAACTCAATGCTGAGCACAACCGCACGCATGATTGTGACATGTTGCTTTAACAGCCTACAATCAGGTTGACAACACCGGTTTCACTCATTAGATTACATTTGTATTTTTTTTAAATTTTGTAGGAATTTAAAAATTTGACTTTTCTAGATATATTGTCTTCCGCTAAGAAATGTCAACAGCACTGTGATAAAAAAAACTTTCACAAGATCTTGGGGACAAGATGTTGGTAGAGTCCATGGCACTAATTTAAAATAAGAATGCAGACCAACATTATATCTTTCCCACAGAATGATATATAGGCCTAATTGAACTTGGTTATCTGGCAGTGTTCCCTAATATCACCGTTGCGCTACACATTTTCATCAGTTTTCCAGCATCAGAGGCTTCTGGTGAAAGAACTTACAATGTATTTCAACAAATCAAATTACCATTGTTAAAAAATCGAAGAGCAACGGCTAAGTGGACTGAACACTGCTTACTTAATATAAACTCTGATATTGTTAGAGAAATCTAATTTTCATCGAAGATTAGATTTCTCTAACAATAATTGAATCATTTGCAAAACAAAAAGCATTTGTTAAATAAAAATTATTAGGGCCTACATTAAGTTTTTTCTTAGATTTATACCGTTTTGATCTATAGGTCCTACCTACATGTAAATAATATAGGCCTTACCAGTTGTAATTTTAATAAGACTAAGAGTTATGGAACACGGGGACCTAAATTTTGTAAATGACCCAGGCCTCCTCGAACCTCTGAAATGTTTGTCGCAATACATTTGCAATAGGTAGAACACCACTCGCAGTACAAAGTTATGCCTATGAATTAAGGCAGACAATAATCATGGTCGGGTTCGGTAGCTTCAGACCAAAATAAACCGCAAGTCAAACAGGCTTTTAAAATTGGTAGTGACTCTTAACGCCAAAACGCAGAAGTAACACGTCGGAGGCTGCAGTTAAGCCGCTAACGAACCAAAATTCTGCGAATTAGCTTACACTCCGCGTTGCTCTTCTGTTGATCGTCTGAGCGTTTCTTCGACATAGTTGTTGTCTCAGCAGAGATGTGCAGTTGAACCTGTTGAAACACAGATGCCTTTTTCAGTTGAGACATTTACAATTGGCCCTTCAGCGGGGTAAACAAGCCAGGCCGTATTAGGCTAAAACTAATTTTCAAAAAATGTCCCTCGTCAGTAAAACAAGGAACAACAACTTCAGGAATTGACTTGAAGAGAAATGGATGGAATTAAAGCCAGAGCACTGAGAGCAGAGGCGCATCTATATTCTAATGGATATTACTGCACACATGGTCGAACTATAATATAGGCACCCCATCTCTGTTTTATTAACTTCACATCTTCTGTAATTATGCATCGAATGTAAAAAGCCTGATAAATTGCTGTACATATATTATTTCGGCATAAATTCCAAAGAGTAGGCCTAGCTAGACTACTACCAAATTAAATTAAATTCTTGTAATTCTTACTCAATTTACTAGGCGTCTTATAAAATCCAAGTCCATCAACAAGCGTCTTTACAGCAGCAACTATATATTACCAGAATCCGTAAATGTTGAAGTCAGGCAGAAAGCTTATTAGAGGTGTTATTGTGTGAAATAGGTCTAATTACTTTCTTAGACATTATAAATCGTTACTTAAGCGAAAAGCGATAGCGTCAGTTGCGTCAAATCCAGGTGTGCCGTTTGAAGAACAATTAGACCTCGACTAAGCAATCTCGATGGCGTGACCTCGAAGTAGACCTCTGCCCTTCTGTAGGCCTATTATAATTCTGTCTTGTAATAAGCACCTCATTTTGCGCTGATATATAATACATAAGGCTTCAACCGATGGTACAATAAGCTTATGGTTCCCCAACTGCTCAGTTGTCACGCAATGCTCGAATCGATGCTTTTTCTCATAACCCTCCCACCCGGATGTTTTAAATTTTGCTCTTCCTTAGCTGAGCTAAAAGCAAATTAATCTGGTTTGTTACACACCAGCCAAGGGCATCCAACTAGGGGTTCCGAAGGAAAATGCCTCCAATTTCAGGCAGGGGGTAATATTTTTGAGTCCTAGAGGTGATTATCTTGCCTTCCTGACTCTTGGAACCGGGGCTTTGCATCCATGACACAAGGGCGATTGACGCCTCTGACACCAGTGACTTGTTAAGATAGACAAGGGCCTATTTGTTTTGGACGATGGCTTTCCATCCAAATGCTTTTTCAACCGCAGGCGCATTTAGGAGTGGTGTTAGGGGTTCAACCAACAAATAACCTCTGACTCAGCGCTTGTGAATAAGCTAGTGTCCTGAGCTTAGCTTTCGATTAGCGATTTAGATTTTTGAGCTAAAAATATTATAATGACTCATCATGAACTTCGAATATGTTGAGGAAAGCATTGGCCTACGTTTGAAGGGCTTCTCAATGGTTAATTAGTAATGGTCGCATCGCAGGCAGTTATTATGCTACAAACACCGAGAAAGTCCAGGGTGCGTGCCACATTTTCATGGCAGTTTTAACCTTTTTTAGCTCTGCGCTTTGCCTCAAGCCTCAGTTGCACAGACTCAACCATACGTGAATTAGTTATATGCTTGAAGTTCTTCGACATTCCTAATTGTTTGCCTAAATGAAATTAAATCTTCAAGCGCTACTCACTAACTTCAAAGACCTTGCGTTTTGCTTATTCCTAGGAACTATAATTGGAAAGTCAAGCCTCCTTTTTTTCTATGTGTGAATCCGTGTGATAGAGCCACAATAATATTATAGGCATTATATTGGGTTATATTCTTGGCATCTAAGAGACCTTGCATTGTTCTTACCCCAGAAGAAGTTGCATTGTTTTAAAGAAGGCTAACGTTTTTTAAAGGTGATTCAAAAAGTAGGTATACATATATAGGCTAGAGGCATACTCACTTAACATCGAGACAGTATTAAAGGTGACTGGGATAATGGAGCTTGTTGTTACAAGTGTTCAATAATCCTAAATGTTGGCCAGATGAACAGGATGCTTGAATTTATAACTAGGCCTACATACATACATACATACACACAAAAACTACGCATTCACTTCTCAGTAGATGTTCTTTCACGAGTGCTATATAAATCCTCCCAATGAATGCAGATTTCTATCGATTCCATTGACACTAAATTAGAATATTGAGCAATAGACAACAAACGATTTCAAAGAGCTTTCAAAATAAATCTATTTAAGTTGATCTTCAGCATAATTCATACATCAAACTGAATAAAAGCAGAACTAAACTTGAGAATGTGCCGTGATTTACGTTTCAAATGGCGGTTACAGACAGACATTCTTTCGTTCGATATTAAGCGTTCTCGCTGGTCGACATTAGTGCAGAGTCTCTCGGTGTTTCTTTCTATCTATAGAAATCTTCGTCGCTTTTTCGACAAGAGCGACTTGACGTAATGCACTACAAAGATGATGGAGAAGAGCATGACGAACGAGTGCGACAAGACAATCAGAGTTTCGATCAGATCCGGAGCTGATGTCACCATCGGTTTGTCATCGAGAGCAAAGTGCATTATGGTAAACATGAAGGTGAACTCGAGGACGTCGGCAAAGTAGCCGCCATCGTAGAACGTGCTGTCAAAATATACAGAGTGAGACAAAAAGTGTTTCAAACTTGTGCAACAAACCAACATTATTTGAGCAAGAATGAAACATCACTTTGAGACTATATAAAGAAACAAAATTTTGCCAAACAAAAGGACTTTTACTGTAGCATATAAAGTCGTATTGAGCATCACCATAAAATTTGTAAAACAGGACCAGCTTAACTCCCATTTAAAGGCCTATTCTGCTAAGCGGTGCTGGGTCGGGAACCCTCCTACACATGTAAGTAGGAACCTTGAAGTGATGCAATATACATCTTCAGACCGATTAAGTTATTTTGAACTCTGAAAACACAACAGGTATTCACGCGTGTAAGTGATTTAAGAAGACATTCACATAGTATCGTGTATGAGGATTTATATAGGCCCTATCGCATCTTAAAGTGCTAAATATACTGCCCAATAGAATTGATCGAGGCAAGGACTAGATTCGCTACAAAAATCACATGTTGCAGTTAATCGTTAAAAGGAAAGCTCTACCCCTCGTATTACTTGCTTAATCAAAGGGAAGCAGAACATAGAATGCAACTAACTCGTAGATGACGAAGCTAGCCACAGCCAGAATGACGTCCTTGATGACGGTCAGAATGAGGTCTCGCTCAGTGGCCGGCTGCCACGCCAGCATCCCAGAGTACCAGAGTAAATCGATCAGTTGGGCTACGACGACGGCCGAAAACAGACCGAGTAGGTTATTTTGAACCCTGAAAACACAACAGATATTCACGCGTGCAAGTGATTTAAGAAGACATTCACATAGTATCGTGTATGAGGATTTATATATCGCATCTTAAAGTGCTAGCTATTCAGAATACGCTCTTAAGTCAGTAAGTGTGACAGCCCAGAGAAATGGGGACGGCAACAAAGGAATGAGGGTGGGAGCTCGACTAAAAGCTTGCTAATACATAGGATTATAGGGGTATAAATACGTCGTTCCACATAGCCTAGAAGGGCCCACGATGTCATACATGTAGGGTTCGCAAGTTATAAAACTGCCTTTATGGCCTCGTACTGCAAAGCTGGAACTTCTAAGTGAAGCGACCTCGAGAAATTGAACCGAATGACCTATTTACGAAGAATAAAGTTATAAATTGGAACAGATTACCCAAGAAGAGTCCAAACCATTGCCAGTAATTACAGATTTATCACAAACAAGACGATTAATTTCGCTAATCATCAAAATTGAGGATGGCATTATTTTCCGGACAGCAGATGGACTGACGGTTGACTTTAAGGAATAATTTTTAACGAACGAATTTCCAGTCTAAACAGTGATTAAAATCAATATTTGTAAAATATTTTGCTACTTACACCTTCATCTTGTTGCGTGTTTGTTGTTTCGATGATGAAAAGAAATATTATATTTAATTAGATTGAAAGAGCGAACAAAATCGAACAAAAATACTTCTTAAGGTTAAAACATTTTTGGATTTTCAACTTTCAGGATGACACGCTGATGACGTCATAATTATCAAAAAGACATATTATTCAACGTATATTGGAGCTGTTATTGACATTGACAAAATTTAAGTAGCTCCTATCTTTTTTATAATATCTAACTCATTATTAAGACTTGTCTAGTGCTGATCATGTGAACAATAATAATAATAATAATAATAATAATAATAATAATAACAAATAACAATGTCAACAACGACGAAATGGACTTCATTGAAGACTTGGGTCGCCTTCTGACACATGTCACCAGAGACCCTACAGCGACAAGCTACTTGTTCCAACGATTGTCAGTTTGCATCCAGCGTTTCAATGCAGTTGCCTTCAGAGGCTCTTTCGTGCAGCCATAGTCTAATAATTAAAAAAATTTAAATAATAATAATAATAATAATAATAATAGCAAGATAGTCAAGGAGATGTATACTTATAATAATAATATTAATAATAATGATAATAGCAACAACAAAAATAAAAAAAATAATAATAACATCAGTAACAGTACAAGAACTTCTATATCGCCATATTGTCATGATGTTCAAAGCATCGGCCAATGATGGGTTTTTGTATATTAGGGAAAATCTTTGTGTAAGTAAAAAAAAATAGATTTCCTTCTTCGTCGCATATCTCCATAATCTTCGCATTTCCGTTTTGTCTTTATTTCATGCTAGGACTAACTGGAGGATTTAAAAGAGGAAGTAATATCCGTACGTCTATCTGGAAACTGCCTAAGAATTGCCCTCAGCAAATCTAGGTCTACTGTATGTCTAACGTTTTGGCCATTCACAGTTTTTATTTAATTATAACGACAACACGGCCTCGATATCGATCGACACTGCTCATTTTCAATGAATTGAAAATGTCGCTGCCAGTTTAAAATTATGCACCACACCGTTTCAGACCCTGTGCACGTCCGAGTTTGTGACCTCTGTCGCGTCTATTATTATAACAAATTATTATTATAACTAATTATTATAATCATATTATCGTTGTTAAGCTTTCATTTATAAAGCGCCTACACAAATAAATCTGGCATCTTTCCAAGATTACAATGATCAGCCTGATCTAAGTCATATTGCTACGCTGAGTACGCTCAGGCCCGCCCAGAGGGGGTAAGTGCCAAGGAGACCGGCGATTGTCAGAGGCTCGGAATCATCTTATAAAAAAATCTAACAATCAGTTAAACAAAATTACTGATTTATGCCTGGTTAAATATGATATGGCTGATACTTAACCGCGATAGTATAAACTTCATGCATCTAAAAATATTACCTTACTTATTGGGGGCGTTAATCCCCTCCCCGAGTGATAGAGGCAAATCCCTCGTCCCAAGTGCCAGGAACGCAAGATATTCCCCCACAAGATGCAGAAAATGCCCCCCTCCTGAAATTGGACGCCCCTGTTACTTATGATGTTTCGCTATAGAACTCGTTACATTCCGTCTCATACGCCCGCGACTGCTGCGCCTAGGGGCCCTAATTACTTTGGCATGCTGATGATAACAAAGAGGGATGTAGAGGATAATGTAACTTCCAGATACGGATGAGGAGTGGTCCAAACTAAGAAATTTTGCGTTGCTCCAAAAGTGTCTGTGGCTCGAGGTCTAACAAGAACAACCAACAAAATTGCTTGTTCGTATTGCACATCGGTGTCACACATCATCTATCTTCAGCACCACCAAAGCACCATGCCGTTGTCTCCTCGATCAGAAAACCCTCGGTTGTAACCAGACACTGGAGTGGATCTGACTATTGTGCACTCGATTTGGTATTTATCACTAGTGAATAACTTGGTCGTCAAGACGAGGCATTGAGAAATTACAGAGATTTACATCATATTACATTAACAATAGCAATACAGAAGTTCTTAGAACAAAAACGATTACAATTTATATAATTTTTACCCAACCAACCACATTCTCAGGACACGGCTCGAACAGACATCAAATGGATAACCAAGTCTCTGCAGTGGTTATTTTTTGACTCAACAAAATCTCAAAATTCAGTTGCCTTTATTTAAAAGAAACAGCAGCATGAAAGCTGCATATACTCGACATATGTGAAAAGCTCTATCAAAAGCAGGCATATGTCACAACAGAGAATTACAAGAGAAAGGTTAAAAAATGACACTAATGCAAAATTTTATCACTCAACTATTATTTTTGAATGAATGAATAACTTTGTTACTCGAATTTGATTCAAACTCAAAACACATATAATCCTTCATGTAATTTTTTAGAAGTTATCTCGAAATTGTGACTTACAACATACACCTGTTTTGATAGAGTATCTCACACATACTTACAACTCAAAACACACTCTTCATAGCTGTTTAAAAATCTTTTTTTTCACCGAATTCTGCACATTCAATTGCAATTGCAGGTATGCAAGTATTGAAACAATACTAGAAATGGCATTTACATTTATTTATATAAACTGGACAGCCCTCTAAGAAATTTCACCAGAAAGATCTCTTTACAAAACATTTTCCAGATACCGTCCTGTCTCGCGCAAAGATGCTGTTTTTTAACAGAGAACCAACCAAACAGTCCACTGCTTTACTAAAACAACAATAAATTTGAACGTCAAGCACTGTAGAAGGTAAGTCGCCAATAAGAAACTTTCTCAGATATCTCGTTTGTGTTGTAAGAAATGCACATATGACCAATGAGACGATGACAAGATGTAGAAGTTCATAGTACAACGGGCAACACCTGGGAAAATAAACAACAAGGATGCAACACTAATTATAGCAATTGATCAATAATGTTATTAAGTAAGTATGTATGCCTGCTATGCATGTATGTGACTATTAAGGCTGTCAACATTTTTGAAACCACGGCCCGGGCACCAGTTGACCAACGTAGCTGGTACCCAGTCAATCGACTGCGCAGATATTGCATTTTTTAGAAAATGTAGGGAATTGTGCATTTTTACGGAGGGTACCGGTTGACGGCCTTAGTGACTATATGAAGCATGTGAGTATCAGCACCCTTTCCTCTGACCTTGGCTGAATAACTGTGCTATATAAATCGTTCATTATTAGGCTATTATAATAATAATAATTACTGTTATTAAACAAAGGACAACATCGATTAACAGACCTTAGCTCAGTTCGAATCCGGAACCAGACTCGATCGCGTAAAGAAGTTTCTGTCGTAGTGTCTCCTCGCTCTGAAATTCTGGCAACTTGAGAAGGTTCATACATGTGCTGGCTGTAGGCAGACGGTCAGGTTCATTGCCCGCATAGTGAATACAGAATGCTGGATACAACTCCTGAACAACAACAGTTCAATGCCGCCATTTTATCATAACAATTAATTACATTCCTCATCATCACTATTTTCATTTATATAAATAATTCGATCATTATCACCTTACCAGGTTTACCCAATCCTGCCTTACCTCACCTGATCATGTCTTATAGTACAACAACAAGAAACTCAACAAAAAGTACCTTCCACCAGTTGTATAGTTAGAATTATTTACTCTTAATGAACAAGTAATGTAAATATAACCATCCACAGACTACTCAATGTGCAATATATCAAAGAGGCACACATGCAGACGCATTAATGACCAGATAGCCATGGGCATGAAGGATTAGCGACATCTTTGTGTCTTAGTCTCGAAGGGTGATCAGCAATATACGGTCAGCGAACTCATCATGGCCGAAATCCTAAAACAGATCCCAGCCCTCGTTGGCGATCTGACTCATCCATTTGATTGAACATAATCGTACCTTAACAGCTGCACCGTCAGATAGTCATCGAATGAAAAAGACCCCTACCTTGAAACCAAGGAGTGGCGGTCGGGAGCAGCTCGTCGCAAACTTGAGCAGCTGACGTTTCTGTTTATCGGTGAAGTTTTCGACAACTCGCCAGAACTTAACAATTACCGGATGTTCAGGTCCATAGCCACCTACGAAACATGGAGTACAACATCAGTAAAGCAACAGAATAACATACAACTTAATCTATGCTAATGAGAAGCAGCTCATTAGGACAACAGCATAATTTATGCCAATCAGAAACATCTCTGTAGAACTTCAGCATAATTTATGCTAATGAGAAGCAGTTCACTTTAAATCCAGCATAAAATAATAATGAATGTACAAACCCGAATAGTTGGTGTTTTGCTTGAGGTCATTGAGATCGATGGGAGTCTGTGCCCCAGAAATAACAAGCTGTAGTTCATTATGATCAAACATTCTCAGCCAATCGATGTTTATGACGTCCGCCAGACCAGAACGAAACGCACTGCAATGTTGGCGCATCTAAACAGTCCATAAACAGGAAATTCATATAGCACCACTTAAATAAATGGCTGCAATGAGTAACAATATCTGTATGGGTAACTACATTTTATTCCTCTGGTGCAGTCAGAGACTAAGTACTCAGAAATACCAACTGCGCACTCGAGAAGTTATTATTATGTTTTTTGAACGAGAATTTATATAGTGCTGCTTCAAGATATCTACACAGAGGCACTGCCTGCACTAATCAGCCTGATATTAAAGTCATAAATCTCATAATATCGCGATCAAACAGTCAGTTTAAAATAAACACAGCTCTAATAACAGATTACTATGTCGACAATGTCAAAAGCACACTCTTCCTCAAACTGCTCATTGCTCAACAATACCTGAACTATTAAAGAAATTTTAAGTATTTCAATGAAATTGAGTTAATCTCACTCAAAAAAATAATACAACAAACTGAACACAAAAAACAAATCAACTGAACACAAAAAACAAATCCACTGAACACAAAAAACAAATCAACTGAACACTTTACAATGTCAGCTGCACACATAATGTCAGAAAATGCCTTGCAATGGAGCTGTTTTATGCATCTTAGTACAACCGTTTCCATCCATCTTATTTAAACAATGCAGTAAAAAAATTATTATAGAAAAACTCATTTGGTAAAGGAGCAAATCCCAAGTCTGTGTAAGGGTGCAAGACTACACCCTGTTCATCAGCAGACAAGGCAGTCTTCAAAGAGTAGGTTTGCAATCATTCATACCCCACTTATATAATAATTAACATTATTAGCAATTTAATCATTATCATTATTGCCCTTTTATGAATATCGCTTCAATCTTCATATTATTTAAAGAATATAATTATAATAACATTTTAAATTATATTTTATTATCAAAATAAGATTTCACTATCAGTCTTTATTTACTAGACAAGTCCGTACGTACCTGTTTGTTGAGTCGATAGTCGGCCATGAGATGAATATATTCTATGTGGTTTTGATTGGTAACCAAGATGTCCTTTCCACCGGGCTTCAGTTCTTCCACCTGTTGACAGAAAGTGAAACTAGAATGACAGTTTCGATTGCTTGTGACCGAACGATACGTCATGCGTGAATGTTTCTGTTTATGCCTTGTCAGTGTTTCTACAGAGGTGCATAAACAATTGTCTACTCACCTCATAAACAATTATCCCCACATTTCAATTGTCTAAGCACCTACATAGAAATATCTAGGAAATATTAAGGTAACAGTGTTCATTGGCAACGCTTCTGTAGAGTCTGAAGAGTTTCTATACAGGGCTCTGTCAAATGTTACCTTAACCATTACCTTTAACCATTATCTTTAATCATTACCTTTGATTGTTATCTTTAACCATTATCTTCAACTATTACCTTTTGACCATCAACTTTGACCATTATCTTTAACCATCAGCTTTGACCATTATCTTCAACCATTACCCTTAACATTACCTTTGACCATTACCTGTGATGATTACCCGTGACCATCACCTTTGACAATAACACTTACTCAACGTATAACAGTAGGTCTGACAAGTCATTTCCAGCACCTATATAAATGCTCAGTCACAATAATTTCAAAACCAGCTGAACTTAAAACCGACCTGGGCTTCTCCCAATTCATTGTTTACGACTGTGAAGTCCAGACCGAGGTCCGATATGTCGCCCTCGTAGTCTTTCAGTGATAAAAGATGTCTAGAAAATACACGAACAAATTCCAGTTAGTTTGAATTCAGTGCAATCAACAACATCGCTCTACGTGAAATAGTGTGCACATGTATTACCAAAGTGTCATTACTATCTGAGCACATATGTCGTCTATTTGGTCGAATTCCCCAAAGAATAACAGAAGGAGGTAGTAGGCTTCACAAAACAGACAAAGGTAGAACTTCAACAGACACCAACAGCATTGGTATGTTCATGACTAAAATCTCAAAATTTCAACAGCACCGACAAAAACTGGTGCTAAATAAAAAAAAATCGATCAGCAAAAAGATCCATAAAATCAGGCAGACAGACAGTCAGATGGCTAAGTTTGGTGGTGATCAGAGTTGAAATGATGAGTGAGGCACAGTGAAGAGAGGCTCCAGCTGCGACCTACCTTACGTCATAAACTTTGATGCTCAAGCTTATACATTTATGTTCCCATGTTTATCTTTAGACAAAGGACTTTTTAGGTTTCCTCACTTTCCTGACTAGATTATCAGCATAGAATTTTAGACATAATCTTAATTTAACTATCATCACATTCAGCAAGGACATGCACACAAAAGTGTGAACTACTTATAAACGTTGCAAACAAATTTCTCATGCACACTATAGCCAAAATTTTTTAGGATACATTGTTATGGAGCAATTTCTAATTGTTAGTTTTCAATAAATTAGCTACATAAGCAAAGAAACAAAGTTATAAGAGAACTACTTACTTGTACATCTCTGGATCGAGAGAAGCCAAGTGATGTATGTCGACGTCGCCTCGATGTCGGCTCAAAAGTTTTGAAAGAAAAAAGCTCGCAAATGGCATCTCGGTCAACATGCTCTCATAAATCACCTGCAAGATGTTCGTCCAAAAATGTCATCTATGTTCTCCACAAAATAAGATAGGCCGTAATAGTCGACTCTACATCAAATAAATTTTATTCCTATTTCACACAAAACACAGCATTTTGGGTTCAGTGAGGATCTGACAATAATCATAATAGCGAAAATTTATATGGTCCGAACACAGCAGTCAACTAGCAGCAGCACTGTGTTGCCATTAGATGGCACAGGCACTCCTTGTTTTCTGTAAATGCTACTGAAGTCTAAGCTTTCTGCCAAAAACAAACTAAGAAACATTCTTAAGATGCCCCATTTCAGAACAGTCAATCATTTTTCAGTGCTTTGTGAAGTGCTTAGAAATGCTCTACTTAACATACACATATTCAGAGACTCCGAACATCCATGCAATCTGTCAGCTGTTGACGGGAGTCCGTTGGTTGGTTCCACGCTTGTGCGTGGGCCCACCACTGGTGATTCTTACTGTGCATAGTTTAACAGACGTAATTTAATCGTTCACTATGACATTAGCATCATTTAGGCTAGCGCAGAGAACACTTATGAGTAGATATATTGAAGGGGCGCTAAATAAATGCCCTATTACATTACATGTACACATTATGAATGCATGTATGCATGCATGAATACATGTATGATTCCATCGTTAATAGCAGAAATTTAGACGCACTCCTTCAAGGTAGCTGCTCAGGAGTGCTCAGAATCCAACCGTGGACGAAAAGGAGTCTTAAGACGAAAATAAACGTACAAGAAAAACCCATATATGTATGCACATCACAACTCTCTCTTAGTTTGTTTCCATAAGATGAAACCGAAAGTGAAACTGATTACTCTCACATTCCATTTACAATCTGCTCAACCAAACTGATTGCTCGCCTTTCCAAGTATCCTGCCAAGGAAGTAGTAGTGGCTCGCAAAGTTGTCGACGAGCAGCTTCGCCTGCGGATTCGGGTAGAGCAGTTTGTCCGAGGTGCACTTGAAGAAACCGCGATTCGGGTCAAAAGCTGTCTTTATCAGTTCCGACATAAACTCACGAAAGATTCCTCCGCCGTCGATGCCAACTTCATCCAAACCGGCAAAGTTGACCAACTGCACCTGTATCCGTTTCTTCAAGTTCGGCTCTGCAGAAAACAACATAGACCCACATAAATCTATAATATATAATAATGACAATTTATATGGTGCCGTAACATGGCCATACTGCCAAATACATACAGCATATATCAGTTTATCGTTGTACAAAAATATCATGCCCAAATCAAAACATTATAATCAGCTGGTAGCAAATGGGAAGCCCGGAAGGGTCGCAAAACCTACGCACACTGAACACTACGGGCTGACCGCTCCAAACAATCGGCCACCAATCTGTGTATAGCCTACATATATATACTTCTGGAATGGACTTCTCCTACCTAAGAACTCCTCATCTTCATTTTAAACCCCTCTTAAAACTGTCCTTTTCAGCCGAGGGTTAGGCTAGGAGCGCCTGGAAGTAGATATCTTGAAGGGGCGCTATATCAAGTATTCTTGATTAATTGATTTTGATTGACTGATATATATATAAATATACAGAATAATTTCATATATCTGTTTATTCATATATAAAACCTTATCACACACTATAAAAAGTACCAATATTAACATATCTATTGTCTTAGTCGCCTGACAGAGGCAAAGCATATTAACGCATGAAACAGATACATCACGGACCGTTTTCAGACGACAGTTTTTCGAAGGCGTCTTCGTAGAGATGGCTTCTGCGAATCATGATCGAGATCGATTGTCCCATTCCAAATACATGATTCGATTCTTGATTCTCCTGTTTATCCTGATAGACCAATCTGTGGAAGACCTACAGGAAAAAGACAAACAGGCCTGCTGATTAGGGCATAACCGAGTAGACAATTTCCACCGAGTAGACCCTACCGTATGTCCGAGGCAATTTCCGATTATGCCCTACCACTAATAATAATAATAATAAAAATAACAATAATAACAATAATAATAACAATAATTATGATAACAATAATAAAAATTAATATTGTCTAATAATAGTATTATTATCTAGTGTTATTCCAATAATAACAATTATAACATCAATAATAACAATACTACTAATAATGATGACGATGACGACGATAATAAAAATAATAATAATAATAATGATAGTAACAACAAAAATAAGACAAGTTGCATAGCACTGTAACTCACCTGAGGCCAAAGGAAATGGCGTTGTATAAACAAATGGCGTTGTATACGAGTTCAAAAACATCAGTGACAGTCATACGATTGTTTAAAAAGACAGGTCTTTAACTGAGATTTAATTGTGTCCAGAGATGGTGGTGCATTCTTCACAAGGTCAAAGGGAAGACTGTTCCAGTGTTCCATGCAGTGGGTTCAACGACAGAGAAAGAACCGTCACCAATCAGACATATACACCAGTATATTCGACTGCCAGTCAAAAGGAAATTCAACTTTCAGACATATTAGATAGCCATGATTTCAAACCTTATAAAAATGTTCAGATACTTATATCACACGAACATTTAAAACTGCATACAAACATACAATCAGACATACATTACACAAACACACACAAGTATACAAACATACAATTTTATAGAAATATAATTACATATGAAATTATCAAACATACATACGCTACAGACACAGAAAAATTCATCCAAACACACAGATATAGTCAGAGAACGACACTTGCACACAAGCAAATGCTTTATTACTTTACAACCTGAGTTACAAAGAACATATCTTCCTTGTCATGATGTTTACCTTGACTCGTTCTTCGAAGGGAACGACAAATGGCATTTCTGAGAGGACAATGTTCCTTCGAACATCTGTGTTGGACAGAAGTGGAGTGTCATCATCGACTGAAAAACAATAATGACAAAACAATGTCCAGGTATCACCTCATTATAAAAGAAAACTATTAATAGCAATAATGTAAGAATAGAGCGATTTGTAGCGCATCGAAACACAGACAACGCCAAAGGAAATGGTGCTGCACATGAGTTCAAAATATCATGAGTTCAAAAGACAGTATGCTTGTTTAAACAGATAGGTCTTGAGTTGTAATTCAAATGTCTTCAGAGATGCTGCATTCTTCATATGGTTGAAAATACGATTCCTTACAGCTGGTCCAGCAGCAGAGAAAGAACAGTGATCAAGACTCATAGAAGATGGTAAAACGGAGATGGACAAGCCCACTTGTGTTTGCTACACTCGGGAGTGTAAAGGCCTGGAGACAAGACCAGCAGACTAAGTTAATTACCTGAATAGTGAAGTATTTACTAATCTGTATTTATTATTAAGAAACATCTATTTGCTTCTAACTATAGACTCCAATGTCTGTTAAAAGCTAATGCTACAGAATCGATTTCCAACAGGTTTCTCCAGCACCAACAGATTAAACCTTTGACTACCATTTAACTTGATGCAGGCAATGCTCAACACAATCAATGCTCAACACAACCAATGCTCAACATAACCAATGCTCAACATAACCAATGCTCAACACAACCAATGCTCAACACAACCAATGCTCAACATAACCAATGCTCAACACAACCAATGCTCAACACAACCAATGCTCAACACAACCAATGCTCAACATAACCAATGCTCAACATAACCAATGCTCAACACAACCAATGCTCAACACAACCAATGCTCAACATAACCAATGCTCAACATAACCAATGCTCAACACAACCAAAGCTCAACACAACCATTCCTGGACATATTGTGCATCATGAAACTGGCACCATAGCAGTCATTAGACTAGATTTTAAACAATGCCCCTAATTAAGCTGAACTGTGGAGACAAGGGTTGCTGCTGCTTACGTGTTCTTCGTGGGTTGAGGATGCTCTGCGTTCCGAACGGTCTTCGGACAAAGACGTTGCCATTTGGAATGTATAACTGGAAACAAAAGCATCAGTAACACTAAATGAATCTCGAAATCTTCAACGAAAAGTCAGCAGTGACTTTCTAACCATGTATGCATCAGAGCAGCAAGGAACACAACTCTTAGACAGTAACTGCCAACCCACCATAGCATGGTCATAAGCACAGCATAGTTTCACATAAGCACAGCATAGTCTTGATCATGAGCACAGCATAGTTTGGTCATGGCATAGCACCAGAGCACAACCAAGGCCAAAGGATAGGGCACTGTGTAAAAAGTTGAAAAAGCCAACGACAGTCAAAAGACTGAATACAAATTCATGAGGAGTTATTCAAATGTCACCAGATGTGGTGCATTGTCCCTCCCCCCACAAGATAACCCCGACCCTTTCCAGTAGAATGTAGACATGAGAGCACGGCATGCTCCCACTAAGCTACAGAAAAACCTCCAGCATCAACTGGTCGATAAAAATTCTAAGAAACCAACCCTCTCGAGTTGGATGGAGATGCGAGAAGAGAGCCAGTGACCCTCCGGACAGAACCGCCTTCGACAATCTCTGTCGTATAGCTGCTTCACGAGCTTTACAACAACCTAATGACAGATGAGAAGAATTAATAAACATACCGAGTCGTGGTACCTCTATGGTCATTTCAAAACTTACCTTGGAGTTGCAAGTGCTGTTGAGTAGTCACCTTGAGACGGTGCTATATAAATTTCTGAATCAATCAACAACTAAAAAAACAGTAAAAAAACAAAGAGAAAGAAGCAAGTTTAGTCACCCTCCTAATTCACGTTAATAATTATTCAACAAATATTTACCAGAATTCACTCACCCATATTTGAGCGCCTCTGAGTAGGTTACTTGAAGGGGCATTATATAAATTTTCGAAATGAATGAACGGATGAATGAATATTTCTACAAATGTAAATGGGCGCTTCTTAACACTCTAACAATGAGAGTGTACTAAAGTTGACAGGGAAACTAATTCAGTGCATTGTTAAAGAGTTACTAATAATGTTCCCTCACACAATTCAATTTTTTTATCAAATTCTGGCTTTTAAATTGAGTCTCCTAGCTGGCTTTGGTTCCTTGGCTGATATGCCCCTGACTTAATTTTAGACAAGGGACTTTTCTTAGGTTATCAGAACTTGTCACCATAAACTTTTAGATAAGACCTTAATTTAAGTAACAATCATCACAATCAGTTCGGGCCTGCGTACAAAAGTGCGAACCATTTGTAACATTTTGCACACACAAAATATCCAGTGCACACTATCTCCAAAAAATTACACTGAAAATTGGTTTCTAAAGTACCTTAAAGACGGCCATGAGCATCTCCTGTTGGAGGTTCATATCTTCAGCGGAGATAACGTTGTGGTGAACTCCGATGACGGGTTTCGTGTCCGGATGTGTCAGTTCGATGATTCCTAGACACGCGTCGCACAGCATCTGAGCGATGTGGGGCAACTTATCCAACGTGAAAGGCATCGAGTTCTTCGTATCTGGAAAAACGGTTCAACAATCACTCACAACTAGAAGACAATCTCTAACAAGAACTTGGCATTAGCATAATGGCACATTAGATTACATATTAAATCATATTACATGTTAGATTACACATTAGCTTAAACGTTACATTGACTAATAATAATAATAAGACAATTTATATATATTTATATATTTTATATTAGATTAGATAACTTGGAAAATACATTGATACAATTTAATCATTTATAAAAAGGGCGATTTAAGATCCATCTGTCCAATCTGGAAAATACGACAGCAGTTTTTTTCTTAGACTTTCAAATCTATTTTTAGCTGACTTTTGGAAGCTGCAGATTTCAAACAGCAACAATTGTATTTAATCTTTTTGGTAACTTTGGTGACGTTACTTTAATACATTTCCTTGTCAAACAAACTGCATTATCTAACTTCACCCACCTTATTTTAATTTTACCCTGTCTACCCTACCATATTATATCTTATCCTACTCCATCTTACCTTGCACTGCTTTACTTTACCCTAAATGTCATGCACTATTGAAGACAGCCTACTTGATGAGTCGCCATGAAACTCCGAGTCGTGGAGCGACATCATGAAGTGACTGAAATGAGAGCAGAAGATCGAAAGCATTGGAATGATCCGATTCAGATCGAACGTGCTCATCGCCAAACCACGCGACAACATCTGCAGCAGGGTCGACTGAAAACTAAACGCATCAACATGAAAGTTTAACCATAGATGTGTGATAAAAACTTAACAAATTAAAGTAAAAAACATAGGTTTTTCGGGACCATCTTTTATCTGGTACTTGGCGCAATCGTTCAATTTCCTTAAGACAATTTTGATTAAATATCATTGATGATGTAAACTTGCTGGAGTGGAGCTTGTCAAGGAGGAGTTGTTCAAGTAGTTAAACGATATTTAATTTTTGGGGTTTTTCTCACTTTTCTCAATTTTTAAGTTATGTCTGTAAAAATTTGATACATTGCATTCTCATGCAAGCCTGAAATGTGTGCAAAATTTCAGCTCGGTAGGCCGACAGGAAGATACCGAAAAAAATGTTGAAAGAACTCCAACGAACCTTTGTTGCATTCATGACAAACTTCATGCAAGCCAAGTTAAATAAAAGAGGGTAAAAAGTAAAAAACTGTTCCTAAAACATAAAATCACTTTATAAACTGATGTAAAGTATTTAATTGACGAAACAAAAATTTTAACTGGCAAACACAACGAATGTTGACATAAATGCGGAGGATGAGGTGGCGTTTCGGCGACCGTGCATTCTCGGCCGCTGGTCCGCAGTATTGGAAAAATCTCCCACCTACCATTAGATTGGCCGACTTGTTAGATTTCTTTAAACTAAGTTGGAAGTGTTTCTGCTTTCCAAGGCTTACCCTGTCTGCTGACTTCCGTCTTACGTTGTACAGCAACCTTGCAGTGGTCAAGGTCATGTTTACTGTGCCTTATAAATCGGCGCTGTTAATATAATTATTACTATTATTATTATTATATCCTCTTTTAACATCCTTTTTTCTCCTCAAAACCTTTTCTACTCTCGTGGTTCTGGCACAGGGAGCTCAACTGAATATCCACTGCTGGAGCGGCACTATATAAATCAACAAATACAATACAATAAATATACGATGCCAAAGGAATTTGTTGCTAGTACCCAGTCTGTGCCTTCTGCCTATCGAGATATGTTGCAAAATGGAAGCATTAGACTAGATTAACGATAGGAAAATGGTTCACTCACCCATTGTTTGACTGTGTCGAAATACTGAGACATGCAGACCAGAGATTATGAAGAAACAGCGAATTAAACGCCAGAGAGTAAAGCAGCCTACAGAGCAAAACAACAAACAAAACAAAACAATGACATCCTGAAGAACAATAGGTGTAACTCTGCATTGTTAGGATATAGTCCAGTCACCCCCATATCTAAAAGCGATTGTGACAGTCACTCCCCACTTTTGGGCCCTGCACTTAAATATTATTTGCGGTGTTACAGCATTGGCTTAGTTTGAAGCAAGTTCAAACAGTGGGAATTAGTGCCATATATTCTTGCATAGGTAACTATTGCAGTGATGAGAGAAGCATTTTCATACGCTTCCTTATTTATTGTTTTTGTGTTGCATAAATTGATGACATTAGGGGTCGTCTACTTATTATGTATGCAGCCAGAGGGAAGGAATTTCGGCGATTTAGCGTACAGTAGGGGGAAGGGTCTCGAAAAATATGTATGTATGCAAACATAATTGTCTAATTATGATGTCCACATTATGGAATACTAAAATCAGAATTATAGACCCAATCACGGCCTATATTCCTGCTTAATCAATTTTATGTAACATTAAAACTTTCTTAATGCAAGTGTTGTTGGTATTTTATTTCTTTATTAGTTAACAAACTTAATGTGTTACAAATGATACTTAAAAAACAAATAGCCTACGTAAAATCAATGTCTTATAAAGCTTGAGCTATTTAACTTTTGCATGGGGAGGGGGTGCAAAAAAGATATGCGGTGCAACACAGAGGGTCCGAAAATCTGATTTTTTGCATATACAACATATGGATGGGCCCTTATTCAACTTGTTGTAGTTGAGAGGATCATATTAAGTATGTATTAAGTGCCAGGAGGGCGAGAGAAGGGAAGAGAGAAGGGAAGAGAGAATGGAAAAGGGAAGGGAAGAGGGAAAAGAGGGAGTAGGATGGGAATATGGATAATGAAATGAAAAAGAGAATGGAAGAGGGAAGGGAAGAGGGAAGTGAAGAGGGAAAAGGGAAGGGGAAGAGGGAAAAGACGGAGTGGGATGAGAATAGGGCCAATGGAAGGGAAGAGGGAAAGGCAAAGGACAGGATTGGCCACTATGATGAGCAGCTATGCCCCTTGCATTGAAATCAGATTGGATTGTACTACGCACGAGAATAGTTGCGCATTGGTCCACCACGTTAAGCAGGCAGAGATTTGATAAACGTTTGGTCGAATTTAACTCAATCTCATTAGATTAGCTGTGGACCTTGTCTTGTGTATTTCCATGCAATCTTCCTCCATCAGAGTGTGACACAAGGTACACAGAGCCGTTAAGGTGCGCAGGTCACTGCGCTGACTCAGCAGCAAGAGGCAGCTCGCGATCGACGGCGACTCCAGAATCTTTAGACATTCCTGGCAAACTTCGAACGTTTCTGACTATGAGAAAGAAACCCAATCACACTAGAATGATTGCAATCAATCATCAGATTTATAGAACCAGAGTCTGAAGCAAAAGGCATGCAACCAAACCTATTCATAGATGAGGTCAATGCCTAATAATGTGGAGAACAAATAATATTTTTTTAAATATTGAAAACAGTCGATTAAGGACTAACTAATTAGTCTGTATTTATGTTCAATGGCTTACAAACAGATATTAATAATTATAATAATAATAATAATAATAATAATTATAATAATGCCTGAATCATTTCTGTATCACCTGAGGGTTCAGAACTACCTTGGGTATAAAAAAAATTATAATAATAATATTAACACTACTATTAACAACAGAGAAGGCAGGATAAGTTAATTTGTAACCGAGTAGTAATTAGAATTAGCTAATGAAATTTGATAAATCGATTAGAATTAGCAAACTCCTGCAGATAATCAGTTGCAATCATCTTTCTGTCTATTCGATCAACAATCAGAAATAGGATAAGCTACTGAAATTTGCCGATTAGGTAGAATTAGAATCAGCAAAATCTTGAAGCTAATCGATTAGAATTAGAATTTTTCTCATCGATTCTAATTGATTAGAATCCATCATTGATTAGTAACCTACCGATGATTAACAATGACTATTATTATTTTAATCGTGTGGAAAGATGGAATCTAGATGAGTTAGGTGGATTAAGATAATCAAAGGATGATGACCTCTTGTTCAACATCCATTGTTTCTTCGTCTGTGTCTGAGAATTCATCATCAAATGCGGACTTCCTCTTCCGAATCCTCAGGTGAGGAATAAGCTTATGCAGAATGATAAGAAACACAAGCATATTGTCGTTGGATAGCCGGTCTGCCGTGGAGAAAAACAAAGGCAACTACATGACAATGGATTGATAAATCATGATGATGATAATGAAGAACAAAGTTCAAATACCTGACAACAACAAATAATAAGAGTGGCACTCTATAAGTGCTACATTACATTACATATTACATAAGAGATGAAAGTGGTGATAACTGCTCCACTTGTCATCATCATCATCTTCAACAACATCAGCGTCATCACCATGAATAAATGTATCAAGATTGCCAGGGAGGCAGTAAACACACCAGTGATGTCACCTCGATTATAAGACCATCCCTATGAGGAGTTGGGGACAATTTACCATGAGACTTTTACAATTATAATTAGTCGCATCAAGGTTGAGTATATTTGCTCTAAACTAGGGCTGTACCGAATAGGTGATTTTCACTATTCAACCGAAAACGAAAAATTCGATAAACTTTTTGGCCAAATACGATTAGTATGCAAAATACTATTTTATACTAGTTTAAACTGACAAATTTCAAATGTGAGCTAAAGTTTCAGTTCAGCAAATTTAATACATAAACCATAAGTAAACAGTTAACTACAAGTAATTTTTGCATCCTTCTGCCAGTCTGTGTAAACTAGGAATGGAACTAGTTTAACTAAACTTAGAATTTAGACGGCTGACGCTGTAATACTGTGGTCCAGGCAGTAAAGAGCTACTTCAGTCCACTCGGCATAGCAGCCGCCGCTTTTGCAGAAAAAGATGCATTCGGTCCGACCGCAACTATTCGGTCGTAAACCGAATAGCAACTTAGCCAACTATTCTGCTCCGAAGAGAATACAAAGCGAATATTCTGCATAAAACCATTCAGTTAAATTTTGCTTTATGCTAAAAATAAACAAAGCTTCAATGATGAATACCTAGTTGGTTCTCGCTCAGTCGAAGTACACTATAAAGCAGCCAGACAGATGATTGGACGGTGAGCGACCAATCAGGGCGATCCGTTTTCGCTGCACCACTCTCGCCCACGTCGTTTGGAGGAACGAGTGCGATCAGGAACGAGTGGAACGGAAACGGAACCTTCCCATTCACAAGATCTGGAATAAGAAGGCGGCCGATTGCCTCCGTGTGCGGCCGACAGAACATTTCGGAACACATCGACCGAAGCAGAACAGACCTGGAAAGAAGCGAGACATATATCAACTACAAGATTTGAAATTTCTCTGAAAGATTATCAAAAGTTCTGCAAACAAATGATGACAAAAAACAGTCAACATCATTTGTTACAACAAATATTTGCCGTTAAAGTAAATGTCAATGTACCAAGATAACAACCTTTGTTCCTCTTACAGGCCAAGATTCTTGTCGGACTCTCAGACCTCCACAAGCCTTCTCGGTTGCTGGCCCTGCAAACTGGAATGGGCTTCCCGTCGCTCTTCATCTAGTACCCATGGGCCACTCCAACACGTTCCATCTCAACCTTACGACTTTCTTTTTATCCAGGTTTGGCTCAGAAGTGTTCCTGAGTGGAAGGTCTTGAAGAGGCACTATATAAATAATAATAAATATTTTATCAAAAGTATCAACTCACCTGAACTCCAACACTGCTTGCAGTCCAGCAATGTCAGTCCCAAGCCTGGACAAAGTAGAAGGGCGACGCTAATGATCTTTATTATAACACAGTGCAATTAAACAACAACCACCATCAACTCACTTGAATGCTGTGTCATATTCTGCGCTGGCCATGAGAGCGATTGGTCGGCGGATGAGTTCAAGTAGTGTTCCTGCAATGGATGTCTGAGACGACATCAGAGACTCTGGTCGCTCGATACTCGTAGGAACTTTACTATCCATCAAAGCACGCATCGAGTGATAGTAGCCTAGCAAAACACGACTGGAGGTCTGAGAAATGTTGTAGTTTCATGCCAAGAAATACAGGAAACTTGTTGCAAAAAATTCTGACTGTTCCAGAATATAATTGGTATGCAAGCAACACAAGTGGTATAAAAGAGTCATTGTTAATGGCATGAATGGTATGTAAAATGTTGCCAATTAATTTGACAATTGGTAAGAAAATGTGGCCACTTCATGCCAAAAATTCATATAAAAATGTGGTCAGTTTATGACATAATCCTAGGGCTGCAGATTTTAACAATTAATTAATTAATTAAATAGATTTAAATAAATTATTTGTAGGGGAAAATTGGCCAAGATTAACTCTTTCCCTCCATAATTTGTCTCAAAAGAGCGGTTGTTACTTGCACAGTTCATCTTCTCTAGAGAAGACCTCGACCAAGCAACATTCAATATATAAATAAACAAATAAATGCGTTAAAACCCAAGTTAAAACGGAAAAGGCTCACCATTGCGAATGAGATGTTCTAGAATATTCTGAATAACATTCATCGCAAACATAGAACCCGCATGTCTCTGGTAAACGTCAGGATCCGTGAAGATCTCAAGCATTCGCAATGGGATCGCAGCAGAGCTTGACAATGCAGCATCTTTTCCTAATAACCTACAAGGACAAAATCATACAAAGAAACACACACACAGATACATTGAAACATACATAAAAACAAACATAAGAACATTAACACAAACATAAAAACAAACACAGATTTGTCGTAAAACTGTTCCTTTCAGCCATGCTGGAGTTGGGAGCGCTCCTGAGTAATAATCATGTAGGAGTGCTATATAAATCTTTGCAAGGATTGAATACATGCATATATAGTTATAAACAAACAAACATAGAAGATTCAGTATTTCTGCTACACTACTGTGCCCTTACTGAACTCCGCCAAATCAAGATCTAACAAACCACAAAACAAGGCTATACCTACATACCAAGGTTAAGACAAATCAAATCATTTGATCCTATCATTATACAATCTTAGTATCACATTCATGTCATAAAATTATAATGAGCTGGTAGCAAATGGGGGCCCAGAAGGGTTGCAAGACCCGCTAAGTAAGGCCACCCTTATAATTGTTCAGCTTAGTGGCAACAGTGGATTAGGTCAGTAATGCCATTGATGGGTCTTACTAGAAGTGGTGCTATATAAATTTGAAATTACCATCATCATTACCAATCCACATGTGGCACTTGTCAGATGCAAACAAATCTCTGCGGATGGTTCGCTTACATAAAACTGCAATTTAACATTTTCATATGCCTCCTTCATCGTACCGTATCTTTAGAATATAGCGCCTCTCACAGAATAACTGTTCAGAGGCGCTCTTAGCACGGAAACCCCGGAGGGGCGGAATAAAGAGCGAGAAGCCGATGGAGAGAAGCCAGTCATTAGTTTAGCTTAGTCCTCAGTGATGGAGGAAGTTCATTCCAGGTAGATGGACCCACAAGAGGCTTGGCGTGAGTCAAGCGGATGGGTCACCAACTGTAGACTTATATAGTGTCCCCCAAAGGACAAAGCAAAACAGATGTGGCTCAAATTCCGATTCAGTTACCTGCAGCAGATCTGTAGAAGTCGCTTCATCTGGTAGACTGGAGTCTCTTCATTGAATGCAATGCCTCTGACAACGTTCACCTGTAGCCTCATCGTCAGCTGACATAATCCCGTCTGACAATACCAAAGAAAAATACACCACTGTCAATGTAACTACTGACAATGTAAGTACCTTCAATGTCAACTGTTGTCAGTGTGTGTCAGGTCACCACCATTGATGTATCCACTGACAACACATTTTACAATCAATGTAACAACTATCACTGTAATAATCATCAGTATAACTAAATACTGCCAACATACCAAGTAACCACTGTCAATGTACAGTAACCACAATTACCATAATTATTTCAAAGTAACTCGTATCAATGCATCAAACAACGGTATTCATTGTAACAGTAATCACTCTGAGTGCACCAGGTTCACACAGTCAATTTAACAACTGTTAATGTAACTAATGTCAATTTAACAACTGTTAATGTAACTAATGATGCTATGTTTCCATAGGTTTCAATTACAAGACTTCCTTCCATGTTACTTTATGCCGTCCTTTCATCTGCCAATCGAAGAGAATTTTAAATCTACGCATGACCAACTTCTGAGCAATTCAAATTATGGCTTTCAATATCCTGTGTATGCTAATTGGCTCTATAGAAGCATTAGAACAACAGAATTACCGATTGACTTTTGTCAATTTAACAACTATTAATGTAACTAATGTCAATCTAGCAACTATTAATGTAACTATTGTCAATCTAGCAACTATTAATGTAACTAATGTCAATCTAGCAACTATTAATGTAACTAATGCATGCATTGATAACCAACAGGAATGGGAACAAAAGGGAAGAAAAAAGGCTCCTAAGTAATTAATTTAAAAAAAAATAATGTAAAAGAAATTATTGCAAATTAATTATGGAGGCATATTTCTTGCATTACTCTGTACTCCAATGAACAAAAGAGCCTCTCTTACACAAAGCAGAGAGTCATCACGTGGTTTATTTGATATCTGAATCTGGTACCTACCAATCGATCGTTATCTACTTTCGGGTTGTAGAAGAAGAGGAACTGTCTTGTTAGCTTGGCTAAGTTGTTCATGTCCAATCCCAGCTGACTGCTGGCATCGCCTTTTGTTGTCTTCTGGAACTGCTGGTAGAAAACGTCGAACAGACCACGTTCCTCTCGTTTCTTAAAAAGACAATGCAATTGAAATTTAATAAATGCCAACAAGAACCAAAAGGAATAACATGAGATAGGAAGTATGAACACATCATAGGTGAAAACTTAAAGCACAACTTAAAAAAAAACCGCATCAGCAAGAAAAACCAAAGAGAAAAATAGGCAACCCATTAATATTCTATGATGACAATGACATAGATATAAAATTAAATGTTGACACAATCATTTAATGCAGAATTACATAGAATAATTGCAGTTCAGAGCTCTTTAATTTCATTTGTACAACACAATTATTGTTTTACAATTAAGAAATAAGTTAAAACTTTTATCATACATGTTCAAATAGCAACAAATTTTATACCAATCGAGATACTTTGATAAATTTTTTGGAATATGCTGCAAATAAAATGCCAATTAAACACGACGATTTTTAAGAGCAATCAATGCATGGTTACTAAGGTATTGTACCATTTTAACAGTGGGTCCCCTTTAGATGCATTTTACTCGGAAAAATAGTTTCCAAAGACGCACCTTGCTATTTATCCAAATATTCAATAAGGATTGAGATAGAAAGATAATTTTGGTGTCATTGTAAAGAGAATGTGCTCCTCTTGAAAATGGTACATTATACTCCAAAACTGAGAAACTCGGACTTAACCCTTTAACGACCAGCTGCATATGTTTTCCCATACATTTTGGTACACACTGGTCGTTAAAGGGTTAAGGCAGATTTTTCACATGATATGCACGCATAAATCAACATATAACAATGCAATAGCCTCCATACCATTAAGCATATAAATATGCACAGTATACTGGTAGTGCCATTTAAGTGCATCCGAATAGCTCCCTCTTACCTTAGGCCAGACCATAACTAGCATGATCTCTCTAAGTATTAAGCGTAAATGAACTCACAGCTTCATCACGAGTCTGAGCCGATCGAAAACACGACTGGATTTTAATGCTGCTGTTTTGTTGCTTCTTCAGCAGCTACAAATAAGTAAAAGGTCAATCAATCAATAAATCAATCAGAATTTATATAGCGCCCCTTAAGTGCTTCTGTTCCAGGCCAAGAGGAAGAAGGTATTCTTAAGCAGCAGAGGGAATTGAAAGCAGGGATGGATGGGAGGTGGTGGTGCATTACCAAACAGAGCTCGTTGGAGTTGAGTCGTGAGCGCCTATGATATCAAATGGCGCTATGTAAGTTTCCAAATACATTACATTAGAAACAGAGCTCATTTCACACTGTTGGACTAACAGATACTGAAAAGGATCAGTGTTGATTTAGAAGACGAGCAGGCGAAATGAACTGTCACGGTAAGAGGAAAATATTTCTTCCATTATCTTCAGGTTATCAATTTGAATATGACTATATTCAATCGTTCGGTTAAATGTACTTATAGGAAATATGACATTAGACTCTTTGAAGCAGATTACATATTAAGCGGAATATTATAGAAGAACGGATTGTCTGATTACTAACAGCAGAACACTGGAGAAGAAAACAGTACAACACAATACGATTGCAATTTCATAATGCCCTCCTTACAAAAGTTCAGAAGTGCACTTTGACGCTGGGCTGAGATATGGGTAGACTGGAAGAGGTAGGTTTTCAATATAGACAGAAGTCATTTAATCAGAGATTAGTGTCAGAACAATCGTCGCTAGTTTCCAATTGACCAACCTCTCTCTTGCGTCTGTCTTCCTGCGTGCGCTGTAGCAGAGTTTCTCTCGATTCCTGAAGGAAAAATTTTTTATAAATAAGATGCAAATGTGTGTTTCAATAACGACTGTTGTTCATCCCAGACCTGGCACATTTTCCAATCAGTTAAATGGTTGGCATGTCATTTAAGGTCTTGCATATAATAGACCATGCCAACCCAACCTTCAAATCTTTTAAATAAGTCACCGGCATATTCCTATGCTTCTGTAGGGGGCACCTGCTTATCCATAAGTGCCAAGACAAACCAGAAGGGTTGTCAATAAAGATATCCTGGAAAGAACAAGAAGTCGGTTGCCCAGAAATAATCCACCCAGAGTAACTAGGCTGTGTCTATACCTTTAGAAATAGGATGGTTGACAGATTGGATCGATCATGGTAAGGTTTCTTGTTTCTTGCAAAAGCTAGGCTTCAGAGTAGAATTGAAAGCATGAAAATTAACAGTAAGTTGGTAACTGGGCAACAGACAGGCACAAATAATGTTTGATAAACCATAGAAAATTGAAGACACAGCAATTTTTTTTTAAATTAAGGTGGCTGGTCAATTGATCCAGAGGCAAGAAGCAGCATGGGATATCCAATCTTACAATGAATAGTAACTGTTGATGAACAATTATTAGGTAAGCATAAGTAAATTTGATTAAGTCCCTATTCATTACAGATACAGAGCTGATTATGGTTTGGTTTTGATGCGCTTGGACAACGTATTTTCAACATGTGCTTAATCAATGTATGCCCTTCTGGTTCTCTACTCTCACAAACCATCATGACTTTTGCAACCTGAATTACAAGTCGACTGAAGCGCATTGACTGACTTAAGATTTGACTTTCCAATCAACGTTCATTAAGTTGCGATTTGTCGGTTTGATCTTATTAAATGAATTTGAATTGTATTAAATAATCAGATAACGGCGCGACAGAGTTTCAATTAAATAACAAAAATTTCTGATATCATGAAAGTAACCAAAGTCTTCAATTAGTTCTAAGTACGTTCAATTCAAAAATCAACTCAAGGCTGACTGCAATTGGAAGTTTTACGCATATTTAAGGCAAACCTTGGCACACCTTTAGCAAAAGCAAACAACATCCCCTACACGCATCACATTATAACAGTATTGAGAAATCTATGGTCGAAAATTAAAATTGTAGAGTCATGCGCATGAACTTATTGTTACTGAAGAACTCCGAAAACATATTTAATTTGTTGTTTACGTTTCGACTGGAGCCACCAAGCGCTTGGACTGGCTTTCGCTTGTAATCGCCCTCAAAACTAAACATTTTTCGGTCGACCGCTGGCCAACACTAAAGAAAAACAAATTTCGCCGCAAACAAACCAATTCTAGAAAAATTTCTTGTTTACAAGTCTCTCTGCTTATAAGCGAGTTATGTTACATGCCTTTTGATTGGTTGGTCTATAATAAATAGCCAATAGAATCTTCTATCACAAATATTCATCAACTTATAAAATGAACACTCAAAATTTTTATAGCGTTTAGTTTAGCAGCCAATCTTGCAGTTACTCCTACTCTGGTACAACTTATGCACGCGGTTAATCCGAATCGGGTACTATTATTGCATACTATAACTTTCTAGTATGCTAGTTTACAAATCTCCGATTTTCCGCTTACCAAAATGAAATGTGACTGGTCTATGAAATGTGACCAGAATAAATTAGACTTATTAGAGGATGGCCAACACTAAATTAGTAACAAAATTAATGTGTTAACCGTAGTTTATTTAATGCTAGTAAGATTTCATATTCCTGAAGGTTTCCGAATACAAACTGATTTTGTGAAAGATAAAGAATTGTTGACTGTACTAATAAATAATTTTTAGATCTAAATTCAAGGAATCTTTCATTTATAACGTGTGGCAAGGTAGTGGATTGGTTAGAGCGGTCGGCCCGTAACACTGGGTGTGCGTTGAGTGAGCGGGTTCGATTCTCGTCCGAGGCGTCACTGCGACTGTGTAGGGACCCTGAGCAAGTCCTTCGCGTACAATTATTGCTCTGCAAGCTGCATTTCAACTGCAGTTGCGTCGTCGAGACGTGTGTGCGCTTTCGTACACGACTTGTCGTGTTAAAGCCATGTATATAAAAGGTGGTTAAAGCGCGTTATAAATGCCGAGTTGTAGAGTTTTCAAAAAATTAAACGCGTAACAGTTAAGTACCTAAGTCTAGTCATAATAAATGTTGAGCAAATGAAATTTAAAATAATAATATAATTTTATTGGTATAAATTGTGCGAGGCCAGTTAGGAAACAGCTGCGCAGTGATATACAGTATAATACTGTATATATAGAAAGCAATGGAAAAAACGCAATTTTCGGTAGATCAGAGAGAGACAGGTAGAGCGTGGTGATCAGGGCTGGAAACATGTTAGTTTTTGGTTATTTGTTTTTTTACAACAAATACAAAAGGTAAAAAAATAGCAATTTTTTAAAAATATTTTTATTCAATTTACTAATATTACTATTTTATTTCTAATTGTAATGTTATTTAGGCCGAAATCAAGCTAAATTAAGTATAAAAGCGAGTTGGAGCTCTTTCTCATGCTGTGTTTGAGGCTTTTTACAACAGAAGTTACAACACTGTTGTGACAAAATCCTTTTGATTAAAAAAAATCTTGGTTTTTTTGCACCCCTGGTGGTGATACATAAGAAAGGAATAGCTTATAATTGCGCTAACGTGATATAACTCACCGAGACCTCACCTCTTGCTGTGTTTGGGGCCATTCATAAATGACGTTATTGGATGAATTTCGAACCTCCCCTCACGCGTCGTCACAAAAGTCATAACCGCTCAAAAATGATGTTACAATTTAAAGCTCTGCCCCTCCGAAAACTGGACGTCCAGAATGCTATATCCAATAATTAAAAATACAAAGTAGAATGAAGAAAAATGGAGAAATGTTATAACACTCATTATTAAGTCATTATGCATTCCACAAGATGAAAAGCTATTGTAGAATCGTTATAATAATATTTATAAAAAAAGTTTGATAATAAACTGAAATGATCCAAACTTATGCTTCTCCATTCTCCCACAGAGAAGCAAAATGCTCCTTCATTGAATAAATAGGGAGAGCTTGGATCTCATCATCATCATCCTGTTCAATGGATATTCCTTTGAGATCCAGCTCTTCTTCATCTATCCAATCTACACCCATTTTCTTCATTTGCGATTACAATCTTTAGTTCACATTGCCGATGTGTAGCGAAACTCTGTGGTCTGATGCGTTTGGAAGGTATAATTGATTTCTGTTTGTGTGTTTAATAAATACAGAATGGCTGCCTCGCTTCCCAAGCCACAAACTTCACAACGAGCATAAAAGTAAACAATCCAGAAATATCGAGTGCAATAATCATAATTAATGTTCTTAAATTGTGGTAACAATTACTGTTAATTTAATGGAACTTGTTTGACTGAGTGAAAGGTTTATAAAATTACGCATTTCGATGCTTGCTGTGATGACCTGACGTCACATTTCTTAGACCCCTCCACCTCATCGTCACAGATGTAGGACTCCCCTCCCCTAGGCGCATGACAACATTTATTCAAAATACTACCTCTTCACTAGGTTTAATATTGTTATATATTTTGTAACGAGTAAGGTTATCCTTTCAGAAAATACAACAAGTTGTACTGGGTTTATTTTATAATAGAGGAAACTGGCAAAAGGTTCTATTTAGTGAAAGCTATTACATGCACTTTACACTTAAACATATAGCAACAGGTTGACCATTATAATTACACCAATAAGACACGAAGATTGAAGAATACAAGAAACCATCAAACAGTGTATTTGCCAATGAAAACAAATAGAGTAACCAGATACTCACTCTACTTGCACAAGTTGAATCGTTGACCATATTGCATAACATCATATTTTATTTACATATTTCTATAGCGCCTCTCACGGTACAGCCCAACCAGAGGCGCTCGCAGTGCAAAAAGCATGAAATATTCACACCTAACAATTTTACCGAGTAACTCAATAGAATCGAAAAACGCAACGTGTAAGTAAAACAGAATGAATGTTTGAATGCTTACAATGACTGTTGCCAACATCCTAGAAACAAAACTTCATTGATGGCTTTACAATTAGCTAACAGTCAATTGTAAAAGTAGTCGTAAACACAACTTCATGAATCATGATCTAAACGTTTTTTAAACAAATTTGACATTGGCTTGCATCGACATAGAGCGGAAGTATTATAACTATGTTTTTGCTGGCCACATGATAGTACAGTAGTGCTATAGCAAAGTAGATTTAGCCTACACATAGTTAAACAAGATAAAGTTATAGAAGGGTAGTGTTAAAGCAAGTAAAGTTAGAACGCAGTAGTAATGACAAAATAAAGTTAAACTAGATGGCATAATAACAGGATAACAAGTGTTATAACAATGTAGATATAATGTGGCACTTTAGATTAGTAACTAAATTTAGCATCCATACTTCCAACCTCATCTACCCCAGCATTCCTTGAGGAATGTCATAAAAAGGTCCTATTGCATTAAACATCATAGGCTGGTGCAGAGTGCCTCTGAGGGGATATATTGAAGGGCACTATATGTTACAGGCAATGTGTAATATTAGGAATTTTGTAAAACTCTAAATCTACACTAACCCTAACTCTAATCATGGCCCTCTGGATTCACTAAATCTCTGAATCCAAAGGGCCTTGCTCTAATCCTAACTGCAAATGGGTGATTTTACATATTATCTGAAATCTAAGAAATCAGGCATTTTACAAAATCCCTGGTTGACACATTGCCTGTAATATATGAAAATGTTTGATGATATTATAAAGTATAATTCCTTTCATAACTAATAAGACATTTATAATGCAATAATTTATTACTTCACCTGTACAGCACAGGTTGTCATGATTTGCGTTGCCAATCATCAATTTCAACAACAACGAATTACCTGTGAAAATAAGTTGTCGTCTGGGCATTTATATAGCACCATAAAAACCTCTAAAATCACAGAAAATCATGATTTACATCTGTAATTGTAATTAATTAGAAATTTCATAGTGCCACTTCCAGAAAGACAACGAATCAGAGATGACAGATACAGAGTGTCTGAAGTCTATTATTCTGTTTGAATGAAAGTCGCAATAAGAAACGATGATATCAAAGGCAGTCATCAGGTATCCAAACAACTCAATCAGACAAGGAAAATCGGACATGTAGAGATGGACTACGAGGACGATTTGAAGGAAAAAGAAACAAAGGCAGACCAAGACTACACTGGATAGATAACATAAATGAGGAAGGAACTTACACCAAGGATAGCTATGATCTCGACAAAAAAACGAGGACAATATATGTCATCAAAAACGGTTCATACTCGTCAGATCGTCTGCAAACTTTTCATCACTATAAAAGGAAAGCTGTTTGTTTGAATAGCCATCTCGTGCTTGCAGTTAAGAATTGAAAAAGGAAATCTTGTCATAAACTAGTACCAAAAGAATCTGATGATACAATACAAAAGAAATATTTTATAATTTCAGTACAGCAAATTGCAAATCAGCTCTAGTCTAAACTTGGCTCCACCAACCAAATTTATACCTCAGATTTCAGTTGACAAATTTCATTCGCTCCACCACAAATTTCACTTACACCAAATGTACACACTGTCACTCTTTCTTTGTAGCTGAAACTTTCTTCCTTCAAAAGTGGCTCAAAACTCACTATTTCTTCTTGGCTTTCAAGGATCTGGAAATCTAAGCACATCTTCTAATGGCAAATGACTATACGCGCCTCAGATTCACATTTATCGTGTTACAAATTTAACTAACAATAATAAAGCATAACTTAACCTATTAAATGCACTGCACAACTTTCACTTGACCGATTTAATTCACTGCACATATTCCACTTACTTCACAAATTTAATTAACTCCACAGATTTTATATACAGCTTACAAATAGCAGAACATGAAGCCTATGATACCTGTCGTTGTAACACCTCCAGACCAAACATAGAACCAGTCCTCACCAAAAACAATAAAAAGTTTTAACACAGAAAGGGCTAAATCTGCACAAAGTTTGCCAGTTTGTTATTCTACAATAATTGCCTACTTAACAAGGAAAAAATGATGATTGCGGCCGATCTTTTGTCGAGTCCTGGCTGACTTTCTTCTAGCGAGATACGCCTAAGAGACAGAAATAGGACGCGTAAATTACTGGACACGACCGCATAAATACTCCATGTACGACTCTTTTAGACCGTCGAGAATCCACGAAGAACTAGAATCGAAGAACTTCCGACTCGCCGCGACACACTGGCAGGGAGGTCATTGCCATAGCGACGTGCACAGAGTACGTCCCACCATGGACGGCTGTGCCCACGAGGCACTGGGCATGGAGGACGGTGATGACGTTAGGGGACTTGCATCAGTTTTTGTCGAGCCCATCATGACAGGAACCTGGAAACGCCAAAGAACACATCACTGACGTGGAAGTTCAGACATGCATCCTAAATCTTGTTCATCTCCACAACCTTGTAAAAACAAGATACTCAAGACCATTGCAACATACTCTTTGCGTCGATAAAAAAATAACAAAAGATAATAAATGCAGTTCTAACCTGGTTAGCAGCTGGACCATAAGCAACCCCAGAGGACCGGGCGACAACGCCACTCGACTGAAATACCCCGTACAGAGCAGGTGCTTGCTGAGGGGGACAGTATAGTCCACCTGTCAATCAAACAGACAAAAACTTCATGACCACCTGCAATGTTGGCAGAACTAACATGGCGCAGATTTCTCTAAAGACAATCCTATTGACATGTGCTTCGGTCGTTGGTTTTGCTCCGGCATACGTCAGGGACTGTGTTCCAGTTTCAAATCTGTAACCATTACGCACCGCTAGCCGTGGAGATAGTCGGGTGCGATGCTGACGCACAGTAACTCGAGTCCATCGTGCCTTTTCATGTATAAGAGAATCACAATAGCAGGCAGTCTCAAACTGTCTTAGATTGATCAGTTATCCATGCATGTAGTGCTTTTGTGAGGTCCTAAAAGGCGCTATAAAAAGTATCTTGATACATAGATACCCACATACACACAGTGTACAAGTGACTCTGAAGGACTGAGTTTTGAGGTAATGAGAAGAAAAACTGCAGAGATTTCACAACCAAGGTGAAAAGACAGGGAAAAAAATAATGTTTGAAGTACTGTGTTTTTAACGTGAGAAATTTTTACCTCTCACCAAGGTACACTTGAAACCACATAAAGTCAAAACAATGTAACTTTTTAAAAAGAATTACTCTTATTATTATTATAGCAATGTTATATTGCACCCCTTCAAGATTGCCTACTCGTGAGCGCTCCCAGCCTAACCCTGGTCCAACCATATGAAGGGTAATGAAAACGGGGCAGACTGACCAATAAATATTTTACAAAGCATGGTAGAGAGCCCATTCTAAGTCGCAGACCCAGACAACTGAGAAGACACGGTCTGATAGCAGTCTATGAACAGGTTAACAACAAGACTACATGTATACCATAATCTAACAAGAATGCATATTAGAATTACTGCCTACCAATGTAGCAATTGTTCAACAGATAAAGCTCCTCATCAACATTGAATTCCTCACCCGAGGCACAAACATCTCACCTGGTACACCTGAGAGGACGGCATTCTTTGACGGTCTGTAAAGCGCCAAGATGGCGTTGTTAGCCAACCTCGGAGGACCGGATGCAGACGAAACCGGATCGATGAGGTCAAGGGTCGCCACGTCCATTGCCAGATCGTCCCCCGACACAAGTGGAATTGTCGTCAGACCGTTGGCGGTCAGACCGTCGGCTGTGAGACCATCATTGAGGCTGAGAATGTCCTGGAATGCTGAATCGGTCTGTTGTTGAGTCTCTGGAACATCTGTTACGAACAAACGTTCGTTTCGGAACCGAATAGTGGGTCAAATAGATATTCAGTATTTGGCTGAATAATAGCAGTCACCTGGCATCTGTTTCTGTACATGCAGCTGTTATTTTGAGTGCACTGAAGTAACTCGATACTAATATAATATTATGCTGTGGTTGAAGCCAGGCATTTCTTACAGCTTGGACCAAAGTACTGCGGAGTCAGCTGTCTCATTTCTAAGTTAGTCAAATTAGTTCCATTCCTAGTTTACACAGACTGGCAGAAGGATGCAAAAATTACATGCAGTTAAATGTTTACTTATAGGTTACATATTTAATTTATTGAACTGAAACTTTTGAAATTTGTTGGTAGACCTATTTTGTACACTATTTTTATTCAATCAAACAGTTGGTCCAATTATTCGTATCTGGCCGAATAGCAATAATGACCTATTTGCTACAGGCCTAGTTTATCTTCGACAGGGCATCTGCTGTTGATCTAGAACAGCGTTTCCCAATCTTTTTGGCCGTGGAATCCTTGAGATCTAAAAACACTTTGGTGGAACTTAAGTCCAAAACTAAACACATTATTATTATTATTAAACGGACAATTTCTCAAGCGCCGCAACACAGCCATGCCACTACAAGGGCGCTTTACAATGACACGATCAGCAAACTAACAAGAAAAACCACACAATGACAATAACTACATCAGTTCAACAGGGATATGGCTTCCTGAACAGATGGGATTTGAGATGAGTAGGTACAAACACTCGAGAATGCAGACTATTATCGTTATAGACCAACATTAGATTAATAACAACACAAATATCGATGACAATGACATATGAATTCTCCTGCAAATAAGGTTATACACAGATTTTAAGCAAAAATTCTCCCATGAAAATGTTTTATACATTATTTTAAGCTGTTTTAAGCTTATTGTTCGCACTGAAAGTTTTCAGTGGAACCGTAGTCTTCACCTCACGGAACCCTAGGGTTCTGCGGAACACAGTTTGGGAAACGTTGATTTAGGAGAATAGTCAATAAACGAATATATAATATTATATACATAGAGCATACTAATTAATAATAATAATTAGAACTAAAAAGAGTCAAAGTACTCAAAGGAAAGGGAAGTTCCAGCGCTCACCAAGGGTAAGGAGGAGTTCAACTCCCCTTGAGTCCGTTTCCGTTGTCTTCTTGTTCTTTCGCTCAACTGCTGGACTCGTCTCTGGTGACTGAGACTTGGCCTGAGGTAAGAAAACAGTCGAAACAAATATGGCAACAATAGTACCACCAAACCCTGAAATCACAAACTCCTACGCACTCATTTAACCCCTTAATGACGAATGTCTACTAACACGTATATACAGGAAAACATATGCAGGGCTTTGTGTAACCCTCTAACAACCAGCATTATTGATTTCACATACATTTTACCATATGCTGATCATTACAGAGTTAAGGATTAATTGTTTAGTGGTGACTCTGTACATATATTCTGCGGAATAGCTTCTAAGATTCTAATTATCTCTTATCTGCAAACATTTGAAGATCATTTCATTTGATTGTGGTTTTGAATTCGGTCGGAAGCACCTCTGATGTGGCGCTATATAAATTTGCAATAACCACCATTCTCAATCGATAATCATTTTGAAGTGGTAGCTGATCTAGTGGTATGGCTCAGCGGTGATAATGTCGTGGTATAGCGGCAAGTGAAGCAAACTTTTTCTGGTATTGTTTTGAACGAATAGTTTTATTTTGAATTGAAAAAGATTGTCGTTTAATTCTACAGTGGTAGAAATACATATCCACAGGTCTGATATCATTTAATTGAAGCAACAACTCTGTAATTATTATCTTGCTACAGCTTTAAATTGAAGCAATAAAGCCACTTGTTGCCTAAGTCTGAAGAAATAGTACATTTTACCTTTACTTTAAAAGCATCATGTGAAAGAATATTTTACTTGACTCAAGTAACATTGCTGATGAGAACTTCCTGAACAATAGCTTCACTTAATAAAATTTCTGAAGAATACTCCTGTTATAATACTTTTAACTCTGCTATAGTAAAAGTGCCCCTTCCCTTGAATTGCATATTTCCATGGACCATATAATTAGTGAGTATGTTGCAGCATAAAACCAGGGCGAACCGACGATGGTGAATTTCGAGCGATGGAATGACAAAGTCTACCGTTGAAGGAGGTTTTCTTGAAGGCAGAGAACGGTTCCGATGTTTCTTCTCCTTTTTGATGACGATGGCAACTGACTGAACAAAAAAGAGCAAAGAATCATTTGAACGCAGTCTAACACCGACTGTATCTAGCAAACCTAGAGTGTCTTAAGACACTCTAGGCTACGGTATGCTGCAAAGAGTCATAGGCAACAGTAAGTAAGTGCAGTGGAAGAGGAAAGTTCAACACAGGAGATGGCACGATTGGTTCAAGTAGAAGACATATCTCCATGGGACATATAACTAATAACAATAATACCACTATTCCAGTTAAATAATGACTTCTTTCATTTTGATGTACAACATATCAATCGATGGTTGTTGCAACTCAGACCAATATTTTATTCTCTCAGACAAGTCCCGTTTAAATCCAGTATGTTACAGAAAACATGACTAAACTGATGTCAATCACACAAACTGATAAGTCATATACAGCTGCATCTTAAACGAGGTTAAGTTGTTTGCACACAGTCGCACAATTCGGAGTTTGATTTTTTTAAATTCAGTTTATTACATATTATAATTAGGCTCCACAAAGAAATCTGTATACATTATATTATACACACACATACATATATATATATATATATATATCAACATTTAGCAGACTCACCTGAACCTTTTGTGTGGAGGAGGGTATCCAATCTTTGTCAATGTATTTCTTATGTTCATATTTGGCTCGAATTAGTGCCTCAAGGGCTCTATTTTGAAATGCTTGTTAAGGAAGAAATACAACCTCAAACACATTGCTATGCCTTACGCTTCAACTTATGTAATGTAATACAACTTATGTTCGACGAACACAATTGTAGAATGCTAGTAGACCAAATCCTTTGAATGCCCCAGTCTAGCAAAAAAGATACGAATCTGTTTGAGGAATGGGAAAGTTGGCTGGCAGGTTTGCCTCGTAGATTGATTTTGCATTAGAGTTTCCGATTTGCTGCATCACCTGCACAGTAGAATTAAAACACTTCACACACATATGTCTGGAACACAGTGCTCACAGAAAATGGATTTTTTAACTTCAGAACATTTTGTCATGAACATGATGTTATTTAACCTCACTTAAAAAGTGTGGTTATAACTCAAATACCCAAAGTTAGAATCACTTTTCCTTCTGCATAGGTATCTAAAGCTAGAATCACCATTATTTACACCAAAGTATTTAAAATTAAAATCAATTTTCCTTCTACTTTGGTATCTAAAGTTAGATTCACCATTATTTCAATCAAAGTATTTAAAGTTAGAATCCCTTTTCCTTCTAGGTAACTAAAAACTAGAATCACCATTATTTCTACTAAAGTACTTAAAAGTAGAATAACATATCCTTATACACAAAAACTTAAGTATTCAAATAACTCTGGACACTGACTTCTGCATACATAAAAGAACCATATTTTTCTGCTTATCCTTGTCAGTGTACACAAATAGATTCTCATCCTACAATATGTAAAAAAACTTACTGCAATCTGTTCTGGGGTCCATGAGTCTAGGTTGACAGACTTCACTTTAGATATGTGAACTCCAAGATTGCGATGTATTCCAGCGCAGCGAATGCATAGGAAAACTCCAAGATTCCACGATGCCCAACGTGGGCCTGATGGAAACACACAAATTGACATAAAATACAGAATACAGGAGCAAAAGTCATCCAGGCACATAAGGAATAAAATATTTATGCAGGAACATGTGCTGGTATCAAATACGGATTATCAGTACAACAAAATTAGGAACATTTAATGTAACAAGAACAAGTGTGTTCAACGATTTTCATTGTTTGTTGTTCGAGGCATGATATCTCTCTTGCGACAATAACTAGTTGATTAATTTGCTATGACCTTTCGAATATATCGAACACGCGCTACATAAGACTTTCCGAGTATTCAACTTGATAGCTGATTCACCTCTTCCTTGCTCTAATAAATTCAGTTTCGATCTTTGATATTCCAATTCATTAACAAGTTCCTATATCAACGTTACGATTTTGTCTCCTCTAAATCTTCTGAGTTCGTCGTATTTTATTAGTATTGTATGGAGTTCATTAACTATCATCAACTGATCCTGCCAGGAAGCTCTCATCACAGATAATGTTTGTACCTTTGCAGTTGCAATCGATGCAATATCTGTTACTTTTCTCTTTCAATAAGTCGTTAAGAATGGCCTGGTGTTTTTCTTGCAGGGCCTTCTGCTTATCCTTGTCCGATTTTCCTGCCATTTTTGCAAAAGTTGGAAATAATTAGATGCTGTTCGCCCACCATTCGTTATCTGTCTTAGTTATCTTCATGTTTACAGACAGACGCAAGATGGCCGCCTGTCGCGCTGGTTCTCTGCTAACATTATCGACGTCGTCATAAAAAAAAATTTGGGTCGCAAGAAAATCGACGCTAATTTAAAGACTCGCCAGATCGCCAAACCGATAGGAAGCCGTCCATAAATGACATCACGCCTAGGGGAAGGGTCACACATTTTGTGACGATGTGTGACATCAAACATCAAAATGCGTAAGTTTAATCCAAAAAAACTCAGTTAAGCAAGTTTCACATAACTGACGGGAACTGTTAGGGTAAAGTTTCCTATTATGGGTATAACCCTAATAGGGGCACCTCCAGAAAAGTATCTATATAATTGTTTTCGTATTGCCATCTGTCGAACTCCAGTAGAACTATAGCGGCAGATATCATTTACCTGAAATTCAAGTTTGTATGGTCGATGTTTGAATTTTAAGATTAATTATCGTATAATTTAAAAATTTCCGTGACAAAATTTAAAAAATCGGCGACTTTGTTTCCTCGATTATGTCGAGCGTATCTGATGGATTCGGTGCACCCTGGTTGTAATCGCAAACAAGAAAAATGGAGACAGCGTGGATTGGATATTATTTATTCCATGAAGGAGTATTTAACTGTATTTTGCTTCACCGTGGAAGCAATCGTCATCTAATTATTTCCCCCTCCTTATAGACTTTTTAAGTCTTTTACAGCCACAATCAGAACTCATAATTTGTTGAAGAATCAACCATGCAGAGTTTGCTAGGACCTATCGACTCAACGGCACACTTTGCGTCAAAAATTATACATGAAGCGAGCCAACGCTGATACATGTGCTGCATAAGAATTTCTTCTAGGTCCAAAAATTAAAATCGTCTTTAGTCTATTCACAATCGCTGACTGATCAAAGTGAACATTCATTTTCTTTATAATCATTTGGAGTAGCCTACTAGCGGCCCTACTACATTGATAGTAATGATAGGCCTAAGATGGGTTCCAAAAGGGACAATTAGGGTCTAACCATAGGCATATAGTCTTCGTGCGCCCGATTTAGTAGATTTTTAAATGGCTAGCGATCAGAGGCCCCAGTTTTAGTGCTCAGTGCCCCCTTATATGTCCCCCCAAATCGGTTCTTTTTATGTTTCTCCAATGGATTTTTAAGATGACTTTTGTTCAGATAATTTGTGCCCCCCATTTTTCTAATTTCTGGGGGGCAAAATAACAAAATAATGAGAGGGGGAATTTTGGCGCTTCGAGCATTTAAAAAAATTATGCCAACCCCACTTTTGAAAACCTTGTTAAACCTCTGCCACATGCTTTTATAGTGTCTGTATTCATATATGAAGGACTATGTATTTATTTTATGCATGTAGTGCCTACATATTTATGTTTGTATGGATTTAAGTATGCATGTATGAAGGCATAGTTATGTACTTAGTCAAAACATAATAAATAGACCGGGAGAAATGGTTTCCAGAGCCAGATCCAATGGGTTAGACAAGCAGACAGGCAAACGGCTAAGATGGATAGCGTTTGACAGTCAATAAAATCAATCAGATATGGAAGCACTCAATCAAATTTGAATCACTGACTGAACAAATAATTGAATCAACTGTGAATCATTGAATCAACTGTGAATCATTGAATCAACTGTGAATCATTGAATCAACTGTGAATCATTGAATCAACTGTGAATCATTGAATCAACTGTGAATCATTGAATCAACTGTGAATCATTGAATCAACTGTGAATCATTGAATCAACTGTGAATCATTGAATCAACTGTGAATCATTGAATCAACTGTGAATCATTGAATCAACTGTGAATCATTTTTGAATCAGCGCTGAATCAACTATGAATCATTATATACCAGCTCTCTGTATCACTAAATCAACTCTGAATATATTCTAAGCCGACCATGAATCATTGAATCAACTCTGAATAAACTCTGAGTCATTGAATCAACTCTGAATTAGCCCTGAATCATTGAATCAACTCTGAATCATTGAATCAACTTTGATCAACTCTGAATAAACTCTGAATCAATTCTGAGTCCTCTCTGATTCACCAAATCGATTCTTAATCAACTCCTAATTACTGAACCCCAATCAACAGAACCACTTTTTATTCCGTGCGACGACAGAAACATTCAAAACACCCTTTCGAGATAGTCACGAAAAACTTTTTATGCGCCACACGCAGGTGCCCAAACAACACACCCACGCACCAACGCTCCCCATCAGCCCCCCATCTACCCAAAAGCCGTCATCCCACTCGACTCGTACCATTTGTGCCCCACGGCGTCCTGCTCCTTGAAGACGTACTCCGTACCCATTCCGCCGGCCTGGATGATACCCGCAGCACACGGGGCAACGTACTTCTTGGTGAACTCGTTACGATATTCGGTAGCGTCCTGCAAGGGAGCTTCACTGACCATCGGGCGCTCCACGGGCTTCATGCTGGGCCTGGGAAGGGCACGATGATCGACGTAGTCCCTGCGGTAGGTGGCCAGCCCGTCGAAGGGTTCGTCGATGGGGACGTAGACGTCCTTCATCGTCGCCCGTACCCTCTCCGTCTGCCAACCGCGGAAGTCCTCGCGGTAGCTAGTGTTGGCGTCGAAGCGGCCAGGGAGCTTCTTGCGCTCCTTCGGGCGGCACGACTCCACCTTCTGCAGGGGCTTGAGGTTGAAGTCCGTCCGGTGAGTAGTCGCTGAGGCCATCTCGCCCTCCGGGGCATGGTATGGGTCAGGGTCGCGGGGAGGAGGGCGAACGTCTGGCCACTTCTTGTAGTCCGTCCGCTGGGTCGTGTCTGTTGATAGGGGGTCTGCTGACTGGAAGGGACGGGTGTCCGGTTTACAGCTCGGCTGCTTACCTAAATCCATCAATCAATCAACCAATCAACCAATCAATCAATCAATCAACGAACCAATCAGTCGGTCAGTCAGTAAGTAAATAAGTCAGTCAGTCAGTCAATCAGTCAGTCAGTCAATCAATCAGTCAGTCAGTTACGTTACGCTCCATTGAAGCAAGCGATTTGGCTAAATATCGCAATATTGCGACAGAAATATAGTCTCGTATGAGAATTTTGGAAAGACAGCATGCAGAGAGGAACAGAGGAAAAGGTCAGAGAGAAGGGTTAGCAGAGAGGCAGAAGATAGAGAGCAAAAAGACAGAATTATAAAGTCGGAAAGGAATACAAGCGGCAGAGAGTCTCAGGGATGAAAAAAGGTAGAGAGGAATAGAAACGGAGAGACAAAGGGCAGAGAATCAGACCGGCATCGAGACAGACGGAAGACAAGCATGGAGACAGAGAGGCGCAATATGAATCAGTAAATACAATGCAATACAATGCCATGTTAGCGGTAGAATCAAGATTTCACGGATGTGCATTATTCCCCAGAGTGATAAAGTTACAGGGATTGGTCAATGGTTCCAGAGGGTATAATGGATCTACCTTGGTCCTTGCGGGTGAAGTCCTTTCGATAGTTGGACAGATCGTCGAGTGGATTCGGATTGGGCAGCCACGCCTGGACCTCTCGTACAACCCTTGGTGGAATCTGATGCCTGGTGTAGTTATCCCTGTAATCCGTCCTTTCGTCGAGGGGGTGAATCGACTGGAGGGCAGGGTCCGGGGGCTTCATGCTCTTCCTCGGAGGCTCCTTGTGAAAGACGTACGCCATCTGGTAGCTGCTGTTGCCGTCGAAGGGGTCCGCAGGGGGACAGTAGACGTCCGGCTTGTGAGGCTCCGGAGGCTTCACCGGCCACCGTCTGTAGTCCGCTGTGCAAGATAGGGTTAAGTCAAGTACAGGGTATGGTAAAAGACACAGTAATATAGGAGAAGGTGAGGTTTCCCCGTCCCCTATATGTGCGCGCGCACACGGGCCGTGGAGCCAGCGGACACAAGTATATTTCTCGAAAGAAACCGAAAATGAACCTATGAGGAACTGTAAGAAAAAGCCCTAAGATGAACTGTAAACCAATAGCTATATAGCTGGACAGAATAGAAAATTGCAAATAAATTGAAAGCTAATTACAATTACATGCAATACGATGCATTGCCATCTGCTCTAAGATACATTTTAGATAGGCTTACGGGACTTTTCTAGGCCATAAGAACTTTTAGATACCAGTCCTACGTTCCTGAGTTAACTATCATCGTATTCATCTCGGAGCTGCGCACAAAAGCGTGAGCCATTTATAATCACTTACAAAATTTCTTGCGTACGCTGTCTCGAAAAAAATTATATGGAACATTTAAGAAGTTAGTTAAGGCATTCCAAAGAGTAAGTGAAGGTAAGTGAAGAAAAGTTTTTTGTCAGATAGGCCAATATAAATGAAAAATCATTTGATGAAATGGTGATGTATGGTATGGTATGGAAGGTAAGGTAGATGTCGTAAGGTAGGTGATAAAAATTTAGATCGATAATGAAGTGTCATATGGTAGATTTAAATATTCAAGGTAAGTCACGTAAGGTTAGTTTGGCACGAAAAGTTAATCCCACTCACTTACGTGTAGAGTCAATGCTCTCTTCAGAGGCTCACATACGTGTATATGGAGCCTACAGACTCGATACGTTGATTATTCTAGATACACTTCACAATTATTTCTCTCAATCAGAATACACACATAGCCCATAAGAAGCCCATATGGATCCATATTGAACCAGATAAGAGCCCACATGGTGACATGGGTCTCATCTCAGATACCCATAATTATGGAAGTCTTACTTCTGTAGGTTGGAACTCCTTCGAAGGCGCCTGGAATGCGTCTGATTTTCGGTAGCAGTGGCTTTGGTGGATTCAATGGCTTCTCTGCACCAGGCAAAAGTAAGCACCACATTATTTTACATGTTACGAAACATCGGCCCAATTAGCAAAAGCAGGCTTGTCGAGCCCCTTATAATGCAATGTAATGTAAACAAACATTTATATAGCGCCCCTTGAAAGATATCTACACAGAGGCACTCTCTGCGCTAGCCCATAATAATAATTGTGTTAAGTGTCATTACTAACGAATAATATTTCGCACCAGTTAGCAAAACAGTGCACAGTATAAGCTGAAATAGTCGCCAGTGGTAGGCCCACGCACAAGCGGAGAACAAGCCAAAAGATTCTCGTAAACAGCTGGCAGCAAGCTGGGATGGATCGATGTGCAGAGTCTCTGGGTCAGTCTATAGTAGAAAGTCAGCTCATAAGGGAAACGGGATATCGGATTTAGAGCCAGAATATCTAGAACTCGGACAAGGAACGATCTCCGACCTCAGTTGTTCATTCATTCTGATCATTTATATAGCGCTTTTCCAAGATAGCCAACCACTCAGAAGCGCTCCCAGTCCAACTTCCGCGTAAAATAACAGTCTCCAGCTGGTGCTTATCGTAATCGTAATCGTAATTTCTTTAGGGGAGCGAAAACTGAAATGGAACATCAGAGCTAGAGACGTAGACTATACCTAGCTACTTATTGAGGCGCTATATCAAATTTTAATTGATCGATCGATCGATTGATTGATTGGTTACTTGATTGATTGATTACTTGATTGGTTGGTTGATTGGCTTGCTGACTGACGACTGCTTGACGCTTGATTGATCGATCGATTGATTGATTGATTGATTGATTGATCGATTGATTGACTTACTGTTGTACTCCTTCGTGTAGCTGGTCAGCGTGTTCATTGGACCCTCTGGGGCTCTGTAGCTTTCCTTGGGATGGACGTACGGCTTCTCAACGGGGTGACGTACGAAATCCACCCTATGATCGATTCATAAACAATACGTGTCTATAGCACAGTGTGATAATAGTTTTAGAGTCACCTGAGAAGGTTAAGAGGTAAAATGGACAGTTTTCAAATATGCAAAACGAGTAAAGTTTAGTTGAAATAAACAATTTCATTTAAACTGAATTATTGCTTACAATATTGTAAGTGTAGTGTAGCCTAGTGTAATATTGCACGAAGGTAATTATTTATCGATTCCCGAAATAAGACACTTTGAGAAGCACCATATTGAGAGAAGGGCGTCAAGGTAAAACGAAGGCACGGTCAGATTAATATAGGCAAGGCAATTACGTAGGCCCTAAATGCATATTGGAAATATGAAAAGAAGTGAGACAAGGTGATCGATGTACGGTCAATCTAGGAAAGAAGCGTCACTTAAGACAGGGTATAGTATTGCGCGTGAGTAAACGTGCACCTAAATATGCATATAAAGGTATGCATAAAATAAGTAGGCCTATGTATAATTGTATGTATGTATGTATGCATGTATGTATGTATGCATGTATGATGATTATGATTAAGATAGTGGTCATGATGTTCATGACGATGATGGCGCTGCCGCTGCTGCTGATGACGACGACGACGATGACGATGATGACAATGAAAATAATTATTAATAATAATAACAACAATAAAATTTTTGTTAATAATAACAACATTAACTATTATTATTATTTTAATAATTATTATTTTTATTATTATTTTTATTATGGTAGCAATGGTGGTAGTGGTGGTATACCTGTGTGTGGTATTTTCGCCCATTGGATCTTCGGACATCATAGGCGCCGTCTCTGGTTTGCAGCTCTTTGTATTCGCCGGCGGATGTTGTGTGTATCGATTCTTGTACTCGGTCGATCGACATGAGTCCGATGGATCTCCGAACGGAAGACCATTCGGATTGTGAGGACACTTGTGGCGCCTATCATACGTACACACACATGCACATTATTTGTTAAACTTCAATGTTATCATCCTCCGCATGCATGTGCATAATGCGTATGCATGCAATATAATGTGTACAAGTATGTATGTATGTATGTGTGTATATATGTATGCATACGTATGTATGTATGTATGTATGTATGTATGTATGTATGCATACGTATGTATGTATGTATGTGTGTATGTATGTATGTATGTATGTATGCATACGTATGTATGTATGTATGTATGTATGTATGTATGTATGTATGCATCCGTATGTATGTATGTATGCATACGTATGTATGTGTGTATGTATGTATGCATACGTATGTATGTATGTATGTATGTATGTATGTATGTATGTATGCATACGTATGTATGTATGTATGCATTCGTATGTATGTATGTATGTATGTATGTATGTATGTATGCATACGTATGTATGTGTGTATGTATGTATGCATACGTATGTATGTATGTGTGTGTGTTTGGGGATGGTGATGGATGAATGGTTGGAAGATATTTTGATAGATAGATAGACAGACATACATGCATACAGACAGACAGACAGACAGACAGACAGACAGACGGACGGCTACATACATGTCGATTTATGTTTGTAGGTCTGTGTCAGTCAGTATTGAAGGCCCGGTGTAATCGGTCCCTTCGCTCAGCTGAGAGGGGGTCAGAGGGTCCTTGTGACTCAATTTGTCAGCACTTTGCAGAACGGTTCACTCTCTGTGGTAGGCCCTAGGCTTTGGAAAGAGTTACGCCTCTTCCATCAATCGGGTGTGGTACTTTTTATTGTCATTTGAAAACTTTAATTTTCGTCCTGGTTGGAGTTGGGAGCGCTCTTGGGTAGTTCCCTTGAAAGGGCTCTATAAAACTGTTTGAATGAATTGATGAATTAATGCGTGCGCACATACATGTACATAGATATCCATATACGTTGCATATATTCTTATAAATAGGCTTACAGACTTTCATTCATATACACACGCATATCTCCATGCTTCCCTGTGCATAGGCCTGCATACATACACACATATCCAGTGACCAGCGTATGCGATTAGAATTCCCGAAGTCTGTTTTACTCAAATCTTACCCGCACGTACAAATCTGACAAATGCAAAGTTTAGTCATCTCTCTAGTTTTCCATAAAGTTTCTTTTATTCGAGTTTTTCTTCAGAGCTTAGGTTTACGTTCTGCCACAAGAAAGCAAGTCATTAAACGCTGGTCTCAGTCGTTCCCCAGGTGGCGCCCTTCAAGCCAGAATTGCGTTGCCTAGCAACGTCTCTCGTTCATTATGACGTCATCGCAATGAAATCATCGCGCTCTAGGAATTCTTGTTCGACTCGAGACGGAAATGATTAATGAAAACTATAGGAACATACGGAACAACACACAGGCGAACATACAGAGGAAGAGAGACAGACAGACACACAGTCGGACATACGGAGAGAGACTGACAGATAGACAGATATAGATACAGAGACATAGACAGAGTGAGACAGAGCGAAAGACATACAGTGACAGACACATAGACAAACAAAAGGAAAGACTGACATATCAAACAGACACATACAGACAGGCGTACACAGAGGTATGCAGACAGACACGTGTACGGACAGCTTGGCAAATGGCAAAACACCGAGACAGTCAAATAGAAAGAAAAATTGCTGAACCAACAGAAATACGCAGACAAAGAGTATATTCAGAATTTCAAACGGACAGTTATTCAGGCAGACTGACACAGGTAGACACAGATCCAGGCAGAGGTACAGACATACAGACACACATACGGCAAAACACAAAATCAATAAATCGACAATTCAATCAATCCATCCGTCCGTCCGTCCATCCGTCTGTCTGTCTGTCTGTCTATCGATCTATCTATCTATCAAAATATCTCCCAACCATTCATGCAGCAATCGATCCATTCATTAATCCATCCATTCATTAATCCATCCATCCATTAATCCATCCATCCATTAATCCATCCATCCGTCCGTCCATCCATTCATTAATTCATCCATTCATCCATCTTTCCATCCATCAGCTGGGGTGGGGATGACGTGGAGCGGCCCCCATTGCACCTGGATCGCTGAAGTCCATCACCATCCCCATCCATCTGGCCCAGATGAACAGCCCCACCTCCGCGGCTGTTGATGCCGCAGGCAGAACTACTTTATACCACAGATGCCGACCAGACCCTTACCCTCTCCCACCCCTGTCCAACACGCCGACCTGGCCCAGTCTTTAACTCCTAAATTCTCATCCTCCTCCTCTTCCTCCTCTCATCTTCTTCCCTCATCATCAACTTCCGCACTTCTAGGTTTTCACTTCCACATCTTCCCCCATCTTCTCTCTCGTCTTCTTCTTCCTTCTCCTCCTCCTCACTGTCCTCAGCATTCCTCTCCAGCCGTTTCCTTCGTCTTCCTCGTTCACCTCCTCTCATTCCTCACCCACTTCCGCATTTCGCGGTCCCTGTCTCATCTTCTCCCTCCGCATCTCTCTCATTCCTCAAACGCCTCCTCTCTCTCTCTCTTTCTCTGTCTGTCTGTCTCTCTCTGTCTCTCTCTGTCTCTCTGTCTCTGTCTCTCTCTCTCTGTCTCTCTCTGTCTCTCTCTTTCTCTGTCTCTCTCTTTCTCTGTCTCTCTGTCTCTCTTTCTCTCTCTTTCTCTCTCTTTCTCTCTCTCTTTCTCTGTCTGTCTGTCTGTCTCTCTCTCTGTCTGTCTCTCTCTCTCTCTCTCGCTCCTCCTCTCCGTACGATTTCTTCTTGTATACATCAATTGTTACTTCTCTTTCTCTTTCTTCTCTCATACCCCTTTTGTTTATTCTCCTCATTTATTCCATTTCTCTTCCTTCTCTTTTTTATGCTGATCCTTTTCAATTCTCCTCTTCCTCCTCCTCCTCCTCCTCTTCCTCTTCTAATTCTCTGATTATTTCCAGTCCTCCTCCACTCTTGGACTGGATTCCTCTTCAGACCCAGCGCCGTCTGATGGCGATCCAGGAATTCCTCCTGCTGTCTACGTCTCTTCCTGTCTCTGTCTGTCTCTCTCTCTCTCATTCTCTCTTTGCCTCTCTGTTCTGACTGTCTCTCTCTCTCTCTCTCTCGATGCCTCTATGCGTCCAGGAATTTCGATTGCTCTCTAAGTATCTCTCTCTCTCTCTCTCTCTGCCTCTCTCCCTCTCTGCCTAACTGTGTCTCTCTCTTTCTCTCCCCCTCTGTCTTGGTGTCTACGTGCGTCCAGATGTAGACAAATTTTTCAGAGGAAACTTTTGGTGTCAGGTTACGAGAGGTTCATTCTTTCATTATTGGCTCTTATAAATTTCTCTCTGCATCCTGTGTAACGATCCAAACCTTAGCACACATGATAAGAAACCCTGATGTATGAGTCTTAGCAGTTATAGTATTGGGCCTCAAGTCGCTCTCGATATCTGGTCCGAAGCATTTGAAGCCTGAGCCCCGCTGCGTGCGTTCAATCTGGCCGTGGTTATCTGTCAGGAATAAAACTGGCCCCGTTTCAATTCACTTATCCAACTTCTTTGTTTCTTTTGAAAATGCGATCTTCACCAAATGAGTGCAAATTTACGAGGGAATCGTGGGGAAGACTTCACTCTAAACATCATTTCCGAGTCCTTTAGTTTTGCTGAAGTTACAATGAACCATTCAAATTGTAGGCTCGATTGAACTGGACTCGTTTTCTAAACCATAGAGCTGTCGATAGTAAAGGGCCGTTCACATATTATATACCGCATAAAATCTCAATTTTTGACCCACCCCCTACCCCTAATAACGTTATATAACAGCAGCTGTGACTCCCCCACCCCTATCTTATATAACAGATATGCTACCCACCCCTTTACCCCACCCCAGCCTATAAGCACATTAAAAGACATACAATCGACATAATTGTGTTGCACAATTCGACACTTTTGTAACAATACGATGTTAGTTAGCACTTTAGTAGTAATGATTCATCTGATAATTGCCTTTATCCAATTCAAGAACTGCAGTAAGAATCATCATATGCCCAATTAGCTATGTGACAAAAGCCATCTTAAAATTGTGTACTCTCTCGTGCCAATGATGATTAGACCGCATGTATGGAGCTCCTCTGCATCTTAATAATCGCACTTTTAATGGCACTAAATTCACTTGTATTAGTCACGGTAACTAATTGGGTAGTCGACGATTGTCACCATGTATCTACATGCAAGCCTACTATAATGCAGCATGATCATACATGGTATTGATGTACATACTATTTAAAACACCATTTTAGTTTCCCTCTGTTTTGCACTAGAAATGAGGATTATAGTATCACACAGAATGGATAGGTTTAATATTGAACTATCAGGTATTTATCGATAAGTTCGCGGTACAATTCTACCTATTTAATAGCGTATGATGTATACAGAGTGCGTACTGCAACTGCAATTGGGTATTTAAGCAAATATAAACTATTTACACATACCATAGAAAATGAAATCAAACATCATGATAATACCTACCAAAGTAATTATTTCAAGTGAATTAATTTAAATTTAAACCAGAATCAAAACAAAGCACACAGAATTGAATTTTAGAGCGTTTAAAGCTATGCACATGAAATTGTTAAAATTGTAAACAGCAAATTGCTAAAAATGGATATATAAAATAGTAACTAAGAACGTCAAATCAATTCACCAGGTGGCAGCTAATGGTGCTAGTTTTGGTTCACAACGTATTGTGAACTTCGATTAAACAATGAAGGTCCGTAGTACTTGGAATTTCCAATTGGCAGGCAAACAGGCAAAACAGCATAAGCTGAAAAAAGTTTGTTATATAACGAAACCTTCAACCTACCCCCACCCTACACAATATAACGCTAACAAAACCGGAACCCACCCACCTAACCCTTGAGCGTTATGTAATATGTGAACGGTCCCTAAGACTTCTTTGAATTCTCGGCTCTTGCCTAGTATCTCTCTAGTCCCATTCAATTCTACTCTGAAATCTGTCTTCTCTGGCCGAGGTTGGACTGGGAGCACCTCTGAGTGGATTTCTTAATTAAAGAGGCACTATGTCATGTTTCAAGCATTGATTGAGTCATCCTAACCGTAGATTGCTATATATCATTGCCATATCTCTGTCGCTCCTACACTTAGCAGTCGATCTCACTGCTTTGCTTAGGTTAGAACCGTTGGGTACGACAATTTCAGATTTAACAGATTAGCTACATGCTCACGTGTCGTATACTCACTCTGGCAGCCGTATTCGAAGCTTCCCTTGGCTAGCTCTGGATTATCCCTCTTACTTGATGCAGCGCTCGTCAAGCAACTGGTGCCCCTCGCGTGGCCTTAGACATTTTGAGTTTACGATTACGATTGTTTAGGATGCATTGTTACATGAGAGTTATTACACTTTCGACGCTGTTGGCAAATACGCGTCGTCTGTTCAGCGAAAGTTCCTACATTTATGAGGTTTGTGGGCATAAAAATCGTCGGCGCTCGATTGAAAGTGGCATCCCTGGGTTGTTAAAAAGATACAGCATGTATAGGCAGACGCGCTTCAAAGTACGTGGGATAAGTTCCCAGCGGGGCAAAGTATATTGGCCACCCAAGCGATGCATCGGACAATCATGCTCGTCGATTCTTGGCTACGTCGTAATAGACAGACAGACAGACAGACAGACAGACAGACAGACAGTCACGCAAACAGACAGATAGATAGACACGCAGACAGACACAGAGACGGACGGACGGACAGACAGTCATGGGCGGACATGGACAGCGGACTAAGTCGCATTGCTATGCGCTGATGCATGCTTCGGGCGAGATCTAAATTTAGTTCCTCGCAGAAGCACACGCACATGCATGCGCGTGAAATGTTAATCCCACTCACCCAATTCCACCCAATTCCAGTCTCCTCCCCTCCTCATCAGCCATTCCATCCTCCTCCTCCGCATCTGGGTATCATACGACTTCAGAGACAAGCCATCACTCGGCTCTTTCGGTTCCAACGGGACGGCTTCGCTCCATCACCGCTGAGACGCTGCGAGGTTCCAGGTCTTGGAAAACATCGAAATCTGAACTAGCGCATCGCAGCACCGCTTCGTTCGGTCGGTGCCAAGTCTTGGAGACCTGCATTGTCTAGATAGGAGCGTCGCAGATCCTCTTAATATTTCTCTTGTGGCCAAGTCTTCGAGAACTCCTTTCATAACCTTTGAGCAATCGGCCAGGCCAACTAACAGGAAAGTTCCAAAGTCTTGGAGAGGCATTTGAGACAAAGGACCGCATCTCCTAAAAGAAACAGACAAGTTGAGACAACGTTTGCATCTCTGGTCAATTCATCCTCAGCCAAACAAAGAAAAGGAAGAAGATGGCGCTGGCGGCTTTCAACACGATGAATGCGATTAAGAAGAAGATGCATTACATGAAACAGGAGAAGGAGAACGCCTTCGACAACACCGATCAACTAGAACAGAAACTGGTCGAACAAAAGGCACTCAGCGAAAAGGTAAAGAACATAATTATCATTTATTATTATTATTATTATTATTATTATTATTGTTATTATTATTATTTACAATAACATTCAATATGTATTAATTGATGCCACGATTCGTTCGATCCTTCTTCGCCTTCCAAAACGACACCCATCTTAGCAGCTGCTTTGCCCTCTCATCCCCCGACTACCACCGGACTTGGACTTAGACGGCTCCATTGAACAACCACTCAGAAGGAAAGAGAAAAGAAATAAGAAAAAAGTTCAAAGTTCGCTTTGATGTCCTTCTTTAATAGATCTGGTGTTGCAGAATCCGCATAGAGATACTTGAGGTTGAGATACGAACTCCTAAGCCTGCAGATAGGACTAATGAACTTGAGTGAAAGGCTTTCTCTCTCTCTCTCTCTCTTGCTCTCTCTGTTGCGCTCTCTCTCTCTCTTTCTCTCTCTTTCTCTGTCTCTCTGTCTCTGTCTCTCTGTCTCTGCGTGTCTCACTCGCTCTCTCTCTTTCTCTCTCTGTCTCTCGCTATATATGTATATATATATAACTATACTGATGATCAGATTCTCACTCGGTGTGCTTTTGTTAATTCAGAATGAGGAAGAGGTGACTGTGCTACATAAGAGGATCAATCAGATTCAATCGGATCTACAACTGACGCAACAGCAACTCATCGAAGCCAACGAAAGACTCGAAACGACCAACAAACAGCTGACTGCGGTGAATATATAAGGACACTCTTTTATTCATTCGTTCACTTGATCTAACCTATATTATATATATAGTATATATATATACATATATGTATATATATAGGCCTATAGACTATATTTGTATATATAATATATACATAGGGCCTATAGTATAGTTACATATTTATGTGTACATCCTATATGCAATATATATATATATAAATTCCTAAGCCTGCAGATAGAACTAACGAGTGATATATATATATATTTCACTTTAAAGCGGAATTTTTTTATTTTGGTCCCATAAATAGTTCACGAAGGTAAATCTCCAGCAGAATTAAAATTTTTACAAAACGTTCTTTTACAAATTTCTATATTAACGTGACTATTTTAAGCACACAATTTCCTTAAAATTCCAATATTTGGACGCTCTTATTATCGAATTGCTGACATTCGCTATAATAACAGCCGCCATTTGTCATCAAAACATCTGAAGGATGTCATAATTTTAATATGCATAATTTTAATCGAAGCGTACTGCCAATGGAGATCTCGCGATCGGACGAATTTCAGGACCGGGGCAGTGCACCCGCTAAGTACAAAATTAAATCAGAGGCGAAGCTGGGCTGCAGTTAAGTCTAGTCTAGTATAGGATATTATAAGGCTTCTCCTTGCTTCGAAATTGATCATTTGTTCGATATCCATTAAGCGTTGGCTCCACGGGATAACGTCTTCTAAGCTAGACCTAATGTATACGAGTCTATACGGACGTAGACTTGAACTGCAGCGTATCAATAACACCTCATTTGCTGTACGAAGATAATCACGTCCTTAGTATGTTCTTCGTTGGTTTTGAAGTCAATTTCTTCAGACGAAGTATTTAACTTATATAGCGCCCTTTCAAGATGACTAGTCAGAGGAGCTCCCGATCCAAGCCCGAGCAAAAAGAAGAGTTACCAATCTTTAACCATGACACAGTCCAGGGCGTTCGCCATTGCTGGCCCTACAGCGTGGAATAGTCTTTCGCCCGTCATCCACTCCTTTCCTAGGGTATCCTCTGATACATTTCATCGACACCCCGAGCCTGGATCGGGAGCGCCTCAGAGTAGTCGTCTTGAAGGGGCGCTATATAAGTTCATGTAAATTCGTATAAATTCAAATTCACAGTTAGGCTAACTCTGAACCGCAGGCCATGAGTTCACTCACGGCTCTTGAGTCTGAGCATCAGTTTAGAGTCTGAGTTCGTTTCCCTTTCCCTACACCCAGAAAAACGCCATCGGAACTCAAGTGATATAAGGTTACAAATTAAAACCAGTCATTCTTGACTATACCGTGCGTGCATATGCGTAAATCTATATTCGCGAAGCTGTGTATTTTTGCGTATTAGTACGCGTGTGTCTGTGTGTAGGTCTTTCACTCACAGCTGAAAGTAGTGCTCTCTCTCTCGCAAATCCTATCCTGATTCCTTCTCCTGCCTCCCTCGCCGTTTCAATTCCAAACATCATCCACCTTAGCCGTCTGTCTGTCTGTCTGTCTGTCTGTCTGCCTGCCTGACTCTCTACATGTTACACGCTGTCTATCGATTCTGTTTTAGCGCCTATAAGTAGGCTGGTTCTCGCGACTTCCCTCTGTGGGCGCTGTAAAAATGCTGAGATTACTATTACGATTATGTCTGCGATTGTGCGTGTTTATTTGTTTGTTACAGGTTGTGCTTGTGTGCGTGTGTCTGTGTGTGTGTTTATATGTGTGTGTGTTTGTGTGTGTGTGTGTCTTTATGTGTGAATGTGTACGTGTGCTTTTGTCCTGCTATTTGTGTGTGTAGGCGTACATGTAGAAGTGTGTATGGCTACGTCTTGGATGACGAGTGCTTGCTGTCGCTGGCTCACACTAAAACTATCTCCTCTCTCTCAAGGCGGCACGCGCGCTCATCCATCAACCAATCCATAGACGCATAGAGGCTGACATACAGGCGGACAGATAGACTCAGACAGACAGACACCCTCTCCCTCTTCTTCTGCCTCTCCTTCCCTCTCCCTCTCCCTCTCCTTGACACATTGGATAAAGCATCTCAACATCCTGCGATTTAAAAGCCGCGAGCTCAGTCGAGACGAACTGATTAAGGGAGGGAGGGAGTTGATTCAGGGTTCGGCTCCTGAGGAGAGACATAGATAGAGACACAGACAGACACAGACAGACAGACACAGACAGATAGACGGACAGAGACATACAGAGCCAGACAGACAGAGACAAAGACAGAGAGAGACAGAGCCATGGAGAGACATCTGCAGAGGACAGCGAGGAATTCTCAGAAGAAGACCGAGCCAAAGTCTACCTCTATATGCTTCTGGAAAACTTCCGATGGGATATTTGCAACAGATGTTTGCTTCTTAGGCTAAAAACCTAAAACTCCTCCATTACTGGAAATATATTCGTGGCGCCATCTATCTAACACAGCGGCATTTGATAACCTACGCAATCAGCACAACTTTCTTGAAAATCACAGTTACAAGAAATGCGCTATAGAAATATTCTTGAATGCCAACATCTACATGTATATAGGCCGATGGATATCTGTACATATTTATGTCTGTCTTTGTATTTGGAGTACATTCAACATACATGTACGTTCATTGTACACTCTATATATACATACTGTAGCGTATTACGTATTTCCAGGACACCCTGACAAAATCTTATCTAATCTATCGAATATATGCTGAATAAATCTGATCTAGGCTAATCTAAACTGATCTTCGCGATAATAATAATAATAATAATAATAATAATAATAATGTCGTCCGCCTTCGTATACACAGGCCGAGGGTGAGGTCGTTTCCATGACGAAGCGAGTGAGGTCGATCGAGGAGGACTTCGAAGGAACAGAGACGAGACTGACACAGACGAACACGAAGCTAGAAGAGGCATCGAAGGCATGCGACGAAAGCGATCGGTAGGTAGACCACTCTCTATTCACCACCCCACCCTAACCTCACCCACTCCCAACCCCATTTCTAGATCTATTCAGTTATTATCGGTCTCTTCAGTTATCGTACATACATTCGTGTTTGAGTTTATGCATGTCATGTCATGTCATGATATGTCATGTCATGATATGTCATGCCATGGTATGTAATGCTACAGTACCGTTCTCGCCACTACAAAGCTTGAGTAGCGCACGAAAGCAACACTATCATATCATGCCATGTCGTCTTCTCGTACGTGTCATCCGACCGAAAACAGATCGCAAGTCCGCAAAACAGCCAAAAAGTTCCAACTACCCAAAATCTACCGGAAAAAAACAAGAAACCCGAAAATCCAGCTAAGCAAATTCTAAGAAAACCGATATCCCATCTGGAAATATCCGGTCAGACGAATGTCTCACGAAAAAGTTAGTTTCCAGACGACCTGGCTTAAAGACGTCTTCGGTTGGGAATAAATGGTTGACGTGCGTGGTTATCTGTTGTCATGTACAGAGGACGAAAGGTTCTGGAGTCTCGGTTGGCACTTGACGAAGATCGAATAGCTCAGGTGGAAAAGGAACTGGAAGTAACCATCATCTTCGGAGAGGAAGCTGACAGGAAATACGAAGAGGTCACGTAAAGTAAATCACATTACAATTACATAACAAGGATTTAAAGCGGTTCGTTCAGAAGACGTTTGGTCTGCGTTATAATTAATGTCCAATTTACACTAAATATTACTAAAACAGGCCTACACATACATACATGCATACACACATACATACATACATACATACATAAATACATACATATATACATACACACATATGCATATTATATAAGATACAAATATGTATACTGTACAAATATACATACATACACACTTGCACGCACACACATACACACATGCACACAATCACATCTGAACTTTTATAATTGCACTTAGCAATGATGAGTGAAGACTTTCTCTCAAGGTCCCTGTATACACAGCAACCGTCTCAGTGTAGGAGAGGGATCGAACCCGTGTACTTCGCTTTAACCAATCGGCCACCGTGCGTGTCGTCTGTCGTTGTCTCTTTCTTTGGGTGAAACATGTGGCGATAATTGGCTTCTGTTACACAGACTGCTCGGAAGTTGGCCATCACTGAAGTGGATCTGGAACGATCGCTGTCCAGACTGGAGGCAGCAGAAAGGTTAAAGAACACTCAAATATCATATTTACCATGAATTACCTTTAGAAGTTTAGCAACCATTACTACTACTACCCCTACTCCACCTACTACTACTTCCCCCACTACCCACCTACTACTACTCCGCCTACTTTCCCTACTACTACTACTACTATTATTATAATAATTATTGTTACTATTATCATTTTAATTTTTATTACTGTTATTATTATTATTATTATTATTATTATTTAAAGAAATGAATGGCCCAGCTCTTCGGTCTAACAATTGGCAAAAGAGTTTTTGAATGCGTTATTGTAATTATTATTGCTATTATTTTTAATTAATTAATAAATTAATTGAGTGATCGGTTAATAATTGTAGTAGCTTAATTGCTATATTTCTGTTCTGTTAAAGCAAAATTATTGAATTAGAGGAGGAGCTGAAAGTTGTTGGAAACAACATGAGGTCCCTGGAGATCGCAGAACAAGAGGTTCGTCTCGGTGTTCTTCACTAACACATGACATCAGCTTAACTATAACATGTAACAGACATGTTATAGTTACACATGTTGCACATAACATGCAACATCTATTGGTAATATAGAGCCAGCAGATATAATATTAACATGTAATATATAACTGCACTATATATTCACAATTACACATATAACATAATTATAGAGTGCAACAGTCATTCAACGTATGACATAAAGCGTGTAATATTTAGTGATAGCAGTACATAGCAGGCAACATTCAACATGTAACATATAACTGTGTCACATGGCATAACAATATAACATGTGACAAGTAACATCATCATGTGTTAAGTTATAGTATATGTATTCATTTATCACTCATTCGTGAATCTCACTTCCATTTATAGACTCTCTTACTCGCCTACTCCACGGGGTGGAGTAGGTGGATCATGACGTGCAGTCCACGCCATGTATGGACATCATATATTACTGCCGCCCATAGACTATGAATCGTAATCGAGACTGTGCCTTTATATAGCACCTGATAATTTATATGGATAAACGGTGCTGATACTCTGACGTCTGTACTGTATCTGTTTGTAGGCTGCTTTGAGACAAGAAAGTTACGAGCTCTCCATTCAAAACATATCAACTCAACTCCAGGATGTAAGTACCATTCTACACAACCTGTATAGGCCTGAATATTACGTGAGTCAACACGTAATTAGGTGGTGGTGCTGATTAACTGATTAATAATAATAATAATAATAATAATAATAATAATAATAATAATAATAATAATAATAATAATAAAGTTAATGCTATAGATTGAGTATTTACATCTGCAGTACTTCCATGAGCGCATAAGAACCATTTTGCTAATTCGACCGCTATTCTGAATGTCAAGCTTGCAATAACAATAAACGGTTGTAGGCCTATAAATGCAACAGCTATCAATGGTTGTTTGAAGCCATTGTTTCAATTTCTCGCAACGACTTTTGCAGGCGGAAACGAGAGCAATGGAGGCCGAGCGAGTAGTAACGAAACTACAGAAAGAGGTCGACAGATTGGAAGGTCAGTACATAAAGTGCAGAAGTTTTCTTTAACCATCGTATACATCTAATCTAACCTAATGACTTCTATTGCGCCGTTATTATAATTCACAGGCATCGATCGATATGACCTGACTGCATTTGAATATGTAAAGTATGAAATTCCATGCTGGGGGTAGGTCTAAAACACGTCATCAGGAACAAGTGTCACTAGCTGTTCAAAGTGTAGGCCTAGGTTTATCTTCACAGGTGATAATACTTTAGTAAGAACGAGGACATGGGTCAAACATTTCCTAAAATATTGAGAAATCTCTTACTTAAAGCGATCATGTTTTGATGAGCATTTTGTGTGTGTCCTTTTATGGCGGAATCATAGGTCCGTCCATTTGGGCCTTCCTTGGTACCTGATCGCTTATGGTAAACTTATCACTGTTCTGTACCTTGTGCTATGGTTGCAATAAAAGCATCGATTGATTGATTGATTGGTTCACTGCAGACGAACTTGGAGGAGAACGAGACAAGTTCCGACTGGTCCTTGGCGAAATGGATTCTACCTTCGCGGAGTTGGCTGGTTTCTAGCGAGATCCGCTTATTCGCTTAAGCGGGTGACGATGTACGGTCAGCAGACTCTCGCTTTGTGGCCGAGTCAGCGACAGCGAAAGCAAACGACGTCTCAGCGGATTTAGCTAATTGAGCTAACAATCTCAACTAATAGTATTTTCATATTCGAAGCATTAACTCTAATAAACCACTCGATTGTTTCTATATACAGCGCTGAGCCAAGATGCTAGATGGAGTCGTGGTACGCAAAAATAAAGTCTGCTTTAGGAACAGGCTCTTTAGGATAGTCTGTAAATCTGTTGTCCGGCCTCACATAGAGCATATATTTACATTTAATTTCGATGGCAGCTTGTACGCATTTTTTATACTTTTCATAATTCGTATCTACGAATTGTTCGTCAATTAATCTAACTTAATACAAACTTATCTTCTAGATATATGCCTATTGTCAATGCGCATGACATAAATTTATAGACCGTAATTACCATGGCGTCACCCATGATTAACGTATGTTAGCCTACACTTCATTTAAAGAAAGTTGACCTACATGTACTAAGAGAACAAATGGACCGATTCTAATGTATTTGTTGTTGTTGTTGATGGTGTTGTTATTTAGTCTACTGTTGTCTCAGAAATTACACATTACGTGCTGTTATTGGCCATCTATCTATTAATTCATTCTGAATAATTCTAATGAAACGAACGTATTGCAGATAATATAATTTGCATCGTGGTGTAAGAGGATTGGTCAGCAATTGACTGACACTAGAGATAAGCCACGCCCCAATCTATATAAAACCACAGTAATATTTGAATTTACATTTAATTAAAACTGAAGAGTAATCATTTCCATTTCACTGAAGATCAATGTCGACACGTCCTCCGGCATTCTGGTCGTTCCTTCCCCTCAGATGGTTGAGTCCGAGGGCCTGGGTAGCGAAGGAATCCGACCCTTCGCCACCTCCGTTGGCCTGCCAAGACCAAGCCCCACAGTAGCCTTGGTAATAGGCCCAGTCGAACTGCTCAGTGATGGACCGACCGTCTCCACCATCCTGGCTGAACTCCCCAAGAATGTTCGGCTTGTTGAGGTTGTACTGGGAATTGGGTACGTTGAGAGGGGATGAGCTCGTGTAGGCACCCTCCCAGGAGTAGGTGTGCATCTGCTGAAGGTCAATTATGCCCTGGCTGTCCCCACCGGCGTCGATTAGACAGCTGTTGGATCAAGTGATATCAACACCTTAATTTTCATGCATCTGGGTACATCTGACAAAAATCTATGTATAACTGCGTGCATGTGTACGTGAATGTAGGCAGATAGGACTGTGTATGTATGCATTAATGTATGCTTGTATGTTCACGTGTATACACAGGTAGGTAGATTCATCGGTAGACTATTAGGGCCTACATGAATAATTTATTAATTTATTTATTTAAGGCTCCTGTGTGCATTCAGAAAATAATAATGCAGTTAGCTATTTCGAACTGCCAACCCGCTGTAGGCCTATGACTGCAGGAAATCGCAGGTACACACGATAACAAGTTAACCGAGAGTCGATTTTATTGCTGTATGGCAGTCTTGGCTGATCCGTCGTTCTTCTGCCGCTCATTTTTCCATCGCCCTCTAGTGAGTCGTAGGCTGAGTCAGCCCTATGATGTCGGCGGATCGCCGGGCATCGAACCCGCGTCCTTCAGTTCTTCGATCTGTATAGACCTGATATCATTCAACCATCCAATAATCTTTAGAATCGTTTAGGATCAGATTCGATTAGCTTAGACCAGAATAGTATTCTGTTATGTTCGGATATAGACTAGCCTAAGTTTATTTGCGTAGGCCTAATCAAACAAAATAATACCAGTAGACGTACTTATCCTTGTAATAGTTTCTCCAACCCATTTCATCCGTCTGGGCTCTCTCCGACCATGACCCCAGCGTCACAATGACCTTCGGGTCCGCCCTCTTGATGGCCGCCGTCTGTCGATTAATGAATCGCTGGAGGAGCTCCATGGGGATAGCGGAACCTGCCCATCCGGCCCCCGATCCGCCGAGGGGCTGAGTGTCGAAGCATTGGTTACCGTCCGATACTCCAGCGTTAACAATGCCTTCCGGCTGAGACATAAAGAACACGACACGTAGGTTGGTCAGTAAGTAACCGCTTCTTCGTGCTTCTTCCTCGGCTTGGACTCGACTTTAAGAACTTTGAAACTTGGGCTTAATGATGATGATAGTAAGGGTGATGTTGTTGATGCTTTTGTTGATGATTATGGCGACGATTATGAAGATGGCTATGATAATGCTGATGATTATGACGATCAAAATGATGATCGTAATCTCTAAATTTCTAAAGCGCCACATGAAAGCCAAGCGCAGGGCACCAGCTTTTTCACGAGCGTTGACGACTATGTTGATAATGACAACTACTATCGCAACTACAACTGCTTCCTCCATTACTTCCACCACTTCAACTACTATAGGCCTACTACTTCCACGACTACTGCTACTATTTCCACTACTACCACTATTGCTATTACTAATAGGGCCTACTACTACGAAGAGGATGATGTAGAACAAGGCGCTGGTAGTTCTAGAGCTAGACAAAAAGAGGACTTTGGGGTACCTCGTTCATGATCTCCCATCCTCCGAGGGCCACCTTTCCACTGAGGGCGCTGACCATTGGGGCCAGGGCCTGGTCGATGTACGTCTGTAGCTTCGACTCATCCCAGATGAGGTCCAGGTATCTGTAGTATGGGGTCGTGGCCCCGTTCCACAGCACGATGAAGACGAGAACATCGTTAGCGTAGGCGACGTCGAGGAACTGCGACAGGTCAGAGGTCATCGTGTTCTGGCCGTCGGTTCCGGTTACGTAGCCGTTCGAATCGAACGCCGGCGTGTAGGAACCATCGCAGTGCAGCCAGATTCCTAAATAGATCGATGGCTATAATATTGCTTTCCACAACTATGTATTTCGTTGTTTTCTGCAACGCCTACAGCAGTAACTACTTTCCCTATTCCATTTCGCATTATATATATGAACTTTGATTGAAATATATATATATATATATATATATATATATATGCATGTATGTATGTATATGCCTATTAATCTCTTATTCGACAGATATGGTAGCACAGCAACAAGAAAAAGAGAATCTAAAAAAGAGATAGGTAGGCACCGTGGATTATGCGAAAATTTTCCGTAAATTATGCGAAAATATGCGAAATCGCATAAACCACGGCTACAAGTCATCACAAATTACGTCGTTTGGTCGGTAAAATATAGCCCATATAGGCTAATAATAGCCTAGAAAGCCAATTATAGTTGACACTGACCAACATTTCCAAACCTTATGCAATGATTTGTAAAACTTGATTTGGAAAACTTTCCAATAAAATTTTTTTGCGAAAGTCGCCAATTTATGTGAAAATATGCGAAATCGCATAATCCACATGGCCCTAGAGATAGGGCATGTTACATTCTCACAACCAGAGGCCATGGCAGAGCCTCGACGCTGTGGAAAGGAAGGCGTGGATCTAGGCTTACAGCAGAGTATAACATAGGGCTCTTCGCAGGGTTTTAGACAAACAGACGAAGTCCCAAATAAGGAGCTGGACATTTTCTGCATTAGAGGCCAATATTATGTGTTAGACCTACTGGCGTATTATGGTTGTGTGCCGTGTAGGCCCCGCCTATAGATGTGGCTTTGATGTCATCGGATTAGGCTAAATTACGTATAGGGCGTACGTCAACGTTTTAATACTGACTTAATGAGTTGCCTCCCTCCGCTTTGATCCGGCGAATGTAGTCCTCCAGGGCTGCTCCAGTGCAGCAGGAATATTGTCCATTGCCGAAGTCCATTCCATAATAGTGCCAGGCGATGTTCATTCCGGACATGAAGACCTTCTCTCCATTGAGACTCAGCTGCCCGTTCTGAACCGACAGGAAGCGCTGACACGTGGCGCCACCCAACGCCAAGACCAGAAGCACGACGCTATACATTGCTGTAAGGCAGAGCCATGCGATGCGATTTAAAGCCATGAGGGTAATGTAACCGGAATCTTCACCCTTTTTGGGTTGCCCACTTAATGCATTAGATGGAAATGTCATAATTGGATTTATTGTGTTTTAATTAACAGTTTCAAAGCCGTAAACACTTCTATGAAAATCTCAGACCTCCCGTCAAACGTGATTTCGCCTATCGATTTCTATGAGAGTGTGCCTGCAAAATTGTCTGGTTTCCACGATATAGGCCAAGGTCTCTTTCTGCGGTATTTCAGAACTAAGATTATCTGCAGCCGTGCTTATTTATACAGCGTATTTTAGGTTTTAATACTCGCCAGAGGTGCGCCAGATTTGGTATTCTTGCTCCCCAGAAGGTCACCCCACGGCCCACACTACATGCGATCCAGGCCGCATCACCTCACTCTACCAAGAGAACTTTAACGATACAGACGCTACATCATAATATTGCCTAAATTGGTGTCATTATTTTATAGGCCTACCTCTTGTAAGCATGGGTGCCGAAATATAGCAAAAGGTACTGGGCAAGAATTTCATTCCCATATCCTGCAGTCTTCCCTCTCCCGAGTTCCATTTCCTCAAGCTCTTTTGTACTTGCTGGTAGTCTAATACAAATATTCTTACTTTACAAAGGACCACGATTGAACAGAATGGTCTGCAACCCTTTGTGTAATGAGGCAAGGAAGTTAGCAGCTATACGCGACTTACCTGCAGGAGTTTCAGTGGCAAATAAACTTGGAATCTGTCGAATCGACGTTCTTATCGACAAACAGTCCCAGTTAATTGGGTGAAGTGGCATTCATGTAATCACCACAACACTGTGATAAGTAGGTTAAAAAAGGCTGGCTGGACCGTGTGGGAAAGTCCTTATGGTGTTGTTTTCAGGCCAGTTTTTATGTTTAAACAGTTGGTGATAGTACTAGACACTGGATGGACGACGGTGTCTACCAGAATCAGAAACTACTGTAATGTTAGATTCGCTGTGTTGCATCCACATCAGTTGGATCTCTTATTTTAACGAATATGAAATTATGAATCGATTGAAGAGCTGATAGTATTGCATTTTGAGATTTATATAGCGCCTTACGAAGAATAACAACTCAGAATCGCTCTGAGCACGGAAACAGAAAAGCAACGCCTTAAAGAGCGTGTTCAGCCCTTAGTGAAGGAGGATCGTCATCCCAATAGTCCTGCGCATTTGGTAATATAGTTAGTTGTTTCAAGAACAGATACAGTAGGGCCCAACTAAGAGTCAGCTTATTGTACTTTAAGGTAATCACAGCAGCATATGGATTATTGTGGCATAGACTATGGTCAATTAATATTAGTTGCATACGGTGGACACCCACATTGGGGAAAATTTGGCCTCTCTACGGAGTTTCTGGCCCCCAAATTTTGATTTGATCAATTATGAAATCTGGCTTAAACATTAACGCCCGCTAATTTGAGCAAAGTAGTCTTAGTAAGGAGTACTTATGTTCGATGCTGAAATACTTCCCACTTCCACATCTTTCCACCACTTGAAACAATGTTTCACATGTTATTCCAACCGGTAAAATAGGCCCAATGTGTAAATGTACATGCTTAGACAATGTATGCCCTTTACAAGTAGCACTTTGACCACACTAGGATTAAATTTTATGACTAGCATGTGCTTTTTTAATTCATGGCTTTTTGCAGCTTTTATTTCCATTTTTATTCTCAGATCACCATGCTCCCCAATCATTTAAATCGCAACCTAGACGACCCAAAGTGCACGTACACACACCTATAGACTAATTTACACGTTGTGGAAAGCAATGACCTCAAACTTGTATCTTTGCCCTTCTGCAGTTGGTCAGATTATCTACATATTATCTTAAACTCCCATATGCTGTATCAACAAGATTATTTGCATAAATCGTAGCACTAACAAAGAATGTTTTAAGTGCATAAGGTAAAAAATTAAATATGGTCCTACAATACCTTGAACAAATAGGCTTTTGAGCTAATGGGATCCCTAAAGGAACAACCATCAGGAAGAATGAGAAATTGACTCAAGCACAGATGCTACAGATTTTCACGAACCCGTTAAACCAAAGTTTATATCAATTCAAGAAAATTCTCAGTTGAATCATAACTAAAATAATCATCAAAATTTTTTTCCAATTCACATTTTATCAGCTCTCAATTTATTCATCACGTTCACGAATCAGCTACAGGTTTAACTAAACGGCCGATAAAGTTCGGGTTTTCTACGAGCATCCTTCTGTTGAAAATGGAAACCTGCATCAACCACCTTGCGAAACGTCAAAGTGCCTATCGTTAAAATCCATCAACTCCATTCTTTTGTCTTAGGCAGCGGCAGCTTTGGCAGCTAAGCCTTTCAAGTCCTGGATGCACTTGGCAAGACTATCACGCTCCTGGAAAATGAAAAACATCCGATGTTCAATAAAACCTCAGTCACATAGGACACAATAAGACTGGAATAAGTGGAATATGGTTTCCACACATCGATTCCACTGGGATTCATCCAGCAGTATGGTTTTAAAATAACTAAATCAATAAAATAAATTATGGTTGAATATATGTATTTAATAACAAAACAATACAACTGTATTTAATATACAAAACAATACAACTGTATTTTTAATATACAAAACAATACAACTGTATTTAATATAAAATACAATACAATGCAGCTATATCTGATATATCTGAGATCACTCAAAGTCCATACACATGCAATGTCATGCATGAGTAGAGACTTCAGAATGACAGATTGGAGCAGGATCGACAGTCTAAATCAGCATATCAACAACAATGGGGGTGGACAGTAACTGACCTGCTGGGGCGTGATGCCCTTAACGACCCCATCGACGATCCACTGGACCATGTGCTGCTGCTGAAGCCTACGGTGGGTCGTCTCCACATCCACCTGGTAATCCTGTATCACAGGTAGACCAAAATATGCAATCAGACTACACGTAACCAACCATCAATTTACATCTGGTCGTCTATAAAAGCAGACGGGACAAAAACGACAAAGCAAACCTCACAGAACACTGAGGATGGTTTCTTTAAACGATACATACCTTGATGTTCAGCCGTTTGTACATTTATATGATGCCTCCCCGAAACTAGTTTTTATTCTAATAAAACACTCTTCAGTAGAAGACCCAGTGAGTAGGCACAGCTCAAAGGCCAGCCTGTTCCACACCACTTGCATAGGACAAGTTAGTCCATGGTTTCCTTTGGCAAAACATCACAAAGGATGGAGAGCTGTGATAGGCGAGTGGTGCACTGGAAACTCATTATCATACAGCATGCCTTGCTATAACACAATTTCTCATATAACATGGCCTGAAACAAAGAAGCCCAAAGTTACTTCCACTACGTCAAATAAACTTGCTATAATATATAAACGATGGGGTGCGCACGGAGTTGAGAATGATGAAATGTTACAACAAACAGCATTGAGAAGGAAGCTAGGGTTCTTTGGACATGTTATGCAATGAGATGGACTGGAAAAGGAAATGATGCTGGCGTGCGGAGAAGGAAGGAAGAACGAAAAAATGGAAGGACGAGATACACGAAAAAAACCGGAATGAACCTGGAGAAACCGAGGGACGCAACTTCGGAAGGAAAGAAATGGAGAAGGTTAATCATGACGATCGTTAGAGTTCAACGAACTGACAGCACAATGCAACAAGGTATAATATATCACGATATTCTAATACGGCAGTCCTTGATGTCACCACTAAAAGACACCGTTCTAACAAGTTTCCATTCCACTTACAAGTCTCTTCTTAACGCTCTGATGAACTTCGGCCAATCGCTGACGGTAGACGCTTTCCAACTGGAGATCAACGTTCTCCTAGAAGAAGCAAACAATCAATCAGCTTCAGTTTCTTCCTCTGAAAATTAGTACGAGACACATAAATCAGGCTATTGCACAGTCCTCTTCAAGCCAAACCGATATTTCAAAAGATGCAATCAAAACAGATATTTCAAAAGATGCAATCAAATACCTTCTTCGAGTCAAACAGGCATTACAACAGATGCAATGCAAAACACCTTCTTTGATTCAAACAGGTATTGCAACAGATGCTGCAATGCTATCAAATACCTTCTTTGAGTAAAAAATCAACATTGCAATAGATGCTGCAATGCTATCAAATACCATCTATGAGCCAAATAGGAATTGCAACAAATGTTGCAGTGCTATCAAATACCTTCTTTGATTCAAACAGGTGCTTCTGTCCCTCCTCTCTCCAGATGGATTTCTCCAATTCATCGATGATGTTCTGTGCCTGTTTCTTTGTAGCATTCAACGGTTTGAACCAAGTGCGCTCCTCAACACCCTACAGTCAGAGAACATAATTAAACTGCCAGTTACTTGTATTTGAAATATGACAAGAATAACAAGCACTAAAAAGAATGACAAAAACTTTTGAGCTGCCAATAAAAGGCATCAACTGCCAACTAACTGCCACAAAGAATCCCCAAAACAGCGGATGTTTTGCCTGGCAATAATACTCACAAATTTGGCATTTATTAAAATAATTGTTGTAAATGAGTAGGGTGGAAGTGTTGAGTAATTTAAAGAAAGTAATGACACAAATTCTCCCCAGACGAAATGTCCAGGGAAAAATGAACCAAGAAAAGAATGTTCGCAGATATAGTGTTTCAAGGGAGAATATTTCATGGATAACATTGTACATGTGTCCCCCACATTTCCTACCCCTCTCATTGGGTGTCCCCCACCTGTCAAACGAGATCGCCGCGTTTGACTCAGTTAATCGTTTGTCCCAAATGCAAAGCTCCAAATTTTCATGTAAGAAATAATTATCTGACTATCATTTGCACTGTAAGTTTTGTAAACATCAAGACCGTTTCAAGCAATTAATTAATGACCCACAGCTAGCATTGACCCATAGGACATCTTCCGGAGAAGAGTTATTTTGCTGAACTAGCACAAAGGCGTCCCAAGCAGGATAGCTACTCAACGACCAATGAAAATACTCCCGCACCTCGCCTGTTTTGTCCAGGTAGCTGCCGATACTTTTGCCGTACTTTCTGACGATGATGTAGAAGGCGAGCCAGAAAGCGAGGAAGTGAGTGAAACCGTGCTCAACAATCCAAATCTCCTTTGATAACAGGAAGGTGATCAGGCCACCACCAAATACGTACGGCCCTAGAAACAGCAACAACATCATAATTTTCTCATTCATTGCTACCACAAAGGACGGCCATATCTTATCATATGACAGCAGCTGATATTGACCACATTACACAGTTCAGAGCCTTCGATTAGTGTGTACTGCGAGAGGTACAACATAAATTAATAGATAACATACAATATGACAGAAGGTTCAGAATCACACTCAACACACTGCATGTCGAATGCTGAAAAAAATTACTAAAAACATTCAATACTTATGATCTGCAGTCTGCACCAATAGTCATAACAGCTTGACAATATTTATTTTATTTATTACCAAAATTTCCAACATTTTTTTTACACACCATTATAAATCAAATTCTACAGAATAACACTAAACAATAGAAAGGCCACTGAACGGAATCTATTGTCTAAGGAAACGACAGCATTGAAAGAAAGCATTTATATGGAGCATAATCAACATCATCAAGACACACAGCTCCTTAAAACATCTCTTAAAAGAACCATAGATATCATTCTTGCAAATGTGAAGGATCTTGAAACATCTTTGATTTAGTTTTCTTGTAGAAGCAATGCCATTTAAAAAAGCATGCACCACCAAGTGATTGTGCATTGCTTTACCTGTCACTCCGGTTTTCTCGTAGAAGAGCTGGTAGAACGACTCCGGGATGAATCCGAATCGCACGGGCGGAGTAGTCAGCGGCTGCTTGCGAATTGGGAAGTTGACGAGATCCCTCTCCGGTCCGAAGTAGATCTTGTGAGCCTTATCCCAGTTCTCGACAGTGTTGGAGGACTCAGTGGTCGCAGGCGAAGGAGCCGTCGCTTTCGCCACGCTGGTACTAGCACATCTCAGCCAGGCAGTGCTATTGTTTGACATGACAGGTAAACAAAGAAAATGCTCCAATGGCCTTGTAAATAGAAGCCAGTGTCAACGTTCTAAAGTTTTAAGGAGGTAGATAGTCAGTTATATAGAGCATCAGGTCTTAAATAGGTTTCATATCACAATCATGCAGACTCTGTGTGAGGACTGTGAGCAAGTTCATAGATCACAATTGCTCAGTGCCATCAACAATGTCATACAGCCGTGTGTCAGAATTGCTCAATGCCATCAACAATGTCATACAGCCGCGTGTCAGAATTGCTCAATGCCATCAACAATGTCATAGAGCAGTGTGTCAGAATTGCTCAGTGCCATTAACAATGCCATACAGAAGTGTATGCACCTCAAAACGTATGAAGGGCAGAAATGTCAAACTAAAATGTACTATATAAAGTTTTCTAAACCAATGTACTTCAAGTGTATATATTGGCTTCTATTTTACTTCAAATATATTGAATTTCAAAGTATATATATATATATATAAATATATATATTTATATATATATATCTCTCTCTCAAAAGTAATGTATTGTAGCATAAGTGCACCTTTGCAGCACTGAATTATAAACATTTCTCGCGAGGCAACGTTGCACATAATGAATGGCCCGAGAGCTCATTCCTATCCAATTAAGAGTCACATAATATATCCAAAAGTTGCAGGCAATGATAAGTCAAGAATAAGGATTTCTGCAGAAGTGATACCTGTCTGAATGCAGCAGATCTATTTGCAATAAAGTTAGAGTCAGATTTATTTATTAATTCCTTCATTCACCACGAAAATTTATCTAGCGCCCCTTCAAGGCTACTACTCGGGAGAACGCTCCTGACACTGGCACAGCTGAAAAGAACAGTTTTAAGGCAAGTATAAAAAGAGTTTGAGTGAACCCTGGGGGACAACCGCAACACCAACGGACGCACGTTCCAGAGCGAGGGGTTTAGATATGGACACAGAATAATTACGTAACTTACTTATAAATAGGTTCAAAAGGAATGGGAAAATGGATTCCAATGGTTAAGAGGTCTTACTCAGTGGGGTAAGTTAAAGACTATTTATATGACTTAATTACAAGGCAATTTTTATTAATAAGCAGTTAAGAGTTAGACTTAGTAATAAGACTTTTTTACAATTTATAATTAGGTTCAAAAATGATTAGGAAAATGCATTACACTGGGGAGGCTTAACCAGTGGGAGAAGTTTCGAATTTCCACTCCCTATACAAATCAATCTTAAGTATTCCCCACAACAACCGAAAGGCCACATACCCCTGACGCAGTTCAGCTGCCAAAACCGGAGAGAAGGATCCTGTCAGACAAAAAGTCAACGTAAGTTATGAGTCAGTATTAACTCGATTTATGTAACACTATTTTCATTATTGTTATTATTAATAATAATTATTGATTAAACATCACTTCCATATGAACATTGACCAGGCACCCATCAAAGGCATTGATCAACTGTGTGGGCAAATGACTTGCTCAAGGTCTCTGCACAGTACTTAACAGTCTTGGGAGGATGCTCGAAGCCATGCTCAATATGTTACAAGGCAGTCGGCCACTGTGCTCACAATGTAGACATGACCTACCTTGCAGAGACAGCTATAGCTCCTATACAATTTATTCATGCTCACATATTATTTGTGCGACATGGTGAATGATTGGTGGATGATTGATATGAGCATTTCCATCGCAGTGGTAACTTCTGCAAGCATTGCGTGGCGCAATCTTCCACTCCAGGAGCGCAACTCTCAAGAAACTGCAGTCACACCCGGCGTTTCGGCAACATTCGGCTGTCGTAAGCGTTTCGCTATGTGCTCACCCACAATTATACATATTTCAAAATTGGTCCACAATTCAACAGTTAAACACAACTACTTAAACCAATTTAAAAATCTTTAAAAGATGATGCTTGCAAAACCACTCAATTATTTCCTTCATTTAGATCGACCTAACGCTACTGAAGGTCAACATCCTCTCACGATTCGTCTATACTTTCAACACCAGCAAATCAAAGTTACATCACACAGCACAAAATTCTAGCACACATTAGGCAAAACCTTCTGCCTCTTAAAAATATCCAGAATTTGATCACAAACCAGCGCGAAAAGCACATCTGGACAACATTTTGTGTCTCCGACTGTCCAAATCACACACGCAAGGGCAGTGGGACAGACACCGAATCCCAACTTGACAACGCTCCTCTGTTGCGCAGAAATAATCGCAAACAAGTAAGTCAGCTGCATTTTCAAAAACGATTTTTGAGAATATTTTGACGAGCCGTAATACTGAGAATTTTCGAATGAAGTCTCACAGTTGAAGTTAAAACCATTCATAAAATGACGGTTTTAGAAATCTTCTAATTGCCAAGTAATAGTATGACAACAAAGTCAGCTTCAAATGAAGATCATTGTCCCCGTTTGTATTGATCATTGAAGAGACAAGCAGGGCTGCACAATTTGAATAAAGGCCTCCTAGGTCAAAATTCAAGGTTTTTAAGGTTTTATACATTGCAGTCAAAAGTTCATTCATTGTATTGGCATTTTGATTTGTGGCGTTTACACCACGCGGCATTTTTGCTCACTGGAGTTGTCGTTATTAAGGCGTTAAAAGTAAACCCATAAGATATTAAAACTTGTCTTGAAAAAAATTAGTTTTGTCAAGCCTGGTAATAAGTTTAAAAAACAATAGGGATATGATATGAATGAGAACTTCTCGATCGCAATGTTTAGGTGTGTGTAGGCCAACGCTAAAAACGGTGAAATTTCAACAAATTAAGATCTAATACCTTTCTTGATGCAATGTAGCGTATATAGTAGCCGTGAAAAACTGTCATAAACTAATTTAAAATTAATTCTTTGGCGGATTTTAATGCCCTTTAGTAAATCTTTTACACAATAATTATGTGTTCAATAAAAATTAATGTTATTCGGCGATGTAGGTTTAGTTCATTATTCGCTCCGGTGAATCAGCTGGTCTCTCTGACGGTCTGACCTGGCTTTTGTGGGCGCTGAGAAATTTCCGAAGATTTACATCACATTCGCTAGATTGGCACAAGCGGAACCAAAATGTACAGCCTGGGTCCTGCATACTAACACGTAGTTTCATACACGTCAAGACTATTACACACTAAATGCAACAATAAATTGGTCTGAATTCTGGCAATTTATAATGATGACTAAAAATCAGTGTTGAACAAACAATCAAATTCAAGTATACATAATTATACCACTATCATGAAAACTATATTTTAATTATTAAATTAATTAAATACCCACATTTATTAAAAAAATTATTATTACAACTATGAAAGTAATTACAAGCACCGTCATTATTTAATATTATTTTATTGCATTTGCAAGGTCTGCAAAGCTCAACCTGAAAGCTAGAGCTGTTGCAAATGAAAGACTAGCTTGAGATCTCAACAGTATTCAACGCAGTTGAGGGTCAAACCCACCATGCTCTCAAAGTAACAAGCCAAACGCTCAAACCACTTAGCTAACATGTTGTTACAAACAGTAGTAATGACATACAAAACAGAGGAAATACTTATGGGAAGGGGCAAAATGAATGGGGAAATACAACAAATGTAAACTGGTTTGAACCGGATTATAGATATGAGGAAAGCATAACCTTGATTCTTACCTACTGAAAATCATCATGGATGAAAATGCATATACACTAAACAACTCGATATAAATTATGATAATCACGAACTGTTTATAATCAATGCCATTTATATAGCGCCTTTCCAAGATAACTACTCAGAGGCGCTCCGAACCCAGGCAAGGTCGAAAAGGAAAGTCTTAAGAAGTTTATAGAATGAGCCAGACAGGTTGCACGGGAGAGACGCAGGTCGGATGAGATGTTGTTTTAAACATTAGGGCCCACAACTGTGAAAGCTATATTTTGCCTGGTGGCAGTATGAGCATGTGGAACCACAAATTCACCTCTAGAGGCTGAGTGAAGAGATCGACGACCAGCTATAAATAGCAGAATGAGCTTAATAATTGAGTCATGTTGTACTCTGACCAAACGGAATCATGCCATGTCTACATTTAACGTCATAAACGCTAGCAGAGAGCGTCCCTGAGTAGACATCTTGAAGAGTCTAAACATAGATGTTCAATTACATTACACTACATCAGGTACTCATTTTGCATCTATTTCTTTGCCTGAGATGTCCGATACAGCCACTTTGATTGGTCGGACATCCAGAGTTCGAAGGTTGATGGCAGCACAGGTGAACGACCTACTAAAACCTGGAACGTTTATTAGTAGGGTCGTCTGGTTTTTCTCGCCTCTCAGGATCTTCTTTGAGAGGCAGGGCGCGTTTCCACTGAAGTAGATGTGCGGACATCTTTCAACGATGAACGGATCTGAGTCCGGATACGGATAAGAACCGAGAGTGTCCGGAGCGGTCGGCGCCATGTGTCCCACAACAAGAGTGTGCTCAAGAGCATTGAGCTCATCCTCAAAGTTGCTGAACCTGCAGAAATCCTGCACTGGTTGACCGGATGAACCAAGTACCTCAACACCGTCTATGGAGAAGTTGTAAGGGTTTGTGACACAGTGTAACGTCTCGTATCTAGTCGCCTTCGGGAAGAGACACGGATGCAAAGGTTGCTGGGGCAGAATGAAGTTTGTTGGGTCGGACGCCCCGGGCATGATGTCGACATCCACCCCGGCAGCCAGCTGTGTCAGAATGTCATCCAAGGCGGAAATACCACACTTCAGAACAACCTTTGACTTCTTGGCAGGGTATTTCCCCTGTGTCTTTCGATCCTTCTCTATTGCTGGCGAATCGCAGAGCGAATTCCCTGCGAGAATGACACGAACAATCTGCGCGATCCACTCCTGCGACTCCTCCAGTCCAATCTGACCAGTCAACAGGTCGACTAAAAGCTGAAGGTGGAACATACCGTCCGCTCGACCGCCCACTTCAAGACCGGACGCGATCACCAGGTATTTGTCCGCCGTGGGAATTGGCCGTGGAACCTGATCTGGGAAAGTCCGATAGACGATACCGCGAACGAGGAATTTCCCCATGTCGTAATCGTTTATGCTTCCAAACGCAGCAGCGATGCAACCAGTGACGGTCGATTGGATGTCGACATTTCCGACTAGAAGGATGCGTTGGGATTCATCTTCCAGGACCACCTCATCTGAATCGTGTGTGTATCGCTGCTTAGGCGGTGGAGCAAGGATGTGGTAACTCTTGCCAATCTCAAGCAGAACATTGGGTTTGAGTTTCATATTCTTAAAAATCGTTCCGATGATCACGCATTCTTCTCCCGGCCGGAGTTCAGAGAGTTTTCGAACGACGACGTCATTTCCCCATGTCGCTCGAGCATTCTTCTCAACAGAGGGAGCCAGTGACCAGAGCCTTGATGCGTAGGTGTGAGCAAACTGTCGACTGAAGTCTGTCTGTTTCAGTTGGAATCTGCTGCTCAGGTCGACATAGTCGTGACTGCTGCGAGCAAATGTAACCGACTCGAGCATCATGGTCTCGTCGCTGCCTCGGTCCTGAGAAATAAAACACTAGAGATTTATTTAAGCTAGTGTTAATCATAGTTTGCACAAAAGGTACATCACTGCTTTTAATAAATAAACCAGGCTTGTGGCTTCAATACTTGAAACTGATGGCACAGGAAATTCTATCCTAGCCAGCATGTATTCATATGCAACCAGTCTACACAGGAAACACTCCTCTGACGCATCAAACCTATGTTATTCACTGGTATACGGTGTTACAGAAACAAATGCAGAGGCTCTGCAGTGTTTATGCACTTGAAATAGAACCCATCATGCCTTAATCTTGGCTTCTCTCCATGCATATGCATACTGTTGCTTGTGACTCCGTTCGTTTTGAAACTTACGCAAAACGCACCAAATCGTGTGTCATAATTATGTCTGTGACACTTATGTGATGTACTTAAAATGTACAAAACACAGAATGTAGTGTGATGCAAATCTTCAAAATTTCTAATCGTCCGCAAGAGTGATGTCCGGAAACAAGCTAAAACTGGCCCTATAAAATATCAAATTCGCAATAGGTAGGCGTCTCTGTTCGTTCCGTTGCCAAGTCAAAATCTGGGAGGTCTAGTACATTTCTAATCAATTCAGTCCTATTTATAGGAATTTAACGAGCTTACATTTAGTGGAGAAAACTTAATAAGAACGAAAATATTAAGTGACTGCTAACGCTATAAAAAAGTAGAAAGTGAAACCAAACCAAAACGATAAAAACAATTCAAACAAAGTTCTAGAATTGTGTGAGAATATTAATCCGCTAAACTCTTTTACTCGTTTCCTTCGGCTTCGTTGATTTAGATAAGATAATTGCATATTATTTAATTATCCACGAACGAAACTCACTTTTTCCCAGTAGATTCCTGGGACACAATGTAAACAACACAAAAATCTGAAATAATTTATTATGTAAAATGACAGTCAGTGTTTCCACTCTCCATTTTCAAACATCCCAAGAAGATCTTGGGCAGTTTGAAAATGGAGAGTGGATGTGAATGGGATGGGAGTGTCAATGTGCCTACTTGTACCTAGAAACATCCCAAGAAAAAAGTTGTGATGAAATGTGTTTCACATTTACAAATTCACAATTATTGTTCACAATATGTTGTTAAGCTAAACACTGGGAAAGGAAAGACAAGAGCATAACATTGAATTCTTTTCCTTACTTGCAAAGCGCTATTGGGTCAGGTTCCACGCTATCCTTGTGATCGTATCCGTCATCTACCCTCGACTGCATCTTGTTGCCATCTTTACTCCGACATGAATATTTCCTCTAGGTTCTTGGTACCTCGGACTCCAATTAACTACCTTATATGCCTAATCCGTATATTCATCTGTTGTCCCCTTGTTTCGCAATGATATTCACTACGACACGCTACTTAATATAAACTGGCGATACTTCTGTTTCTGTCTGTATTCTTGTCACTTTTCTTTACCCGCCAGGCTTTTCATACTTGGAGGTTAGGTTGTAGGCCTACTGAGAGGCACTATAGAAATGTGTAAATACTTGCCACCTAATGAAGGCTGTTGAAGTCATTGGCGTATATTGGGCAAGATACGTCGATGGTTGAAATAAAACGACCATTAGCGTAAAAATAAGACTAATTATAACGTAACGTCTTGTATTACTAATCTCGCATGCATATAACTTTCGCAATACTTTCTAATAACCTTGCATTCTATGACATCATAGTTTATTGCACTGACCAATCGTAGTCGTTCTTGCAAACGCCATTTCAATCGTAATATTGACATCTGCTTTCCTCGGTGCATACTTTCGTGTTTACCGTGTTATCTAGATGTTAGTTTATTAGTTTATTTAGCGTAACGTTGAAGTGGTTTTCAAAGGATTATTAATCGAAGTAATTATAATTAACTTTGCCTCGATCTTCTCCATAATATTACACGTATAAAACATAAGTAATGGCTGACGAGTTCTCAAAGGAAACGGAGGTCAAGAAACACACTTATCCACTAATTAAGGTAAGACAAGTGAGTGTATGTATGCGCATTGTATGTAAGCTATGTATATATGTATGTATATATGCATGTAAGTATGTGAATACGAATCACAGCAAGAGGCCTACGCCCTACGGGAACGCAGAACCGACAGGCCCCAATGCCCCCATCCTCCCACGTACGTCACTTGCTGAAAGCGCGAAGTCGACGACCTGGCTGGCTCGATACACGGAACGGCACTTGGCCGGGGGACAGACGGAGGGTCCCAGCTTCTTCCACAACGGCGTTGATATCGGGTCCTATCGACCGGAATGCTTCAGATTCCCATAAATTCTCGTCAGCGGCCCTATGATTCTTATTGACAAGTCGGACCCTGAGGAAGAGGTTCCTGCTGTAAACCTATGTATACACTCTCGACAGAAGACAATGATATTCAATGTTATAATCTGATGTAATGTAATGTCATCAAGCATTTATATAGCGCCTCTTCAAGATATCTACTCCGAGGCGCTCTCTGCGCTGACCTTCATGATGTAATAATGTGTCACATTGAACGAGTAAAATACGCCTGTTAGCAAATCTATGCACACTGCGGTAAGCTGAAAAGAGTCACCAGTGATGTGCCCACGCACAAGCGTGGAACCAACTATAACGGATCCCGTCGACAGCTGGCATGGATGCTCAGACTCTTCTGAGCCATAGACTCTTCAGAGACATAGTCTCTGGTCCTCAACCAGGACCCAGTACTGTATCTTTCGATTGTAGTAGGAAACATCTGAAAATCTTGGATAATTAACTGTTTATAGACCTACGACATGAGCAGCGAGATCAATAAGTGCGGCCTGAAGTTATGAATTCTAAGAACTCCTCCGCTGCTCGCATGCCAATGCCAGTCCCAAGCCTGAATAAAAGAGGCGACATCACTGGTGACTCTTAACCAGTTAATTTGCAGATCGTTGTTATCGCACAGTGTCGATCGCTAAACTGAACTAAACTACTAATGAGTTCTGAAGGCGTATACCTGCAAGGACTGCATCGCTGGAAGAGTCCAAGGGCTTTAGCGGATGATGATGATGATGATGATCGTGAAACAATTTCAAACAAGCGTTTCTGATAGTTTCTGCAAATTAACTGGTTATGCAGGTCAGAATGGTAATTGAATAAGTTGTTTATTTACACTGGGCCTACATGTAGGCCCCTATTATTGGTAGTGTATTGTTTTAACAGACTTCCGACATGAGCGAGGAAATGCGTACGGAAACGGTCGAGCTGGTCGTCACTGCTTGCGAGAAATTCTCCGGCAACAACGAGGTATTCGTGCACTTCGAGTCTTCGAATATTTGTCATATATAAGTAAATTACAATTGGTACATAATTAATAAACAAGTTAGTTACTACGATAGAACAAACAGGACGATAGATCCGTTGCTATCTGTACATGTAAAATACCTAAGTGGCGGAACTGCTCTAGTTTCTGCCTTACACGGAAAATGACGGACCGTATGTGCGCTATCATTTCGAGCGGTATAAGTGGGTCGAAGTGCAAACGTCGAGGAGGGCGCACAACAAACGTTTTCTGCTAGACGGTGCCCTGGATGTTCGAGCCTGTGGAACAACGAAGTCGCCTGGCACAGGGGACACGAGCGTGTGTCCCATGCACCTCGGGACCTGTGGATGCCGGTTCGGGTTCGCGTATCGATAGTGGCCTAGTTCAGGAATTTGAATCTCGAGTTAGCAGGGTCCGTATAGGGCCTACTAGGGGACCGTATAGGCCTACATTGTGTCGTCGCACTCCATTCAAAGGGGCAGCGGTGGTGAAGGAGTCCACCCGATAAATTCATTACAAATCAGTAGAGTTGTGGCGATGCGGCCGATGTAGGAATCATGCACGTATAAATGTATTCGTAATCTCCAAATATCTAAAGCGTCATCCAAAAGCCAAAGGAAGGGCATCCGTTTACTTACGAGCGCTGCGTCGAATCAGAGGGATTGTCCAAAGGGCAATTGGGTGTAATGCGCAAGAAATTTAGACTCGGATGTAGGCCTACACACTGGGTAGGCGTAGGCCTAAACCCTATCTGTCCGTGAATTTTGGTTGATTTTATTTCTGAACGACCTCTAGCGTGAAATGCGTTTACGAAATGGCGTGTTTGTTCTGTTTAGCTTGCGGCGAAGCTCATCAAAGAAACGATGGACAAGAAGTTTGGGAGTCCGTGGAACGTGATCGTCGGCGAGGGTTACGGGTTCGAAGTGACTTGCCATCTGCGCAACATGCTCTACATGTTCTTCGGAGGCAATCTGGCAATAGTCATATGGAAGTGTGCATAAAACACATAGGGTGCAGGATGGACTTACACTTACGCGTATTGTAACGACTGTATTTAAGAACGTTTTGACTCTATATTGTACCTACGTCAAGGAACATATATAGCAGTTTGAAAGGCTGAGTGTTTTAGGTCTATGACTTTGGGATTAAACTGATTTTAAAATCTAGAAAGTTCAGGCACATTATGTGCTAAGAGCGTTTATATTTCTCGGTGTTGAATACAAATTAAATACAACATGTTCCGATGCTAATAATTCTAATAACGTGTGAGCCATGAACAGGATTAGGCCTACGAATTATTTGTAGAGTAAGCTGGCATGCAATACAGTTACATGCAAATGTAGAAGTGTACATAAAACACTTACAGGATAAACTTACACTTATAAGTGTATTTTTACGCCTGTATTCGTAAATATTAACGTTTTGACTCTGTTATACTTTCCTCTAACAAGGATTTGTGATATTGGGACATTAGATCCTCCCTGTGGGCAACTATGCTAATGCATTCTTAGGCCTTCGGGAATTGGCTCAGGGTCAATTAGTGCTCCTGACGTGTCCAGATTGTTTTATTTATCCTCTGCCAATAATTAATTCTCCCTCTTCATCCGAGAATGCTCTCTCTCCTGGACAACTTCCTCGCGCCTACCGCAACCGATTTCGGCGGTGCACATCCCTTCTCGAACAGACTGAACGAGGCCGCCCTCACCCCGGCCTCCAGGCACTCGTCCACTGAACCCCCGAGGACCAGAATGGTCATGAAAGCCCCAGCGAACGCGTCCCCAAACCCTATGTCGTCCACGACGTTTCCCGGTCCCGGAGTCAAAGACGGGAACGTGGCAAGCTGTCCATCCCGCACAACGACTGTGTCCCTCGCCGGTCTCACAACGACAACCACGCGTCCCTTGAGGCCGTTCTCCTTGCGCCATCCCGACAGCCACATGGCGCTCTGGTCCAACCCGCCTTTCTCGCCGCTCAGACCCAGTATCTCCGCGTACGCCAAGGTGTCCGCTTCCCCGGCGAAGATAACGTCCACGTAGGGTAAGAGCTCGGCAACACCCTTCGTCGGCTCAATGGAAGCGTGCGTGGCCGACAGGTTGAGGCAGAAGTGGCGATCGTTAGCGGCGGCATAGCGACCCAGTTCGAGTGCCGCTTCGAGGGCGTAGGTCAGCGTGTAGGCTTCGGCGTAGTAGCAGCGGGCTTTGCAGAGCATCGCGCGGTGCTGGGGTTGATCGAAGGCAGTCCGGATGGAGTGCCTGATGGCGCCGACTCGCAGGGCCGTGCGGCGTCCCCGGCTGCTGTCGAGGACGACACAGAGGCCGGTCTCGTGAGTGTCGTGGACGCAGAGGATGATGTTGATGCCGGCCTCTGTCAGAGTCTTCGTGAGGATGTCGCCGATGTTGTCCTTGCCGATGCACCCGGCGAACGTGGTCGCCTTCGGGATGGCCAGCAACCACTGCGACATGATGAGGCTGTTCTGCGTCGATCCGCCCGTTAGGTACTCGACGGGGAAGACCTCGAACAGGAGACTGACGATGCCCATCTCGCTGTCCTGCAGTTCGTGGACATCTTCTTGCGGAAGATTGAACGACTCGAGGAAATCGACTGTGACCTTGGCGACGACGTCGAGGAGCGGTTGGCCCACGCCGAAGACGATTCCCTCGAGACGTTGGCTGATGCGCTCGGGGTCTGAGACTTTGAGGACAGGGTACGCGGCGGATGGAGTCATATTACTCGACGGAATAAGGATCTGATGCATCTGACCGACTGCAAGTACATAATAGGGCACAGGGTAAAGAATACACAGAACGAAGTCAACGATAGACAAGAAGATGAGTTGGACAGACAGATATACAGATCCCATGTACTCCTCTTGACACCCCACCCGGATCTTTACTACGCGCCGGAACGAAACGAGAAACTTGGCCGTCCTATTGCGGACTTGCTTTGGCATATCGCCGGTGAATAAGCTGGTCTCCCTGACGTGGCTTAAATTTGTGGGCGCTGAGAAACTTTCTAAGATTTACATTACAGTACATTATATTACATTACAGTACATCATTACTACGGGTGTCCACTTATTTTATAAAAGTCGGGTATTGAGCATACGGTTAGTACAAGACGGACGCCTAGCGAGGTATAAAGAGAAGTGTAGGAATCGGGATAAGATTTGTGAAAAGAGAAATATTTTCAGTTTTGAGTGAAATACCTGCGAATATAGAAAGACGTGATCGAATTCGTATGATATTTCGCTGATGTTGCGTGAGTATACAGCAAGCTCCACGTTTCAGTTTGACATCCCCGAATATTGACCTGGCACCCGAACGAAACAAGAAGCCTGGCAATTGCGGCCTTGCTTGGGTGAATAACCTCCCAGTGGACGATTAGAAATTTTCTAAGATTTACCTTACATTACATCATTATGTCTATTATAGTTCTTGAAAGTAGTCACACGTATAATTATTATTACTATATTTACAGTTGTCAGTTTGCACGCTGACTGTGGAGATTCTTTGCTCCTGCGAAACCCAGAGACCATCGATCTTTTTATCCAGGACGGACACACGACCGTTATCCTGACTGATGTGGAGCTAAATAAAATACCGAACATGTTATCGTCCTGGAACCAGATTAAACACTCATCATCATATGTCATTGTAGTGGGGCTAGATAAAACATTGAAGCAAAGGATCGAGACTGAGCCGCACGTCTTGTCGGGCGCATTCCGAAATTTGGCCATTTCTCAATCTGTATGTTGGATGTTCTTCACTGCCCTGCCATTCCAGCAGCGAATCTCGTACCGTATCATCGCTTTGGTCTGACGGTCCTTGCTGGGTCTCGCCTCTGCTTATCTTCGCGACCAATGACATTCTAATATTAAGTACACCGGGTCGCCCCTCTCTCCGCTTTCTCCGCTCTACTGAGCGAGGCCTATTCCTACTAGTCGTTCCATTTTCCCGCTCAACTACTAAACAAAATCGTGCCTTCTCTGTGGCTGGCCCCTCGCTCCGAAACAGGTTCCCTTTGGCGCTGCGCTTGTCCCCAGGTGGTAGTTGTAGTTTAACGACGCTGTGCGATGACAAATATCAATAGCGTCGCCCTCCTCCTCCTTTATCCAGGCGTGGGGCTGGCACTGCTGAACTGCAAGCAGTGGAATTGAAAGTGCGCTATACAGTGGTTAAATTCAGCAGGATCCCGCCGAATCTGAGATCTGGAACCTAGAATCTGAGATCCATTAAACCTCAACCGTGAGATCCGACACCCAACAGATGAGAAAAACCACCGAAATACACGTTTTCTTTCAAAATTGAAAACTCAACCATACGCACCTTATTACACACATGTTTTTTAAGCTTATCCGAATAGGAAATATATAGCGATACTAATCTGTAACAGATTCTAAACCCATACTGAATTAAGCTTAAGTTGCGAAATTTATAATTATTTGGAGATCCCGCAGATCCGGCATCTTTAACCACTGGCGCTAGTCATTATAGACGGTCTATAGGCCTAAACATGTTTGAATCAATGAATGAATGAATTTTGCATGAACTTGCCATTTCAGAGAGTTTTGCTATTTTCAGTCGAAGAGATGTGTTCTCTCGAACCAGTACATCACCGATTCTATTCACTCTTGTTTCTCGTTCCAAGGGCCGAAGATCATCGGACATATCTATATAGACACGCATATAAACTGTACTTTATAATGTTTGCATTTATGTTGTTAGGAAACATTATCTATCTATCTGTCTGTCTATCCATCGATATGGACTTAATATAGCGCCTCATCAAGACGACTACTCAGAGGCGTTCCCGATCCAGGCCAGAGCAAAAATAACAGTCTTAATTAAGGTGTCGATGAAAAACCTCAGATAGTATCCTAGCTAGGAATGGAGTGAATGACCAAAGGGCAAAGGGAGACCGTTCCACGCTCTGGGGCCAGCAACGGCGAACGCCATGGATTGAGCCAAGGATGTGCGACCAAAAGATACAAGGAGACTATGTTGAGAGGTTGAACGCATAAAGGTCTGCGACCCAGACATGCTGTGACAGGAACAAGAAGGGATTGCAAGTAGGCCTAGACTGGAGCGGCGGAGCCCAACCCAACAGACAGCTCCAGACCAAAGAACATAATTTGAAATGCATACGATGACAGAAGAGAGCCAATGCAACGTGTCTCCCATATAATCAGAGACCGGGCAAATTTATGAAGGCCACCAATCAGTCGCGCCGCCGCACGAAGGACGCGCTCAAGGCAGAGAAGACGAGACTGAGGAAAGCAGTCCAGACGGTTTAGGATGAAAGCATGGACAAGAGTGGAGGCAGCAGCAGTGGAAAGAGTGACAACACTCATCTGGTGCAACTGGCATTAGCATGCACAGGTGATCCCATTGATGTGCTTAGTGAAAGAGAGTTCCTGAACCAGGACCACTCCCAAATCTCAAACAGAGGTGCTGAATGTGAATGAAGGAAACCTAACTGAGAGCGCATTGAGGTCGATTTTGGCCAACTGTTGACGGGTGCCTAGCCAGATATATAATTATGTGGTCTTGGTAGCGTTGAGACGGAGCCCATCTGACGACATCCAAGAAGCTAGAGCAGCAATAGAATCTGGCATGAGTCGGACCGCATCTGTTAGCTTTCTAGCAAGACAGTGCACATAGGATTGGATCAGCCATAGATATGGACTGATTGCACTCACGCCTCCGAGAACGCCAGGTGCCAGGATGATGATGACGACGAAATGATACGCGTAAGCCTACACACCGTACATACTACATACATACATACTACATACATACATACATACATACATACATATAAACGCACACACAGTGTCACACTCGCATATATTGCATCGGAATTTTTCTACTGACATTGTGGTAGGCCTACATTTCCGTCGAAGTAAGCTTCAGATAGTTGAGCAACAAAAAATACCAATAAGACCAATAAAATTAGCTTTGCTCCCGGTTTTTTACGCTAATTCGGGAACGCCTCTGCTAAGTCTCTCTCCAACGATGTCGCTATTTAAATCTGTAAATGCATTAACTATACAATCACCGAGACTAATTATTCCTACCTAGGACCCAGTGGGCGTCTGTAAGCGAGTACTTTCTTCCTGAAATGTTGACGGTAATCGGATCCGGTTCTTCCTGTTCGCTGGGTGTTGCCACTTTTGATATGTCGTCATTCGTAAGACTACGTCGCCGTAAACCCTTTCTTTTGATAGTCTTAGCATTCGCCTGTCCCATTTAGATAGGAACACACGCAGCAGCGTACCACTTATGAAGCGCCTATATACATTCAGTTTCAAGCAACATAGGTTATTTCCCCTCGTTCAAAGCTTGAGCGATATTGCGAGTTTTGCGATTCAAATAATCCTATAGTGTTGTTCACGTGGCATTTCTACCAATAAACTGTACAGCCGATTATAAGCACCATACACCATAGTACAGTGATATCTGATTTTTCTGACCCATACTCCGGTTCCCCGTATTCGGGAATAAGAATATAAACATTGTCAAACTTCGAGACATTTGCTATATATTCACCAAGACTCATGATTAGACGTCACCAAACACTGTGACGTCATACTGCGAACGTTCTCGGTGACAAATACAACTGTACACCAGTACCACCCACTGATCTAATATATAAGATCATTGATTTTAATATATTTAGGTTGTACGGCGAACCTATAGTGGTTAGGGCCGCTTTTACGGCACTTTATAAATCGGCGCTGTTATAGAAATAAATATTTAAAAAATCAACATTATGATCAGGTTTTTACTACCACAAGAAATCTATTACGCTGGTCCTAGATGACGTCCAGACAACGTAATCAAAGAAAATAATGACGATAATAATTAACACAGAACTGGGACACAAACTGAGCGCCGTCACTGGGGAAAAGAGGGAGACGACTTTCCTCTACCAGCTCATCACTATTCAACGCTACAACGCTGTTGCCTTCTAGGGAATTTTCGCTGCTCAGAAAGTCAAACGAGCAGGGCTACTCCGGACGACATCACCATTAAGTTACATTGAAGACCCTGATGAAATATTATCAGTCATTACAGACAATAATCTGAAATTCAATACGACCTATTGAATGTCATCTTTCAAAAAAGAAAGCAGTAAAAGGGTAAGTTCAAAAATTAGAGACAAGTTGTATTGTATTACCTCCAATGTTTACGGATAGAGCTCATACCTCCAAGAAAGACTCCCAAAACTTCTTAGACGTGTAAGTAATTAATCAAATCTTATTAAGCTATTACTTCTTTCTGTCTAGCTTTCCTTTGTACGCCTGCATCATCTTGCATGTTGCGATAATGATGGTCTCGATATTGTCGATGACAGTAGGCCAATACTAATCAACTATGTCAAATATAATGTTCTAATAATCACACCAGAAAAGTTCTATAAAATAAAAACAATTAGTAAAACTCAGTGTAACATAAATTACACCTAGGCTTAGACTGATAAAACAACGAAACGACCGTGTCTATCAAATCCCTTATACTCATAACCTTCAACAGTAAACTGAACTGCAAAATAATTTCCAAGGCAGCTCGCTTGACAGCAGAATCCGTTCATAAATAATTATAACCACCACAAACTAATTTGACAATCTTCTTTACAATATGCACTAAAAATGATAATATCACATAATAGCAAAAACAATTAGTCGAAAACCAGTAGCTTTGTTTACATAATATTACTAAACAATATCAAAATTGAACTAGTTCCCTTTGGTCCAATAAACAGAAAATCTTATTAACTGAAACTGAATTTGTACTGTAATACTAAAAAGGTGGCAAACCCATAGCATGTGTAGTCCTACACACGTTATGGTCACACAGTATTCCCCAAAATTACAAACTTCAAACTACACCATAGAAATCGACAACTATTTACGTTTATGAAAGGCTTTATTCCAACACCTTTCCAAAAGCATCCATGAGTTACTGCCTTTAATTTCTTTCTATGATTGGTCCATTAAAACCAGTAATGAGAAATATATTGACATACCGTGCAGAATTGCCTCGGGCATTCAAGGGAATTTATTAAGAAGATTTAACTAAACTAAATGCTAACTGTGTCATCAAAAACTTTGTACCAAATAACAGGACAAAGTAATTATCGTAAACTGAAGTCGCAGTGTCCTACCCAATGGAAAGTTGTATTAGGAATATTCTTGTGCATTATGGTAACAAAAAGTGGTCAAACTTTGTTACAATAACAAAATGATCATCAAATTGTGCAAGTTAACAGGAAAAACCTTAAACTGAAAGTTGTATTAGGAATATCCTGTGCATTAGGATAAAATAGGTAATCATATACCAAAGACGATTATGGGCAACTGAGACAAAGGTTTTGTTCAAATTCTGTGCAAGTTACTTGGAAATTAATATCACCCAAACATGCTTGCAAGAATAATAAAAGTTCCAAACAGAACCCCACCTGATTTCCAGTGGCATGGAAGGTCTGCGAATAGTGCACCCCAGCCGAAACTCATGTCTCCAGGTACCCAAAATAATATGTTATTATGTTAACCCAATCTAGCACTGTCAGAGTTGTAACAGGTCAATTATTATCATTATTATTATTATGCACTTCTTAAGCACCATTATCTAATGATAAAGCATCAATCAATGGCACTGAGCAATTGTGAGCAAAGGACTCACTAAGAGGTCCCACAAAGCAACAGTCTCTGCTCATACCAGAACTCTTTGCCATTCAAGGCGATCCCTCATATCCCTTACACCCTTAGCTTAGGCCACCAGAGCCAACAAACGGCTGAGCAGCAAACAACCTTTGCTAGATATCCTGAAACATTAAATATACTGTTTTGTTGAAATACATGCCATTGTCTTCTATGTTGTTTTTCCCTTGAGTCTGTCTCTTAGCATCCAGCGTTTCTGTGAGCTGTTCTCAATTCCTTCCACGCTTGGGCATATGGCTATAGCAGCATTAACTCGACCAGAATCTACTTCGGCATTGCATTTCCTTGCATTGCTTCTCCTAGGAACCGACGGAAAAGACACATCCGTCGTCTCTCCATATTCTTCGACAAAAAGAGGCTTTTTAGATAGACCACCCGAAGGTTGACGAGTGCCACGTCTGTTATCAACAGATGCAGAAGAATCATTGGCACTTTTTCTAGTACCACAGATCCAACGCTTTCGAGGCATGCGCTCAGTGCTGCCCTCTACACCAACATTGTCCTTTCGACCACCGACCTTCGAACCACTGGCAACAGAAATATCCAGTGAATTGCTTTTCTTTTTCTCTTTGCCTTGACTATTGCTTTCTCTATTGTGAGATCGGTCAACATTTCCGTGGCTTAACCTATCACGACCACTGTTGTCGTCAGGCGAGTCCTTTCGGTCATTGCAACGTCTCACTTCTTTCTTACGGCAACTGGTAACATTCTCCAAAGAGTCCTGGAGGACTGAAGGTTTGTCTGGTAACTTCGACTTTGAGACTTTTTCTGAAGAGCGGACAGTTTTGTCGCTTTTGCTTTTACACATGCAAATGGAGAGTAGCTTACTGCGAAGGTCGCAGAGGCGGCATCTGTATGCCTCCTCTGGTGTAAGCTTGTTTACAATGTCTATTCCGTGGAGTTTTACGAGATGCATTCGGAAGGCGCGGTCAGAACTCAAGGATTTACTACAGAGATCGCAGAAAACTCCAGCACCGGGATTATTCTTTCTCTGCCTTACTTCAATGGGACTCTGGCCTTCGCCTGGAGGACTTTGACCTTTTCCTGATTTTCTCTCTATGTTGTCTTGAACGTTGCCCGATTTTTTCACGATGCTACCTTGAGCTTTGCTAAAGTTTTCTGCACCATGATTTCTACCCTTGCTTAACTTTTCAACACCAGTGCTTTGATCATTGTTCAAATGTTTTTCACTGGCAACATTTCCCATACATGCAACCTCACCTTTGTTAGAGTCATCTCCTACAAGACCTTGACCTCCCTTACAACAGCTGGTCCCAGACGACTCCTGATCCATTAGAAAATAATCATGAACAACAGGAACATCACTCCTCAGCTTTTCATCAGCACAGGTTGGCTCAGTTTGAATCTCAGGCCTATCATCCAGACCATCTTTCCTTTTCAGGAACCCATCACTTGCGGAACCTACATCCGGAACGGTCGAAAGACTGGCCAAGGATTTAACATCCACCAAACTCTGCCCCGAATTCAACGCATCCTTCTTATCACAAGACAAATCTCCTTCGTCAGGTTTGCAATTGGTCAACATGTCTCGTACTCCGGGACACGCTCTCTCATAATAAAACAGATTTGTGGGCGACACTGCAACCTTCGAGTCGTCAAAGCGTAGCACAGCGAGCATGTGGTGGCTGTCCTGGCTTCTCTCGTTTTCTTGTCTGAGGCTGTTGTAGAGCATCAGGTGTTGCTCGTTATCCGGTGCATTAAACATAGACATATCCATTAACTGACTGTCAACAACAAGCTCAGTTTTCATACCATCTGTTTTTAAGTCGGGCGTAGAATCGGTCGCTACGTCGATTAGCTCTACGTGTCCAACGTCTGTTTGTAAGGTCAAAGAAGAGTCTATTATGCCAAAAATCTGATCGGATTGTAGATCACGCAAATTATCAGCAGCCTCTGAGAGTTTTTGGTGCAAATCATCGTTCTCTGTGCAACTATCCTGAAATCCGACAACCAGCGCATTTTCCGAAACACCTGCTTTGCTCAAACTGCAATCCAATAGATTGATTTGTGGATCATCAAGAACAATGTTACCTAAAGTTTCCAGTGATGTTGACGACTCAATAAGGTCTTCGGTCACTACAGCATCCATTGCAATAGTGCTCCCATTCTCATGATCCACAATTCCATAGTTTCCCTTGGTCGCGTTCATCCCTGTCAGATCCGGCGAGCTAGAGGAAGAACTAGCCTTGCTGTCTGGCCTGAGCATTTTCCATAGTCTTTCCACAAAGTCGACAGAGTGACGTTTCTTCTTATGGCACGTTACCTTCTGACCGACCGTTTCCAGCATTTCCACCACATTTTGAGATGACACCGGCAAAGTGTCCGATACAGGAGTTTCTAAAGATGTCCTGTTAACACCGGCGATGATGTCATGGGGCGAGGACTCTTCTGTTTGACTTAGTTCGTCTGCTACAGCTGTCTGCTGAAAGCATGCCACTGACTCCGGAGTAACAGTGCCTGGACCATCAGTGCCAGGTGGTGTGACTCTCATGGTAATTGTCACCAGCTTGTCCATGGCATAGGTTGTGCTGTCTGCAAGCACGGCCGGTTGTGGCTCAACAGACATGCTCCTCGCTTCCTCTGCGACAGACATAACCGGCACACGGGAGCTGACGACTTTTGAAGATGAGGATTCGTCAGAGGCAGTTGCCACGACAACAGATGTTGCCGCACCAGGAAGAGAGGTGAAGGAAACATGAGCTGACCTGGAAGAGGCATGGGAACAACAGTCTAAGGACACACTAGTGGTTGTCACATCCGATTCTCCATTTCTGGGGCAAACGGATGAGGCTGATCCAACTTCCAGTTTGCCATTCAATGCTTCGTTCAGAAATGATCCAGTAAGAGTCCGAGTCAATGAGTTGACGGGTGGAAGAGGTACAGGCTTTTCCATTCTGCAAGCGAGAGAGGGAGAGAGAGCCTCAACACCTGCAGTTACAGGGTCCTCAGAAGACAACATGTCTGTTGCCATAGTTTCATGCTTCAGCTTCGAGGACATGAGATGCACACGTGACTGCCTAATGTCCCATTGAATGCTTGCAGATGAGATTTTTCTGGTGCACAGAGCTGGTGAAACCGAGGTTTCCGAAAAGTCACTTGTAACATCAGAAAGCTCATTCTTAGTCCTGACAAAGACGCTGGAATGCTCAAATTTCCTACATGATTCAACGTCCAACGTTGTTGTTAGTGTTACCTTGCTTCCAGAAGAGACTACTTCGCTATTATATGCACTATTCGAACCAGGTGTACTTGCTTTGATTGATGATTGACATGTGTCAATCATAACAGGTGCAGAACCATTAAGCCCAAAATCTAGAACAGCTGTAAGATTAGGCTTGACAGCATGCCTTGCCATTACAATGCTCACAGATGGCTCGGCATCATCCACAACCACGCCCAAAGTATTTGAATCTCTTAACCGACATTCTGAAGACTTTGATGAGCAAGAAGTTTGATTCTTAGATACGCAGGCAACTTTTAGTGAAGACAGACTTTCCAAGAAGCGAAACTGAGACTGATTCGATTCACTAGCAAAAGTCTTACAGGAAACGATATTTACAGGAGTATTAGCACAGGAAACCGAAGTAATCGATGTGCTAGTAACTACAGGTGAATCTGTAGTAACTACAGCTGAATCTGTCCCATTTGTAGTTGCCACAGTTAAACTTTCGAAACACTGCTCGAATTCTACGTCACTCTCGCTAATCGAACTGCAATAAGCCATAAATTTACTCTCCCATCCACCCAGAACCGAAGTTCGACCCTTCGCCTTAGGAACCTCAGCATTTAAACTCACAGCATTGGAACAAGAACTTGGATTTACAATGACACTGCTGTTGATGTCTGTCATATTAGAAGCGTTGGCAGATTCAACAGGAAGATTCGAATTTTTATCCAATTTTCCTGCTGCCAAGGAGCACGAACATGAACCGGAGTTCGAACAGTTCCCAACACTGCTATTCGAGCAAGCACCCGTGGAAAGTAACTCCACATTCTTCCTAATGCCGTCGTTGTCTTGACGAGTTAGCCCTTTGTTGGATTTGCCCATAGTAAGGCTGTCAATGGAGTTGAATTTCCAAGAATTCGAAGTGGAAGCTGAAGAAGTCGACATGGAAGTGGAAGAGTTCCACACATACCTACGCGCCAGCAGGGACTGTCGTCGCATTTCAGAGCCCGACATCTTGCGTGGTCCTGAAGAATGTTCTGAAACAGCACCACTGTCTGTTGAATTCTCACCACCACTCTCGCCTGCAACGTCACCGGACGCATCCAACACAGACTGAAGCGTGATGTGCTTCGAAGGCGGAACGCAACCAAGACGCATCTTTTTCGACACCTGCTCGCTCGAAGCAGAGTCTCTGATGCTTCCGTGCGACATAATGCCATATTCATCCTCAGAGATTTGCTTCCTTTTGCTGCCTTTGCCATCCGCTTTTGGTTCTTTCTTTACGCTTTTGACGAACCCATTACTCGTTCTTTGTTCCTTTTTCCTAGGACTACTTGTTTCAAGACCATTGTCTGTGTCAGCATTGTTCATCCACATTTTCCAGTTTCCGCTTCTGAAACATTCTCTAGCTTCGACCCGTCTGAGATGACTTTTAAACCGGTTCTTTGCCTCGCTGTAGCGGAATCCCGCATCTTCCATGTAATTCACAAGAACCGGTTTTAACTCTGGCCACAGAGAGGACAGCGCAAATGAGTCTGGGCGTAGCAATTCTACGGCTGATAGCAATGTTCGGTAGATGCTGGCGCAGATGTGAGGAGGTGGGTATGGATCGGAGGATGGAGGGCATTCTAGATCGATGTAATCCTTCTCCAAACAACCGAAATCCGCAACGGTTGGATCCAAGTAGAGGCTGCTCAGTCTGCATGACTGCAATGAAGATTGAAACATATTTTACAATTAAAGACAGCAATTCATACTTCAAGTCAAGAACACTCTCAACAGCAAAATAGTTTAATTTTAAGTTTTAACATCTGCTAATAAACTACATTGTGCATCAGTTCTAAAACGAACCACACAAACAAGTCTTGTGAATTCTGATTCAAAACTATTAATTATGACATTCCAATCAAAAGCATTAGAATTTAATTTAACAAAAACCATTCTTTTTCAACATCAGCAATACTGATTAGTAACATGATCCAGTAAAATTTATCAAAACTTCTATTTGGGCCAAACTCAATCCAACTGAAAACTGATCAAGTTTAACTCAACTCATAACAGAACCCATTTTAATCCAAAAATAAGCAATTAAAATTTGTTTCTATTCAATTCCTACCCAATGGAAACTATGAAATGTCATTCATCAACAATCGTAATGCTAATCTAACATGACTTCTATAGTGCCAGCCATAATCACAAGGCATCGGTCGATGGTTATTCCAGTGAAATCGTAGTTTGAATCGTATTCCATTGGACAACCAAGAAACCAGGCTGCGGTGGATACTGGGATGAACCGAGTATCAATTAAAAATTAGATATGAACCAAGCGTCAATTTCCTGCTGAATCAGAGTTTTACGAATTGAGTTGCACCGAGTTCGAGTCTCAAATATTAAAAAAAGTCTCATTCTCTTGATTTTAATGTTGCAGTTGCACAATTTTTACGACCTTGGTAACCTATTGACGATATATAAACACACTGTTCAACACCATATGTTCATAAATTTGCACTCATTCAAATTATAGCTGAAGTCCTATGTGAACAAACCAGGTTCATCTGGCAGTGATCCTTGTAGATTCTTCCAAGGATTCTGCAGATGGAGAGAAGGTTTTCTGCAGCATCTTCTACATCCTCCGCATCTCTACGGTAAAGACGAGCGCAGTTGAGTCTGTGCCTCTCCTGTCGTATAGTCTGCTCCATCAACTCCGAGCAGAACGTCAGAAACTCCGAACCAAACTAAAACAGACACAGAAAGTGAAATAATAATAATAATAATATTAATAATGCATAAAATGTTTTAACTGGATGTTCTTTGTAAATAAAATGAATTGTATGTACTTATGTGTGTCATGTCACATCATCGCTTGATTACATGAATCTGAAAGTGATGTCCAACGCTTTCTGTCTCATACAATGTTCATTAAACTTGTGCCTCTTAAACCAGTCCACGCCATGACATTGTCAAACCAGCAGATTCTGGGTCTTCCATGACTTCAGCTTCCTTCCACTATACCCAACATTACACTGTTCTCAATACTGTCCTTAGGCTGTCTCACGATGTGCAAAGTACCGCAGTTTTCTGGATTTGATGTGGCCCAACAGTTTGCAGTCAACTTTCGCCATTTGATATACTTGTTCGGTGGTCACCATTACTGTCCATGGAATTCTGAGCAGTTTCCTCATACACTTGTTCTGAAATGCTTGTATGCGTTTCTCTTCTTCTTTCTTTATTGTCCATGCCTCACAACCATACGTTGCTACTGGCCACGCCAAGGCCTTCATGAGTCGCAGCTTGGTTTTAGTTCTGACTGATTTATTTTTCCAGATGCTTACCAACTTAAACATGACTGACATTTCCATGGCTAATCTTGATTTTACCTCACTCGCGCAGTCCCCGTCCTTCATTACTCTGTTCCCCAAGTATGTAAATGAGTCCACTTGTTCCAGTTTGTATCTGTCCACTTTGATCAAAAGTGTATCATTGTTATTTGTCATTACTTTTGTCTTTGCTACGTTAATCAGCATACTGTATTCTTTTGCTGCTATCTCAACACGCTGCACCAACTCCTGTAAATCCTCTGGTGAAGTGGCCAGTAGCACGATGTCATCAGCATATCTAAGGTTATTAATAGTCTTCCCTCCAATCCTGAATCCCTTGTTGTAGCCTAGCAGTGCTTTTCGCATTACCTGCTCAGCCAGAATGTTAAACAGACTTGGTGATAAATAACATCCTTGTCGGACTCCTTTCTTGATACTAAACCATGTTGACATAATTCCGTCTGTCTTGACAGTAGCTCGTTGTTGTTTATAGAGATTTCGCAATAACTGAATGAGGTGGGGTGGGAAACCCATCTCCATCATGGTTATCCATAGCTGATTGCGTTGAATCATGTCAAAAGCTTTTGTAAAGTCAATGAAGCAGAGGTACAGTGAATGATTCCTTTCTCTCGCTTTCTCTAAGATGATTCTTAAGTTCACAATTTGATCTCGCGTGCCTCTTCTTGGCCTAAAGTCAGCATGTTCTTCAGCGATCTCTGTTTCCAGCCTGATCTGGATGCATTCCAGTATCACTTGTAACAAAGTCTTACTGGCATGCGAGACTAGCGCAATTGTTCTGTGATTACCACAGTGAAGTAGATTTCCCTTCTTCAGCAGTGGAATAAAAATTGACTGTGACAATTCTTCTGGCCAATCCCCGGTGTCCCATACGTCCACACATATCTCCTGTAGTTTTGTCAGAGTCATTTCTCCACCAAATCTAAACAGCTCAGTGACTACGCCATCTGGGCCTGGTGACTTGCGCGTAGCTGCCTTCAATATGGCTCGTTTTATCTCTTCTTTTAGTGGCGGTGGTTCTTTTTCTTGTATTTTGAATTTTATGTCTTCTTCCTCTTTTTCATTGTTGTAGAGTCCTTTGCAGTATTCTTTCCATCTTTGATTTACTTTTTCCAGTTCAACTTGTTTCTTGTTGTTTTGTCATTGATGGCTGTAGTTCGAGGCTTGAATGAGCCAGTGAGCTTCTTCACCATTTGGAATACAGATCTGGTGTTACCTTTCCTTTCGTTCTCCTCCAGCTCGTTGCATAATGTCTCCAATTCCGACTGCTTGTCTCTTCGTAACATACGTTGTACCTCATTTCGTAAAATTTTTTACTCTTGTGGAAACTTTGTTTTTGCCTCTCTTTTCTTTCTTATTAATTCTTATGTGTGTATGTATGGACAATTCGAATCATAAAAAATATTTCTCAGAAACAGAAAAGATAAACCACTAACGAGCATCAAAAGCCAAAAATTATAAAATCATTGACGATTGGTTTTAATCGTTAACAAGATCTTCATTAACAGGATCTTCATTAAGAGATCGCCTACACACTCTGGGTCTAAAGTGCCTTTCTTAGTCTGCTTATGTTTTCATTTCTTCACTTTCATCAACTTTTACTGATTCCAACAGATTAACAAAAATTATTCTGAAAAGATATTGAGCCAAATGTTGTCAGGTTGTGTGATGTGGCAAGACTCACAAACTTCACCTCACATTTGCATTGCTGTTCAACTTTAAAGATGCTAATAATAATAATAATGATACTAATAATAATGCAAACTAACCTTGTAACAATAATAATGCATACATACATACATGCTTTAGCTGGATATTCTTTGTGAATTAAACGAATTGTTTGTTTGTTGTATTTAATTAACTAGTTACTCCTTACAATTACATTTACACAGGTACCAACATATTTGCGTGAACGTCATAATTTCTATAGGTTGGAAGGGTCTCCCAGATAGCAGGACTAAGGTCTCTTAGGGATTGTTTCCTTCCCTATTGTTAACTGTCATTCCTTGTTTAATTTCTATGTTTTGCTTTTCTGTTTTGTTCTATTTTATTGTCAGTTATCAATAAAAGTAGTTAGCTATGGCTATGTATCGTACAATTAAAATTAGTAACAATGGTAATTACTTGTGATTCAAGCACATCTACAAAGAGGACCAGTTGTCTGACGCTGTGTGCCAAAGCAATGACTTTGCTGAATGCTGCAATGGCTGATCGTCGTTCTCTCTTCAAAGTCTCAAACTCCATTGCCAACCAATGCTTCAGTAACTCCTGATCAATAAACACAATTAAAGACAATTGATACTTCTCATGAGTATGTATTAATTGCTGTATTTTTTTATTTTCAACTAGTTTGTGGCTAAACACAGGACAGAGCATCATAGAGTTGTGTAATGTAGGAAATTATAGGACAGGGAGCAACAGGATTAGGTAAATTAGCATATACAATGTAGTAAATGTAAGATACGGTTGTCTATTAATTATAGGGTTAGACATGACAGTTCAGTGTAGCCCATGGCTGGATTTGGTACATAAATATAATTCTATTGAATATTTCCCTCAGACTTCCATGGTTCAGAAATGTACACATGACCTTGCCTCGGGGAAAATTGGTGGTGGTGAGGCAATTGCAAGTGCTGGACATGCTTAATGTCCCAACACAGTAATCGCCCCAACCCATACTCACCACGTGTAACAGTCAACATATTATTTATTATTATTGATACAGTCTTTGAAGGATATGCAACAATGAAAAACATGGAGGCTTATATCATCTCTGAGTAAATAAGGGTAGGTTTACTCTTACTCTTGTGCATGAAAGGTCTGTAGCCTTGATCCAGTCTAAGAGGAAGAGCGTGCGAGTCATTGTCAGAAGAAACGATCGTTCCATGCCGACGATGGTTCCCTGCTTTGCGCTGTCGAGCAACTCCCGCGCAGTACAACAAGAAATCTGGCGACACTGGGACAAAACACATTTAACATGTAAATTGATGCATCTTCACACCAATGTATTCTGAATAAATCAGTTCACCCCAAGAAGCCCACTCGGAGGCGTCCCAAGCCCAACCATGGCGATAAAAATCAGTCTTAAAGTAGCTTGTAAAATAAAGGCGTGTTCCAGAGGGAAGGGCCAACAACTGAAAAGGCACGGCGATTATTATCAGACTCTAATCATAATCACACATTTATGCAGCACTTCCTTGAGAGAAAACCGATCATCAGTGTATCTGGGTCAAAGCGATTCTTCTTGTTGGTTTGGCCTTCGATTCGATGTTGATGTTTTTCTCTAGCTATGATATGGAAATGGCCGTGCTCTTTTGCGTTGAATAGCAGTGACTTTAGACAAGTTGCCCACTCACAATTGTCTGCAAGGAAGGCAACGGGAAACCACTTGACTCATCTCATTCCTGGTGGCATAAAAGCCAATGACCTACTTATCATCACATCAAGAAAGCAATGCATGTCTAAAGTTGATGCTATCATTCATGCCCGTTGTAAGCTATTTTACGATTGCTGTCAATCTAATCATTAATATCCTTACTTACTTGCTTGCTTATGACGGATTACAATTTGCAACTGGCTTTAAGCGAACATCAACAGATGACCAAAGCATTAGAACAGCATTGCAGAAGTCCTTAAAACAGTTCAACTAGTTTTAGATTGCCCTTCTTCCCAAGTTCACCAAAGCACACACCGATCACACAAAAGAACATCAAAGATGTCGAGCAATCAAGAGTTAAGGACTTTCCCAAAGTCCCTACACAGCAGCTGCCCCAGTGGACGCTCGAACTCGTTCAATTCACATTACAGACTGAGCACTCAAACTAGGGCATAACCAAGTAAACAATTTCCACCAAGTATCAAATCTATTTTCCAGATCCGGGTATGAACCGAATAGTAGTGGCAACTCTTGCCCAGTGCGTGCCATCACCAGGAGAAGGTTAAAATTTTCGACTTTCGTCACTTTCGCACAACCAAAAACTGGCAAAAGAGATGTTTGTCCCTGTAATAACTACTAAAACGGCTTTAAATTTTAAGTTTTCTTTTTAAAATTGTAAAATGCTTAAAACAAATGATTGAATAAAAAAAATTATTTTTAACTATGTGCGTGCGTAATATTTGCCAAGGTGAGTACCTCTGAGTAGTCCCGAAAAACAGGATATCCAGCCGAGGCAAATGTCCGAGGCGATTTCCGGTTATGCCCTAGCTCCAACCAATTGGGCACAATGTTAAATACTACAAGAATCCTTATTGAAATTCCTACCAATTGATGAAACTCCTCTGCTCTGTCAGACCCATGCAGAAAGTTGAGTCGTTGCGATAGTATGTAGATATCACGGTCGAACATTCTACTTGCAACGCACCACGAAATCAGATTATTTGCCAGCTCACGGCAACCGGATTCTAACAGCAAGCGGACCCGAAGACGAACGATATCAGAATTCTCCACGCTTTCAATGAAGGCAGCATAGGGTACTGCTCAACATAAACAATAACTTACTGTTATTTAGGATGAGAAATAAGTGGGGTAAATCGACTCTAGGCATATAGGGACAAGAGGTCATCAAAAGCTGTTAAACAAAAACTGAAATACAAGCAAACATGGTATCTTCGTTCACACACTTACCAATTTTTTAATATAACTTGGCCCAGACACTTTGTCCATTCTGTAAACTGTCAACGGTAATCCGCTGTTTGGTTGCACGCTTGTGTGTGGGCCCACCACTGGTGACTCTTTTAAGCTTATTGTACATAGCTAACATAGGCATTTTACTACTTTGCCATGACATTAAACATTTAGGCAGGCGTCAAGAGAGTCTCTGAGTAGATATCATGAAGGGGTGTTAAACAAATGCTCGATTATGTCACATTATATAAGGCATGATGGTTGAACGGATAGCACTCGGTAAGCAATGCATGGGTTCAAATTTCCACTTGGGTGGCTACTGTGGCAGAGCCTTGACTCTGTCTTTCAAGCACAATCATTTTATTAATAATTCAGTGCATCAATGTTGTCGTATGGCCATGCGCTCACTTCAAACTTTGGAATGAGACCAATATCACATACAGTGTCATCAATGCACATTCAAAGTTCTAATACAGTTTTATTCTTTTAGCACTGCTATATAAATGCCTGCTTACAATTATAGACATGCTTGAGTGTCAAAACCTGAAATAAATTGTCATCATACTTGTCTCTGATTGGCTATGCTCTTGCTGAAACATCTTCAGAAGGACTGGATGACTCCATTCCGTCGTCATAACGTTGCCGAGCGCCTCAAACAACCGTCCGTCGGGAGACGACTTGAGCCGACATTTCGCCTGTTGAAGTGTCTGCACGAAGAGGCATTTTGACGGATCATTCTCCCTCAGCTTCAAATACTCTGACTCCAGCAACACTCGAGCCACCTCACTAGTTTTAAAAATAAAGAAAACATCTTAACTATAACACTGAGGGTGTAAAAACACACATGCGTATAGCCATAGAAACCTTGGAGCAAATTGAGAAAGTAAGGGAGTTAATTTCTTTAAATGTTATACCATTAAAGATCCTATATTATAGCTAACTATGTGCATAATGACAATAAGTTTATATATCTATAAGTACACACATAACCTGAATTGATCAAATATTCAAAAGTTCAAATATTCGCACATTCTTTTTTTTTTAAAGTCAACTTCATCCCAATGAACTATATAATTTACACTTGGAGCAACCAACCATCAACAAATCCCTCATTCATCATGACAATGTCTTAATGTTAGATGTGATTAGGTCAAGGAGTAACCTACAGAACTATGAACAGCACACAATTCTTCACATCTTCAGAAACGATCTGCTCATGGAATCGGACTTTGGCATAGACTGCCATGGAAGGCGTCAACGCCCGAAGCTTTGTCTTCAACGGCAGACCATCCTGCGACAGGAATGCTCGCAGGATCTGCCACAAATAACAAAACAATAACACTTAGTATATATCATATTATGACTAATACTTTTATTTATCAAATTACTTTATGATTAACTTTAGATGTGTTATATGGACACCGGCAGGGTGGATTCGATTTAAATCGAATGATTAAAATTATCGATTTAAATCGGGAATAAAAAATCATAATTTAAATTTTAAAAATTTTTTCTTAATTAATAAATTGAATTGATAAAACAGCAACAGCTTTCAAACTATATGGCAGCAATGTGAAAGCAATTGTCTTTGTACATGAATTCTGTGTTGGGTTATTTAAATATTCAATTGGTAACAGACACTGGAACTTCAGGAAAGTGTGTCCTCTGTGTTTCAAAATGTTTCAAGTTTGAATCAAGATTCAAGAATGAATGAACGATAAGCATTTCTGGACAATAATTGTGTCAAATAATACTTGAAAGAAATTCCGGGACAGCTTGGAAGCATCAGAAAAACACTGCAATTTGAAAGTTAGATTCAAGCTACATAGAGTGGAGTCAGTGGACACTTGATTTAGTTACTAAACCAAGTGTCCATTGACTCCACTTTATTATAAAAATCGGCTGATGTTGGAAGAGTTTTCTCCTTGTTTTAACTTGTTCGTTCAAATAGTCTTGGAGTTGAAAAGGTTGGAAGCTGGTGTATTTATTTATAATGCTAAGTAAGAGACTAATACAATTGGATAATGAAAACATTGAATGAAGAGACTTCGAGAGAACTAGAGACCTGTTGACTATTTATAAGAAAATAGATTAGTAAAATGATAAATATCAATAAATAAGATTTGTAGTACCATTAACTCGTCCAAGACTTGGTCTCAACTCAAGTGACATTTTATCAATATCTGAAATTCTGCATGGAATTATGATACTCAATATACCTCAAACAACTTTTAATTTACAGTAAAGCAACTGTGTGACTGAGACTATGTTAGTATGCTATGTTTTAGGAGTAATTATTTGACTAACCAAATAATTTCTAAGAAATTATGATGTCCATTCAAATATAGCACTTAAAATATAGCACTTAAAATATGGCACTCGGAGCAAAATCAAAAAAATCCTAAATATATTAAAATTTAAAAAATTTGATTTAAATAAAAAAATCGATTTAAATCAAATCAAATTCCGATTTAAATCAAATAAATCCGATTTTTTTTTTTTTTTTTAAATCGCTATTTTTATCAACCCTGGACACCGGTGAACGCAAAGAATACATTCCCCTATAGCAAACAATATGGCCACCTCTGAATGCACTCAAATACACTGTTGACACCTACCCAGCTAAATCCCATGTAATGCAATTATGCAACGTACTAAGTAAATTAAAGAACACTAACATAAACATGTTTAGCAAAGATATTTTAAAATACAGAAGCTTAAGCTAGCGCAACATTATCACCGTCAAAAAAATATTTAAACTCGCAGCGTCAAATCATCAACCTCCCGATAACCCCAGTAATTGACATGCTCATTCAACTGAATCGTTTTAAAAAATGGTTTATTGTGTTGCGAGTTTAAATATTCAGTAGCTACATTTTGCGACTATAACTTTAACCTTTACAGAACATGCTGGTCACAATTTAAGTTTTTATATTCTTCTAATTAGATCAACCTTTACAGCATTCTTATAAACTGTTGGAGAGTTCTGATTTGACTTGCTAAGTAAAAATTCGTTTTCTTTACTTACATACTTACTTAGTGCATCGCATTACGGGATATGGTCTGATAGGTATCAGTGTTCAATTTGAGAAAATTCGGCACGGCCATAATATCTACTTAAGGGAATGTATTCTACGTGATTACCCGGACGCATGATAGAGCACGGCTAACTTCTGAATCTGCGGATAGCTGCCCCACAAATAGCGGCCGCACAAAGGTGGCACATATCGTGCGTGACAGAGCTCACGCACACTAAACTGATTGCAAGAGACAACCATTAACCATCAGGCATCAAAAACAGCGAGATAGTTACCCGATGCAGATTTCTGTAGAATCGTTTTCCGTGCTTTCCCTTCGGATCAGAAAACTTAAGGGCCACCAAATCCTCCAAAATTTTTAAGAGACGAGAAATCTTCATTGTATAAACATCAAACACCTAGCGCTCCAACACGGGTATGTTATTCTCAGCGATGCTGGCGAAAATGAATGGATGCTTTTATTGCGCTATTATTTTACAAATATATGGATTTTGAGACGTCCGTTCACGATCTGACGATCTCGCTTAAACTACTGATCTTAATATATATACACACACATATATATATTACATATAAAATTCTACTCCTGTAATAACTTGTTCGCTGCTACTAGACTTGAGATCATACTGCCTTGTGTCTGTAAATTAAACAAAGACAGTATTACATGATATATCAAGCTTATAATTTTATTGGCAGGTCCTAAATTATGTTTAGCTAGCCAACAATTGCTAATATGATAATATCCTTGGTCTAGCCTTTAAGCCTAAGCTGGTGCTATCCTGCATCTTTACAGATGATCCGGGATTAATGAAAGGCTCGAGGCTAATGACATCTATAACGAGGGTTGCAGTCCGATACTCAGTTCGCACGCAACCTGCGGCAACCAAACGCAATTAGGCCTAGACTTCGCGGCCGTCAGCGGTGGCTTCGTTCATCAAAGTGTAATACACATGTACGGTTCAGTCAGTATCTAGAAAATTCCACGGGTATTGCAGCAAAGACTGTCCGTGGCTTTAATTATAGGCTGGATAAAAAAGCGCTAAATAAGTATACGCGACCTGAGATAAAATTGTTCTTACACGGTCGTCTGCTGGAAGTAAAGCCCGTTGAGTAAAACGCTCCAGAGGTTCGAAAACTGACGGTTTCGGACTGCACTGTAACCAATGAAAATGCCAAATATTATGGCTTTCGATATTCCGCCTATGTTTGATACTACTTCTTCGCTAAGAGCCACCACAAAGACACAGCAGAGCGGGACAAGCGTAGAAACGACATTTTTATGGACGGTCGCGTTGTTCGGCACCGCGGAAAATGTGCTTCTTGTTCTTTCGTCGATCTGTCTTTACAGATCACGCCGCGTCATTAACGTCCTGGCGTGCGCCATGGCTCTAGCTGACTTGTACACGTCCGCCATTTACATACCATACTATACATATGTTTTGGCTGAAAGCACAAATAGTACTTCCACGACCTGCACGACTATGCGGGGAATCTTCCTGGAAACAACAAATCTTTCGGTCACGCTCAAATTGGCTGTAGTGCTCCATCTGGTTGCAACCACCGTATCGAAGCATCTAGTCCAAGACTGGTTCAGCTTGTCGAAAATCGCGGTCATGGTAACAACTTTGTTCGTTTTGAAGTTTTGCGCCACAACCCTTCCTGGTTTACTCGATAGCAGGTCCAGCCCGATCCTGTTTAAAGATTCTTGCACCGCTGGTGACCGACAACCGCCCTCTGGCGAGCTTCGCAGTCAACTCGAATACTCTCTTGTGGCGCTAGCCCTTAACTGGGCGGAATTCGTAGTGATGGGTATTGCTCTGGTGCGAATCCACTTCTCGCTGATGAAATGTCGACGATATATCGGTAAGAACGATCTGATCGTCCGAAGTTACCGTCGAGCGACGATCATAATGCGGCTAACGTCAGTCACAATTTGTATTTTCTGGTTGCCCATCTTCGTCATCGGTGCTGTAGACCCCAGCCACCAGATGGCACCAGACTCCCTTCACAAGCTTGCCCTTGACCTGTGGTTCCTGAGGGTGGCCATCGACCCGTTGATCAGCATTTACGGATTCCGATCGATTCGAGTCGGAATTGACCGGGCCTGTTTGGGAAAGTGCTCAAAATGGCGGGCGGCAGGAGAAGTTCAAGGATCCAAACTTAGATCTTCAACGGATTCGATTAACTACGGCGTCTCGAGTATGAGAACCAACCGGATGGCGATCGAAGATAGAGACACGGAGTTGCTCAGCGTCAATGGTGATGAGACGACCGATGCAGACCATAGACTTCAGCAGACGACAGAACTCTAGCTGTAGTTGCGATAGAGGATTGAGACATCAAACAGACATCATATACAAACTATTACGTTATTTAGCATAGACTATAGGCCTATATAGTGGCGGCGCTGGCTTTTAAAATTTGGTACGCAATAACGGCAATATGCACGTTCCGCACATGATCTTCATTTTAAAAATATTGAAAGACTTAACACAATGAAATTATTAATTTTAGTACATTGTAAATGTAGGCCAGTAGACCACTAAGACCGGCATATGTACATGTGATATGCCCAAACTATTACAATTAACAGCAAAACTTTACTGATTATCACATTAGAGCAGAAAGTCTACAACTGGTTAAATATTATAATTTCTTTTATTTCGTTAAAAATTGTTGTTGAAATATTTTGGGGGATTTTTTATCTTTCTTTTGGCACACAATTGCGTATTTTGCTTCCATGCAGCGCCGCCTCTAGGCCTATAGCCAGCCTACCTTAGAGCATGGCTGGGACACCTGTTGTCTTTTAACGTAAGCACAGTCGCACACCTGACTCAAAATTGCGCCCGAAAAGTATGTGAAGAACTTCCCATTGACCTATAATACATTATAGGCTAATTTTATTAACGACAAATCAAGTGAACGAAGAATGCCACGTATAGGCCTACACGTCAAACATCGCATACATCCAATCAATGCTGAACTTTTGACTTTCAAAAGTAAAAATTCTAATATTTTGACTTGAGGGTTTTAGATTTAAAAGAAACATAACCTAACTAATGCAGGTGTTTTAATCAAATCGTGCAGTTCTCCCTTTGAGACATTTTGAACTTGTCTGATGACCACAGTGAATCAGCGTGATGAACCTTTTATATAACCGCACAGCACACACTATTATCGCGATTAAATATCGATTGCTGATGGGCATGTTTGAAAATACATAGCTAGAAATGTTTAAATCTACAAAATGGAAATGTAACAATAGAACCAGACCTATTTATAGGCCTATCTATGACTCTAGGTTTTAGTGAACGTGAACCTTCATTTTCCCGCTGCATTCGACTTCTGTAGCCCAACTCAATTCTATAGTATATTGGTCCTTGCCTGTAGCGGCGTGTAGTCTAATAACCAAAGAGTTTAAAATCTTTGCTAATAACTTATATAATTATGAGGTCGTTGGCCTAATCATCCGTTCGGTTCGTAGTCTATGCCTTGCTATGAAGCGCTACTTGTCAGTTTGAATTAATGAAGAAGAATGGGCCTAATAATTAACATCAACACATCTACCACTACCAGGACACAAATTGAAAATGGACATTAAAGTCGTATATAGGCCCAAATACGTCGACTGCTTCCTGGTAGAAATAGCGTCCTCGTGCGCGCGTTCCCTACATATACATAAATTTTTACAGCGCTTCTAATTTCTTGTAGGCTTATATTTTTAAGTTATAACATCGTTGCCCATAGACTCCTTGATCATCGTCGTTGTGGCCATAAGAATTTCTGTAGAATATTCTGTAAAAAATTCTGTAAAAAATGCGTTATGTGAAAACCAGTCCTTATGTGAAAGCCAAAGATTTTGTGATAGCCTAATCTCGTGTCAAAGCGCAAAAGGAAATCGATGAGATTATCCGCCACGAAGTCGTTTGTAATCCAGACAGCCTCTTTCATTTTCTTGCATTTTCGTTATGAATTTTTGCTTGAGGTATTGCGTGAGTTTGTGTGTTCACTTGCGTGTGCATGAAATAATCCGTATTAGCTAGGCTTACTTATGGGCGTCGTTTCATTTTCTGCCGGTAAGCTGTCGTCCGTCTTAGCCTAACTAAAGACCAATAATATATGCTTAACTGCATTAGCATAAATTGACTCTAAAGTCCAGGGTCGTGTTTTTAACGTGTGAATGATTCATACTCGTTGCAACGCGATATATGCACCTGTTTATCGTTCGTAAAAGAGCCACCTATGGCTAGTACCAGAGCCATCTATCATCCTCTTATCAGTTCAACTCTAACCCACGCACTTGCTGTAGGCGTGCCTTGACAGGTCAAAGTTGAACCGGTGACCTAGATAGCGGAAGCTAGACAATTGAAACTGGTATTTGATTGGAAATAATCATCAGTGGACGGCTATCAGGAGTAGTGTATACATTTTGTTTATAGGTCATCGGTTACAGACACTACTGGTAGGCTTGTTATATTAAGCAGATTGTTGTTGCAAAGGCTTGAATGACTGCATGCATACCGTATAAGCCTTGACTGGGTTACGCCTAATACTTGTCACTTGTCACAGGTAAACATTAGGGATGCTGCCTTAAATTACTCCACTGACTCTAAAATACCTGTGCCAATAGCATATAGTCATTGCACTCACCTACTAAACACTTCAACCCTCCCACCTATGTCAGTTCACTGTTCACAGTCCAACCACTTGGTTCAATCCACTCTACTTCCAGTCTTTCACCCTAACACTGCTCTACCCTTGTGTCACCTCATAACTATTCGCAAATTGCTGTCCCACTTCTTTGGAATAGACTCTCACCAGTATTATGACAAATATCCTTCTCAGCCATCCTTTGAACCCAGTCAGCTTTTTATACTATTTTAGCTTGAGAAGATCTGTTTATTCACAATATGCTATTATTGACGGTGTTGATGATGAGTTCTCTGCTCGAAGGTCCATTTGGCTTTACGCCACTCGGAGATGAGATGAGTGAGGTGGTTGCCAGTTGCCTTCCTCACAGACAATTGTAGGCGTGCAACTTGCCCAAGGCAGCGACTTGAGGTGGGTTCGAACCTGCGACCCTTTGGTTGTAAGGCGCAGAACATACCATTGCACCACTGCGTCCCATTATGCTGCTATTAATATACTTATAATTATATTTTGATAATTCATATTCTGTGTAACCAGAATATCATTTATGTTAACTAGTTGTGTGCCATTTTCTCATGTTTTTTGGTTACCAAATAAAATTGAATTGAATAATGATCAGTATTTGTCTTTGAGGAGATGGATGGCCCGGTAGAAGTGATGCCAAACGTTATCGACTGGAGTACATTGCATAAGCCAGCCACAGAAATCCTCTATCCACCAGCTACTGTGAGCCACCTTGATATCCTTCTCATGGTAGTTTAGCAGAACCAGCAATGAACCAGTACATGCTGATTCTCTGTCAGTGTGATGAAAAACAACATTGATAACTCTTCAAACTCATTGCTGCCTCATAGTTACCTTAATGGAATGCTCTTGTATTTACTCTTTTTGTTATTTTTTTATGCACCACACATTGTTACGGTTCAAATCTCCAATAGGAAAGAACAATTATGGTCTAAGATTTATGTTACTGTAACGTACCTCTGGCGAATTCGCCTTTAAAATGAGAACATCGATTGTACACTGTTGAAGGGTGGTCAACAAGGTAACAGGGAGAAAATTAGACACCAGCCATGGCAGGGTAAAGAGGAATGAAGTCGATATCGCTTCGTAACTGGTGTGGTTTATCACCCTGATGCTATAAAAAATCAGTTCCTATAGTGATCGCAATTTCTATTGCTTGCTTTCTCTTTATTCTCACTACTCCAAGGATGTCTGTTTTGTAATTGCTGATTATAATTATTATTATTTGTGTTTCTTTTATTGTTCATACATGATGTTCCTGCAGTGAGTTTGCAGGAGGTTCAATTAAGTGCATACTTGTTTCACTTAATCGAAGGCTTGTCTTCGGTCTTAATCACTCGTTGCTACGTCACATGGAAAATTTTCTGTAGCTCATAAAAGCCACCAACTGACTGTTTTTCTAGGATTGGTCTAAGTTCAAACTAAGTGCTGACCAAGTGACTCAGTTCTGGAAAGATGGATTCCTTACCAATATTCCTATTCTCAGTCCTGAACAGTGCGATCTGATTCTTAAGGAGTATCAGTTCTACCTGGTAAGTCCGGTACAAATGTCCAATTAATGTTTCAAATTGCTTGATGATATATGATAATGTTAAGGTTATCCCCTCAACTTAAGTAACATTGATGTGCATGATATATAAAAATCTTTATGCATATATATATATATATATATGTTATATAATAATGTTATATATATATAACATATATATATATATATATATATATGAAAAAACGAAGAGGCGGTAGATTGCTACAATGGAGTTGGTTGTGACAGTAGTAGTGATGGAAGGAGTAGTTGTTATGGTAGTGGTAGCATTGATGATGTGATGATAGTGGGTGCTATGATGCTATATCATTCTTGGCAGTGGTAGAATTTGAGGAGGCAGGTGGTGGTGATAGTTGTGGCAAAAAACATGTTTTTTAAATGGTGGTTTAATTAAAAAAATATTTGTTTGTATTATTGTTTTCTAATTATGTCTCATTGTTGTTTGTTTTCTAATGACGTTACATTGATGCGATTATTATTATTATTACAAAATAGATACTCCACTGTCGTAGGTGGGTGAACAATGCACACATCCGGGACGAGACCTTCTGTATGAATTTCACAGCAACCAGAGCGGGGATCCAGACAATGTACTGGTTCACGTCCTCGGCCACTGGCGCCTAACGTCACTTTTCCACGACTTGGTCTTTCACCCTAAAGTCGTGGTAAGTGAGGAACTTGATTCAGAGGTTTTTTCGTTGTTTTAGTGTTGATGTTACAATTTTCACATTTTTTAAATTTCTCATTAAGTTATAAGTAGTTAGTTAATTCATTCTATTCATTATGTCTGTCAATATCATTTTTGTATTCTTATAATTTATTAATTTTGTGTGTTTATTTATATGTAATTATTTTTTTTAGTCCATCAGTATAATTTATTTCATGTGTTTTTGTGTTATTTTTCTCATTATATTTTGTTTATTTTTTTCTTTTTCTTGTGTTCTTTTGACATGTTAGGTTCCGTGTTCTCAGCTGTTGGTTGAGAATGAGGAGAAGGCCGTTCGATTCTGGCACGACCAGTTGTTTGCCAAGCCTCCAAAACGCGGTGGGAATGTCGCTTGGTAGAGTCTTATTACTTGTCTCAATTTCTCTTTCGATAATGCTGGCATTACAGTCTCATAGGCTAAGCACAATAGATATTGTGTTAATGAAGATTGTGTTAATGAAGATTGTGTTAATGAAGATTGTGTTAATGAAGATTGTGTTAATGAAGATTGTGTTAATGAACATTGTGTTAATGAACATTGTGTTAATGAACATTGTGTTAATGAACATTGTGTTAAGGAACATTGTGTTAATGAACATTGTGTTAATGGACGTTGTGCTAATGGACACTGTGTTAATGGTAGTTGTGTTAATGGACTCTTTGTGTTAATGGAAGTTGTGTTAATGGACTCTTTGTGTTAATGGACTCTTTGTGTCAATTGACACTGTCTTGATGAACATTGTCTTAATGACTTTGAATCTGTTGTTCTTTCCAAGGCACCAGGATTACTCGTACTGGACTCGGACTACGCCACAGATGCACGTTACGGTAAGTTTTATGACTACCATGTTTAGGCCCACATAATGTTGGTTATATATTGACTGACATCAGCACTAATTTAATACTACAGAATTTGTGTGTAGCTGTGTGTGTGTGTATGTATAGGTGTGTGTGTGTGGGTGTATGTGTGTGACTGTGTGTGTGTGTATGTGTTTTGGGTTGGAGAAAACCCGTAGACTACTTAACACTTGTGATGCTGTGAGTGCGATAATTGATTGCTTTTACGAAGTCATGATGTCCTTTTGCAGTACACATGATAATAGTGTCGACTTTGTTGTACAGGTTCACATTGCACTCGATGATCAGAGTTTGGAGAACGGATGCCTCCAGTACATCCCAGGTTCACACAAGTTAGTTAATATTGTCAGGATGCATGCTCATTATATTCTCCCCGTTCTGTACAGTCATGCCTGACACATGGAACTTTTCCCAGGTTTAGTCAATGACTCTTTTGGTCTTTTGTCTAATCATGGCTTAAAAGAACTAATCATGGCATAAAAGTACTAATCATGGCTTAAAATTACTAATCATGGCTTAAAAGTACTAATCATAGCATTGAAATACTAATCATGGCTTAAAAGTACTAAACATGGCATAGAAATACTAATCATGGCTTTAAAGTCCTAATCATGGCTTAAACATATTAATCATAGCATAGAAGGAAGGACTAATCATGGCTTAATAGTACTTATCATGGCATAGATGTACTAGTCATGGCTTAAAAGTCCTAATCGTGGCATAGAAGTCCTAATCATAGCTTCTAATTCTATCGATTGTGCTGTATTTAGATGGAACCGAAATGGTGATCCTCTTCCTGTTTTGGATTTCAACTTCAAGGACATGGAGGGCATCAAGGTATGAATATTAAGTATTATGAACACAAATGGCACACACAGTCACACGCACGCACACACACACACACACACATTGTCATCGTTTATTGTCCAATTTTTTTTATCTGAGTGATCTTGTTGATTTTTGGCATGATTATTATTTGTAATTTTATTTATCGTTCCTGTGGGATTGTATATAGCTTGGGTGGATGAAATTTAAATGTATCATGATCAATGTTGTTGCTTTTGGTGTATTCAAACATTTTGTGTTGAACTTGATTGACCATTCAATTAATGCTGAGTGCTTCAAAGGTTGTTTTCTGATCTGCAGTGTTTCTGTCATTTCCACAGACAATCCTGACACCAGAGGAGCTGGATGGTTTCAAGCCACGTCCTGCCCTCCTTAAGAAGGGTGAAGCCAGCTTTCACCATTCAATGGCTGTTCATGGCTCTTTTGCTAACAAGTTTGTAGTTCAAATAATCTCATCTCAGTTCAAATGATTCAAACTGATTTAACCATACCTGGCTATCTGACGCCGAGATTCCACATTCTGGGAAACACTGAATTCAGTGATACTTTTGACAATATAAGGTTTGCTTACATTCATCTCTTATTTCCAGGAAATGTTCAGATCATCACTTGAGTACTTGACACATGCATCCTTGCTCTATTTTCCTTGATCTTTCATCCTTAATCTTTCATCCTTGATCTCTCATCCTTAATCATTCATCCTTTATCTTTCATCCTTAATCTTTCATCCTTGATCTTCCATCCTTGATTGTTCATCCATGATCAATATCATTGATCTGTTATTCTTGATCTTTCATCTCGGTACTGATACTGAACTATAACTATAACATCTTTCATTCTTGATCTTTCATCCATGATCCTTCATCCATGACCTTTCATCCTTGCTCATTCATCTGTGATCTTTCATCTCGGTACTGATACACAACTGTAACTGGACATTTCTAAAATTTATAATGCTGACAAGTAATGCTTATCATTATAATTACAATTCCAGAATACACAATCTTATGGGTTATTTACACGCGGGTACATTAAAGAGTTACGTAAAGTGCGATACTTTATAAGTTTTTCTATTTGTTGTAGTGCTGATAGGTCACGTAGAGCAGCTGTACTCAACTACTTCGCAGACGGCGTTTCATCTAACACAGACAAGCCGCTACTTTGTATGGAGGGAAATCCAATGTTTCACGCAGCTGCCAATATCCCCAAGGTCCACCTGTTTTCCAGCTGTAATGTAACGTAATCTCAGCAGTTACCTGTTGTTATGGAGCATTTTGAAGAATCTTCGAATTATTTTAATATGGAACTGCACTGTAATCTGTCTTTATTGTTACTCTTTGTAAAAGACCATTTATATAATGCATTCAGAACAGATATTAACTGATCTGATCTATTGATTTCTATTTTGCAAATATGTTATAATGCTTAGGGCATTAACTTAAATTCATTTTCAGTTAAACCATCATTCATTCATTCATTCATTACAAGAATATGTGTATAGCGCCTCTTCAAGGTGACTACTCAGAGACGCTTCTGATGACAATCATCATAATCGAATGTTATGAAGAGGCTTAGAGTTTATTAGGTTCATATTTGCACTCTTGTTGCTATATTTTCAGCAATATATAAATGTTATCCAGGCATATCTGTTCTTTTACAATATTTACTGATACATCCAAAGCTGATAAATCCAATTTGCAAAGCTATATATATATATATAAAATATCCAGAGCATTTACGTAATTGCTAAAGACCAGTAATATAGCTGCATTTACATATTATCACAATGCAGTTACTAATTGTTCCATACTGTTAGAACTGTGTATTTAATATTTGACTATAACCATATAGCGCTGACTTTGAGAACTAAGCCAAGAACTGCTATGTACAAGATCATGTTATTACGATTTATAATCTCCGATGGAGCTAATTTTGGGATTCATGTTCTGACCATTGATATAAACTGGTCCTGACCATCAATATATTCTATGGTCCTGACCACGTTACATGCATATCAGAATTTATGTTAGAATGAGGCATGTTTTAATTGTCTTCAGTTTTAATTGTATTATATATCAAACTGTGTGTAATAATGAGGTATTGATTACGTCTATTTTCATACAGGGACAGAAAATGGCCGGCCAGTTCTATCCGCTTGTGTTTGATCCAGAATGGTTTCATCAGATGTGAAGAACAATTTATTGATACTACACTGGTTTACTGCATATGCAACCAAACACCAAATTGGGTCATTTATGTTGCACTATATATCGAGCTTGCTGTCAATCCGCCTGTTTCACTTCAAGAAGCAGCTTGCTATAGATGACGCTCAAAAAGGATGAAACTATGTATCACCATTTTGCACCAGACAATTGTACATACATTACGTGGTTGAGACTAATTACAACATTTATATGTGGTATTACAGTATAACACACAATAAAATGGAATGCAATTATGTGGACTGACAAGAACAACTAAATAATTTAAAAGTACATTGATTCATACAGCTGTTTAAAACTGTTTGGATATAACAAGAGGTAATACGAGGGGTTGTCTCTCTAGCCAAGGGTGCGCTTGTCCTTGACAAGATTTTATAACCGCCTCGTAAAAGTGGTGGTGGCTCTGTTGGCCAATCCTTGTCCCTCCCCTCCCGACCCTTTAGGGATAGTTACAGCCATCCATATATCACGTATGCACTTGGGATGAGGGGTAATCGAGTGTCGGAGACAAGCATAATGGTGCGCATGGCAAGGGAAGAGGTCCCGACAGACAGTGTGCTTCTCGCAAACTAAATGTTGAATTAAATTTAAATTAAACGGGCAAATGTGGACATCACAAATAGAAATATGTTACATGCCCAATTAAGTCACTGCAGAGGTCCAGACAAAGATTTTGATCAAAAGCAGGATTCAAATGGGATGCCAGTTGTTCGCTATTTGTTTCAATGACTGCAAACCGTATTCGAAACTGAAGGAAAGTAATTTAAAATATTCTTTGTGAAATTCAACTGGATCCGTAGAGTAAATGAGTAACTTACTGCGCAGAGCTGATCGAGGAACGGGGTCTGATAACCGCAACGGCTGCCGGTGTTCGTTAAGTTAAATTTACATGTATAGCATAATGGATGCCTTGCGTGACTGCCGACATAATTCGTTCATGCTATTTTGTCTATAATTATGCTGCGTTGTTGTAGGTTTGAATAATAAATGGAAATTATAAATTATTATAACTGAAATCTGAATATTTCTATTCCCTTTATAAAGCGTCTGTTCATGTTGCTCATGCTGCAGTCCTACAGTAATGAAATGTTCAAATCAACCCAAAAATCAAATGATATATTTCTGTTTAATTAATTTTTATTTCGCCTAATTTCAAAACTTGTTAAAATGTAAGTGCTACTAGCATTGTTTTTATTTTATTTCTTTATAAAAGTTGACAAATTTTAACTTGAAAAGACGATATTCAACTAAATAAATACCATATTATATAATGTGTTTTGACACCTTTAAATTTCCTTTTGTCGAGTCTATATAAGAACGTCATTTTATTGTAGCGCCAATATGGTAACTATGGTATTCCTGCGTTTGACATCAGCTTCCAATATCCATCTTTCCAATGGAGCTGACGACGGCTTCCAGTTTTAGAAAACTGTTACCAAAGACTGTAGATTATGGTTGACTATGTAGTTATAAATCAAAATGTATAGATTTTGGTTATTAACTCTTCCTGTCGCCATGGATAAAATAATTATCCTCAACATGACATATGAGAATCTTTGCCTCATGAATATTCAACGTATATATTCAAGGAATAGCCACAAGAGAGTTGTTATTATATTTTATAAAGCGCAAAATGATGCTTTTAAAAGTAAATCAGTTCGCACATTGTGTTAAAAGTAGTTTAAAACGTAAGAACATTTATTTTGTAATAATCGTAGATGTTGACTTTGCTTAGAATAATGTGACAATGACCTTAGGTCTTGTGTACTATAAGTAAGCGTGTGTTTTGGACAGTGCCCAGGTAAAATGCTGATTAGCGGTGGATAAATTGCTGATTGCAAAATGCTGATGGGTAAAATGCTGATTTGCTGATTAGTGGTGGATAAATTGCTGATCGCAAAATGACTTTTTGGACACAGTCGCTTACAGAAGTAGGGCGTCCTCCACGGTTTGCTTATCCACCGTGTGCCATCTCTATCTCTCAAAGAACTGATCGTCTGATTCTAAGGACATTATTATTATTAAACAGACGATTTCTAGAGCGCCATAATGCAGCCATGTCGTGTCAAGGGCGCTTGACCTGATTACCGCTAGACTTTGGTGCTCGGCATACATTAAGTTTTGAAGTTAAAGTTTATGGCATTGATTCTGCTCTGAAATTGGTTCAGCTTAAATAGGTCTACTATATATGAATGAATCTTTTGTGGTGGAAAATTAGGCCACAGTATAAACGAAAATTTTGCCTATGCGGTTGATAGCATACACAGTTGTGTAGGTGAAGACCTTAGGCACATGCATGCTGTTAAAAACACCTGAATTCTTTTGATAGTGGTCTTGAGGGTCGGTTAGGGTGAGGATTAGGGTTGGTGTCGTTTTCAGATATAAGCAAAAACCTTCGGCCTCAGCATGACCGTATATGCAGCTACAGAAGTAACTCGCACATAAGCCGAGAGGAAAGTGTTTGATATGCCGTTTTATGTCGTCTCGTATTCCTTCCTATATGCATTTGTTCAAGTAAGACATATGATGAAAGGTGCTTCCTAAACGTTCACGCCACTTGAACTCGTTCAGTTAACCTCACACTATATCTTTGGATAACCTATTCTTCCATCTAAATACGGCCGTTGCCTGGTTCATGGTATAAATCGCCTCTGCACATTATGTTAGCTTGTAATACAATACAACTGTTTTTTGATATCGCCCTTCTTACAGTTTAGTTCAGAAGTGCACATATGCAGAGCAATTGTGTGCAAATGACTAGCTCAAGGTCCTTACACAGTGACACCTGAGAGTCGAATCTGCTCACTCAGCACACGCTAACCAATCGGCCACCATGCCACAAAAATCTTGTGCCTCTCATTCTCTTGTTGTCAACTTGGTTATACATGATTGCAGTTCAAGGATTTCAATTTAATGGATTCAGTATTTTTATTAAGAGGCTTTTCTAAGATTGTTTGGATCTTTGGGGGAGAAATGCAGAATCGTATTTCAGTTTCGTAACAGAATTTGTTTTCTTCTATTTCTGTAGTCACATCGTTTTATAATGCAAGGTTTTCGTCTTCATCAAGGTACCTTTTGAACATCTAACTGACATTACGTGAAATTACTTTTCGGTGTTGATTCTTTGACAGATGTTAAATTTTATGATGCTTTGGAAACCTTTCAGTTCAATAGCATCAGTTTAAATACTTGTCCAACTTTGATTTAGAAAAAATAGTTACTCTTATTGGCTGATTTGAGAAATTTCCAAACAGTAAATGTCAGATAAATATTAGTAATGTGGTTAGTGGTTATATAATGTGATGCCATTAAGAACCACTGTAATTTACAGCAATAGATGAGATATAGCCATTTGATGTATATCTGAGCATATTTTCACTTGTGAGATATTCAACTGTTCTGTTATTGGTAACATATTATAGTAATCACAAATTGTAAACTCAAAACTTATATGTAGCATTGTACACAAATCTATATTCATTGTTATAAGTATTACACAGTGGACATTGTAATTTATTATTTAAGTTGTAAGTGTTCTGTCATAGCTTAATTTTACAGGAATTTATTCACAGCTGTTGTATTTCCAGCAGACCCCCACTGTTGACTTTGTCAAAAGATGGCGGCATGGTTCTTTGTTGGCATCCACAGCAAAGCTTTCCTTACGAGCACACGAAAGTATGTGAAATAATCTAAACGCAGTCTGCTCTTTGGATTCTGAATTTTCTTAAACAAACGACAAATTGTTTGTTTTTCACTCATCTCTACTGCTGATAAGCCCAGAAAACTAATGATTGCCACGTATTATATAGTTGTGTACCATTTGTGCCATTTGAGGAAACTAGTTGACCTAACAACTCCAATCTACAGTCTTAGAACAAAGTGGTTTTAAGCCTTTGCTGGAATGTTGCTGCGTATGCATTACATATCTATGTGTATAATATGAATTTCTATGTATTGCCTCTTACAGACTTCCATAAACACTAAAGAATCTCATGAAGTAAGGAAGATAGTAGAATACGGCTTCAGAGTCTTATGTTTCTTAGTGAACAACAAACTAATAATTCTAAAGCAATATTTCAACAAATATTTTTGCTCCTTGCATGCAATGAATGTTATGAACCAAAGCTTTAATAATGAATTTATGAGCAATACATGATTTATGTTTTGCTTATCTTCAGCCGCTTCCCAGGAAGGAGCCAGAAATCAGACAGGTAAGAAGAAAAAGATAGGATTTCTCTTTTTCTGTCTTCACAGCTAACTTACCGGGATAGTTCATTGCAACAGTGGGCATAGTTATAACCGTTACATGGCTAATTGCTGCTCTTGTATTTCTAATCGTGTGGTAATACTGGAGACTTTTCTGCTATCCCCTCGGCATACTGCCTCCTCTGCGCCATTACTGCAGATTTTGTCATGTTGACCGCAGTGTCGCCGCTTTCCCATTAGAGTGTCACTCTCTAACACAGAGTGTGCAGGCTCTAGCCTCATCTGAGATGGTTAGTGCTTAAGGACCTTGAGCAAGTCCTTCTCTCATAATTGCTCATTTCAATTGATGTTTGATCGTTGATTGTGTTGCTATTTCTTCTTTGCTTCTCTACCCTTTCAATGTCACTATATAAATGCATAATAATGTAACTGAATGACTGAATGTTTTGCAGGAATCTTCGAGTATATCTATTATCTGAGAATTATTGGCGTACAGATGAACTATGGGGCATATGAAAAATGTCTTTGAGGGGCTAATGATTGTAACTAAGCATTTATGTAGTGCCACTCAAAGATTGAATAAATTTATGATGCTTGATGTCGTTAACAGTTTGGAGAACGATACAGGGAAGTCACTAGTGGTGGTGGACTCGACTGGGTCATGTTAAGTGTTTGGCCGTGCTCTAGTGGCAGTCGTTTGTTTTCAGGGTGATACTGAGCTGAAGACGCAGTATCTGCTTGATGAAAAGTACAAGTTTCGTCCGGACGGACCAACGCAGGAAGAACTGATGAAGATATTCCACACAACAAGACACGCCTTTGATCGAAAGTAAGATTTGGTCGTTGTTTTGTCAGCTTCTTCAAATTTCAATCTGTGTTGGCCGTGTTCACTGAAATTGGTTAAATTTATTCTCTTTGTCATCCATAGACTTAAATAGTGCTTCTATTGAAATTATCAAGACTTGGCTAATCCTTAAATATCTTTCTTCGTTTTACGGAGTTCTGGATGATCTCCTAAGTAAATATAAATTAAGTTCTATTCTTCAATACATTAATGTGTGACTATTGCTTTCTCTGAGGCATCAAGTAGTTAATGTTATATAAGAGATTCTTTCCCAAACACCCTGAGATGGTGTTGTGTAAATCCTAATGATGCAGGTTTTTGAGCACTTACTCTACTAATCAGGCTCCAATGTTAAAACCCTGTTTTATTTGTTCAGTTTTTGAAATTAATATAATGTTCATTTTTAGGCCACAGCTTCGTTATCGGATAAAGAATCCATCAAAGGACAGAGATAGCATCTGAACGGAAGCTGTCGAATTATAGTGGAAATGTGAAATCATTTTAGTTAGAGCTGAAGGTTTATGAAGAAAACAACTCGAGCTGATGTTGTTTGTAACTCTGAGCTCTTTGGATGTTATACAACCGAGCGTCTTTAGTTGTATCGGATTTTGTATAAATAAAAGACTTTACAAGCGTAGGTATCGCGCTATGTCTTGCTTTCTAACAATTTGTAATCATAGTTTATCTGAACCTGTTGGATATTTCAGCGTCTGCCAATAAGTACCATAAATCCTTTGGCCTAAGATTTTCCTTGGTCATTTGCTTGTATTTTATTGCACTTATCCATTAGATTTATTGCACTTGCTGATAAGATCTTCTCCTAAGATTACCAGAAATAAGACAGGCTTAATCATATCCATCATCATACTAAGACACATTCGTGCCTGTCATGTACCAAGCAGTTATGGAATCGGTTTCTATACCAAAATCACAGCGTTTGGACAGAACTATTTAACTTAATTATCAATATCACTAGAAGATATTTTCATATTGGCAACCCACACATTGGATTAAACTGATATAAAAACGATGACTGGTAGCTATAAAAACAATTCACGTTCCTCAAATGAATATCATTAGCTTCAAATTGTGATCAATTGGTTGTGTATGGAAGTCCAGACAAGCGTCCATTTATTTGTCTCCAAACTCTTAAACTTTATACTATCCAAAATTCTACTCGTGTGCCATCACCGACTACCACCGTAGCACCATACTGTCTCCTTGGCTTGACTTTCCAAGACTTTTGCACCGAAACTAAAGGAGAAGTGTAATATAGCCACTGTGGACTTGTAGCACTGGTGATTGAGTTAGTCTCTGATGTGGCTTTTGTGGGCTCTGAGAACTTTTCTAAGATTTACATTACAGTGGGTCTACATTGTATATAGACAGTAATTGTATCTTGATGTTAGAAAATACTGAACCAAATCGGTGGAAAAAGGCGATTTGGATAGATAAATAGATGTCACCAAGATTCCATAATCTATTAATAGGTTACTTTATAAAACATACCTCACTATTTCTGTTACATCGGCTAATGCGGAAAGAAATGTAGGCCTATCTGAGTTTAAATAATTAAAATTTACGATTTAATACTTGTTTGTAGATGCTACTAGGCCTACATATATCCGGTAGGTCCTACTGGTATTTCATGCTGGCCCAGTAGAACGTATTACAATTTGTGTTGTCCTAGTAGGCCCTATAAAAATATGGAAGATTTGCCCAGTTTTCATAGTGACCACACAGTGGAACAATGTTTAAAACATTAAACGAACGCAAGCGACGGTATACATAATTTCGCTATCTTGATCAGTTTGAATTTGACCACAATTGCCAAACTGCGAGAAAAAATTCGCAGCAAAATTAAGGCTGAAAAAGTCTTTATTGTCATAACAATCTTAGATTTAAAATTGTAACTTTGATTTCAGTTTAACAAGAAACGAGTCAACTATTATCAGTGCTACAAAAATCAGCTCTTCTTACTGCCACTTCCTGTACGTGCTTGTTGGAAATACTGATTATACCGCAAAATTTTGTGTTTTACGATTTGTGTCTAAGTGCGTTGTTATCGTTTATTACTGTGCGTCTATTCTATTCTGAAAAAGTGATTTTATTTAATGTAAGTTGGTTACAAAGTTTGAGCTTCGCAACGACGGTAGTAGCGATGGGATAATTAAAGCAATCGTTCGCCTATCTTGGTCGATAACACGTCGTTGTGATGATCATCGTCATCATTATCTTCACCAGTAGCATCCAGAATAATACATAATTATCTACCAGTTTATGAACTGCAAATAAATCATAATCTGCAGTGAGTTAAGCCGATCTTCGATAACGACAGCACGTGCATTGCATCTGTAAAATTCATTTTGTATCCGAAATCGATATGAGTTTATTTATACCAGCTTGTAATGATGAACGTTTTACTCATGTTGCAAATAATTGTTCAGCTTACGTCTATGGGGATATGACATTTTGGAATTATTGCGCTACATTAATTAATTCATTCATTACCATACAGCGCCCCTTCAAGCTACTACTCAGGAGCCTGAGTGAATCCTTGGCGAGCAACAACCGCAATGCCAACAAGAGCGTGTTCCAGAGTGAGGGACCAACCACTGAGAAGGCATGATTCTATTTAGTAGTTGTATGGGCAAATGGGACAATGAGCATGCCTCGCTCAGTACAACAGAAAGAGTGGCGACCCGGTACACTCAAAGTAGAGTAAGAGTGATCGTGAAAATATCCAGGGGTGAGACCTTGCAAGGACCACCATACCAAAGAGATGATACGGTACGAGATTCGATGTTGGAGAGGGAGCCAGTGGAGCACAGCCAGCATATAGCCAAAGACATGGCCAAATTTAGAGTGGTTACGTTTTTATATAGAAAAATCGTCATTTCAGTAGAAATAAAATTTGATAATTCGTATGACTAAACAACCTCTGAGTAGTTTCCCTTGAAGAGGCGCTATATAAATTATCGAAATGAATGAATATGACCACCCACAAATGTGCTCAGAGCGTGCCAAGCCACACATCCCATAATGCGGCACAGTCAGCAAGTAAGTTACTGATTTAGTACATGCTCGTCGTTATTATTATTATTGCTATCATTTTTATTACTATTATTATTACTATTGTAATTATTACTATTAAATTACTACTATTACTGTTATTATCACTTCCAGGGGCATCCAGATAGGGGGACCAGAGGCAAATGCGCCCAATTTCATGCAGAGGAAATTTTGCTTTCCATACCCTTGGAACCGGGGGTTTGCCTCCATCACTCAGGGAGGGCTTGATTACTACTATTACTACTGTTATTACTTTTTTTGCCCCGAGGTAGATAGGATTCCTCAGGGACTAGAACATTATTTAAGAATAATGGTTATTATTACTATTAAACCTATTATTACCATTTCTATTATTATTACTATTATTATTATTATTATTATTACTATCATTATTATTGCTATTATTATTATTATTATTATTATTACTATTATTATCTGCCATTGAACTTGCAAAGCATTGTCCTATTAGTATAGAGCATATGATGCGGTCTCGCTCACCGCAAAGAAACCGTGCAGCAGCACCAGCGAGGAGGCGTCATTCCTCAAAGCAAAGGTCCAGGAGTGGCTCAACTCCAGGAAGAAAGAAGGATTCCGAGGACAGGGATGTTCGACTGAGGAATGATGGACGACCCCAACGAGGCAGTGGACGAAAGGAGCCACCAAGGAAGCGAGAATTCAACAGCAAGCATCGCATTAGGTAATTTATTTACTGTGGGTAGTTTAAAATGAGGTTTTGTGTAAATTTGCTATCGTATGTCGTATCAGTTGCATCTTTAAAACACCTCGTGGAAAAAGAAAACTATTGAGAACATGGGCAGAAACAGTAAATGATTTTGTACCTGTGAGAGATTTCTCAGTGAGACAAAGGTGCTTTTCTAATTATATTGTATAGTATTTACAGATTTCTATATAGCTTATCTCCCAGTACAACCTAATCAGTGCGTAAAGACAAGTCTTGCAAATATGGGGAGATACGGTTAATAATTAATTAGTTAGTAGCTAATGTTCAGATACATACATAGTTTCGTGAATCTATTCACATAAACATGTTTTTTTGTTTAGACCATGAAAGCAAAAAATCATGATTATTTGTCTAACTCAGAGGTCTGACCATTGTTTTTCTGCTAAGGCATCGTAATAAAGATTTGTCAGAGTCGGAGGGGGATCAAAAAGACGTCGAGAAGGTTGGCCACCGAAGGCGGTCTAAGAGTCCGGATCAGGTAAAGAGAAGGTCTCGATCGAAGTCTGACGATCAAAAACGATCCAGAGATGATGCTCGGCATGGCAAGAAGCAAATGAAACACCGGCCGAAATCAGCTGATGCCGGAACGAAGAACGCTCTGAGACATTCTCGAAAACGCTCGGGAAGCCAGAAACGCAGCCGGTCACCGGAGCAGAAGCGAAAAGCAAGAGAATCGAATGTGCGGGAGGAACAGCAGAGCCAGGCTCGTCCCGAGGTAGGGGATTCGTCGTTCGGTTTACGCAAACATCCACCGCCAAAGAAGAAGTTTGACCAGACGAGACTCACTCTGAATGATCGATTCTCCCAATTCCACGACGGCAAACCGATCGTTCTAGACGAATCGATCTCCATTGAGATCGAGCGGAACATCGAAGGCGACGAACCGTTTGTGATTCCAAACTTCCACCCGCACGAGGTTCACCTCCCACGTCGAAGCGACGAGGGTCGAAGGTCGCTCACCAGTCGGGCGGAGTTTGTGTCTAGGCACGACGAAGAGGTGGAGGAGGATTATGCGGAGAAGCGGGTCGTCACCGTCATGAAGTCTCGCAGCCGGGAGTCGGCGTCGGATACGGTGTGGCACAGGCTGGGCCAGACGTCGAGAGGAACGGGAGAGGCTCCAGGCCGTGTCCCGACCCTTTTCTGGAAGGACCTTGGACGCGAGACTGTCATCCAGGTGCCGATCATAACATCGGATCGTGGACGGGATGCCGACAGTGAGGTGACCAGCGCGAACGACCGTCTGGGACGCAGGGTTGTCCAGACGAGAAGCGACCCCGAGGTCAGACAATCTGACGCCTCTGAGTCGCAGTTCCGGAACCGCCGGCGCTTCCCACCCTCCCGCGAGGACCCCGATCCGAGACAGGGCAACAGTCAAGAACAGGAGTCGGGTTTATTCCGGGGGTCAAATAGACGATTTGATCTGCAGGGCAGGAGGCAGGTTTTCTTTCTGCAGGGTTTTTGACACATGTTCATCATCCTTTTATTTCTTCATGTCGATTATTGCATCGTCATCGTTTTTTGAAGCAGTTATGATGAGCAATTTTTTTATAGTTTGCTAGTTGGATTGCCAGCCCAGAGTATGGAGGCCCAATACCTGGTTTGGGCATAGTGACAGTTTTTGTTCCATTTGGGCCCCAGTTCCGTCTTAGCTCTTAACTGAATACGCTGAGCAGTTAAAGGGAGGACTGGCCTCTGATGCCGTAGGTAAAAAGATGAAGTTACTAAAATTGTATACCCTCGTAAATGCTGCTCTTAGTGATTGCTAAAGAAGCTTCTGGGCTTAGCATAGCAAGTAGAAATGGTGCAGTGACTGCAGGGTCATTAAGTTAACCCTAGAGAAAGCCCCATGTGATAAATTGTCAACCACTTCATTTCATGGCTTCAGTGTGTGAGGCTGATTGGCCAGTCCTCGCTTCTTCATCTCATATCTCTTATAACAATTAATAAGTCCTTAACTTGCAACGTTTTGAGACGTCGACGGTTGTGTTTTGTGTTAAGTAGAATGATATGTTAAATATCAAAATAAATGAATTCATGAATTATATGCCGGCTTGGAATTCGCATAATCTTGAAAGCTTACCTCTGATTAATTATTTTCAATTAAAACATTTCGAAAGTTAACTTTGATTGCATTCATTATTTTAGGAGACTCGGGGAGAAGTTCAGAGGAAATGTTACATCTTCTGTTAAGCCATGTAAGTACTTAATGCACAATTCCATGATATACTGTTTTCATTTATACATACCAATTCTATTAGCTGCCTGAAGACGTTTTGTTCCTCAGGTTGGTCACAGTGGAAGCATCTCTGAATGGTTGCTATCTCTAGAGGTGCAATATAAATGCTCAAATACGATACAATACCACATTGCAGAGTCACTTAGTCATTTTTCATTCATTAATTGTTCTGCTGAGTATTTTTTGTATGTATTGTGGCATATATCTTTATCCAGCCTCATGCTCTTTTTTTGTCTTATGACTTTCAATTTGTACATTCCTAATTTTGTCCTCTTACCTACTGTTATGTTTTGTTTGTGCACTATTTTTTGTCTTGTAGTGTACGGTATTGTCCTCTGTCCTGTCATTTTATCCTTTGCCTCTAAGTTGTACCATTGGTTGCTGATATGCCCTGTGGCTTGCTCTCTATGTCCTTTTCCTTGTCTTTTTTAGTGCTGCGTGGATTGAAACCTAATATGCGAGAGGAGGAAAAGACTCAGCTGGATGAGTTACCGGACTTCTCCAGACGACCTGGTATCACTGTCTTCTTTTCATCTGGGTCAAATCAGAATCTGGGTTGGGTCACTAGAGACTGTATTCCGAGGGTCATGTTTAGCTGGTCACTACAGAGTAGTACAGACTGTATTGGGTCATGGTTGGCCTGCAGAATCTGGGTCAGGTCACTAGAGGCTTCATTGGGTCATGGTTGACCTGCAGCATCTGGGTCGTGTCACTAGATTCTGTAATTTGTCACTGCAGAGTAGTACAGACTGTATTGGGTCATGGTTGGCCTGCAGAATCTGGGTTGGGTCACTATAGAATGGTTAAGGTCATGATCAGTCAGCAGAAATAGAGTCTAGTTAAAGCTAAAGCTGGGTCATGGGTCACTAGTGGTTGAATTTGGTAAGCGTTAGCTTGCTGAATATGAATTAGATCAAGGTTCATTCTCTGAGGATGGCATAGATTGAGCCAATTGATGCTGTAAGATGCAAGGTTTAGCCAAATCGTGAGTTATCTTATCTTATTGTCTTTAAATAATCTTACTTTTTGTACCATTGATGGGCATAAGACAAAACAATCTGAAACAGGACAAAACCATATATTGCAAGACAGAATAGTCAGGTACACACATAAATAGTGTAGCTTGCTTGAACGAGCTTGCCTTCTATGTCGGTTTGTGAATTTCTTGCGTTTGTCTTAGATAAATATTCGTACGATTCATGGATGGACAAGCCGGAGATGATTCCTAGAGGTCGAAGCTATTTTGAGGTTGGTAGAACATCTGTGATGTATGCAAACGAATTAGTGAGTTCATTGTTTTATTGTTCTCTCTTTCCTCTTTGTCTTGTGCAGTTCATATCTCTTTCAGTGTCTATATTGACCAAATGGTATTATCCTTGGTTCTGGTATTGTTTTTATTGTTGTAGAGTCTGGTATTGTCTTTTGTTCCGTATTGCCTGGCATTATATTTAGTCTTGTATTTAATTTGTTATTGTCTTTAGTGCTTTAGTTTTATATTTATTCTTTTATTGTTCGTTTGTCTGTAGTCTTGTATTGTCTTTTATCTTATATTGTTTGGTATTGTCTCTGATCTTGTGTTGTCTGGCATTGTCTTTGGTTTTGTATCACCTGATATTGTCTTTAGACTTGTATTGTCTCTGGTCTTGTATTATCTGACATTGTCAGACATACTACGATATTCATTCCATGAGAATACTGTGATACTGTCGTAGAATAAGGCTATCTCTGAGAATACTACTAATATTATCATGAATGGCTGAATGTATGATATCCTTCTCTTGAGAATATTATTGTCTGTACTTTTTTATCCTTTAAAATCTCTTAAAACAATGTGATGTCCATTGCTTAAAATAATACAATGATTATCCCTTAAATATATATCGTTTGGGTGGTGTATACCTATGCACGAGATGCTTGTGCAACAGAAGTAAATAATTTTTATATTTTTTTAATATTGATTGGTTACGCTGTGATTTAACTGGTGCAAATCTTCATACTGTCATATTCAGCATGACAATCGAAATGAGGATATGCCATGGGTGGTCAACAGAGGTCGTGGCGGTCGAGGGGGCTTTGCGCGAGGTGGTCGTGGCAGCGGCGGAGGACGAGGATTCGGAGGCAGAACAATGCCACGCTCTGAGAACGTGGGGTTCCGAAAGCGTTCTAGTAAGGAACCTCTTTCTTCAAATCTTTATTAAAGTTATCTAATGATTTCCAACACGATAACTATACTATAGTTATCACTTCATTCTTCTTGTATATTTATTTAAGGGCAATCTTTTCATTGGACTACATTTCCTGAAAAGTATATTTTACCTTGTGCATGTCTTGTATTTGGCTTGCGATCATTCAAAGGAGCTGGTCCTTCCATTTGGAACTATCTGCCATCTCGTATTTGAGATTCCTACTTGCTTTATTTATATATTTAATAAGATACTGTCTGATGTGCAAATTCAATAATCAGATAATTCTTTTATTGATGTGATTACCAAGTTATTTTCCAGTTGTGCAAATATTTCTTGATTTAATTACAAATTTATTTCTCACCTGTTAATTATAGTGATTTTACGCTTGTGCTATTTCTGTTGATTTTTATGAACTATTCTTTTCCCAACTGTACATTTTCTATTGATTTCCTTATCAGTTCATTTCCCAACTGTGACATTTCTACGGATTTCATAGCCTCGTAATTTTTCAGTTGTGCTATTCTGGGTTTCAACTCCATTGAGATCATTGACTTGATGCCCCATAATATGCTTTCTATTAGGATCCGCAGAGTCCCTTGAGTGGAAGCATGACAAATTTGAGACGCTGGAGGACGAAAAGCCGAGCAGCACAACAGAGAAGTAGATGCGACGAAGAAAATGTTATTACACTGTTGGTTTCGTTTCAATGTTACGAAGGACTGTTGCCAACTAATTATGCTTCATTGACAATTTACATACATTACAGTCTTGTAAGGTTGTTATTTGATTCTCACCAGAAATTGGGGACACTGATATTAACGAATGTACCGTGAGTGAGGCCAAGTACGACTTTTGCTGGAAAAAGCGGATTTGTACAATTTCTGTTTAGTTATCTAACTGATCTAAACAAATGTTATGTTAGCAGAAGATGCAAGCTGAGCTGAATTTATTGAAACCATATGCCACTACATTGAAACAGTATGTGCTTGTCATTTGAAGCAGTGTGACATTCAATTTCATTTGAGACAATATGCACATTTAAAGGAAGATTGCTCCAAGGTTGGTTGGATGAGCCCGACGATCTCGTATTAATGTGAGGAACCTGTAAATCTGCACAGGCAGCAGTGCATAGTGAGTGTACTGTGCTAACTAACCATTGTCGACACGTGTTTGTAGATTTTTGATTGCTCTTAAAGGTGTTGCAGCATGGGTTTCTAATCCCTAGGCTTCTAGCAGCATGGGTTGCTGATCCCCAAGGTTTCTTGGTGCCCAACTTGGTTGGAATTTAGCTGCCAATTGTCAGTTACTCGATTATGGAATAACCAGGTGGACAGTTTCCACCATGTACCGAATCCGAGTGTTTTTATCTACTATTTGCCGGATTAGAGTACGAACGGACTACAATTTCTTCCATTTGTGTATAGTATGTGCAAAATTTATTACTATGGAATAGTTGCATATACTGAAGCTTCACATTCTCATGTAATAAAAAATTATTGAAAGAAATTTTTGCACTTGTATTAACTATCGAATACATTTCTCATTTTGGAAATAAATTATCGATTAAATGGACTTGACTTCGGTTGTGGACTTTAAAATTTGATTTCCTGGCAAATTGTATATGAAGTTTAAACAAGATTAATTATCTTTATGTACGTAAATAATTAAAAACATTTATTTGCAACTATTTTGTGTGTATTAACCATATAGCATTTCCCGGGTTAATTGTTCCGAAAAGTGCCATTAAACGAGATATCCAGCCAAAGTGAATTAACGTGGCAATTTCCGGTTATTCTCCATACTCTTCCGAAGTTTTAGTTGTATAGGATCAGTGTTTTCGCATTGAATATGGCAATCTGTAGCAATGCTTGGATGCTTTTTTGACTCTGATTCAGTTTTGTTAAACTTGAGGAACGTTTTCCGTTTGCTAGGCGTACTTTGATGTTTATGAAAATGTTTGTTTCAAGAGGTGTTTGCTGCCACCCAGTGACTCAATCAAACAACCTGTGTTGTCTCTATTAAATTTTTTATTGCTTTTTCGGTTGATAATACTATAGGTCTAGGTGGATTTCACAATGGACCGTTTTGTAAACAGAAGCAAGCTAAGATTAGGTAAATGGAAAGAATGACCACTCAGCCTGGTGCTTGTTAATCACATTTCCGGGAATTCTGGGATATGCTGACGGACCACTGCAAATGCGGCACAGGCGCACACAGTGATGACAGATTTGGCGGGTGCTTTGGTGGGAGGTTTGTTTTGGTGAATGAGTTTATGGATGCTTTGATGGGTGTTTTTATGGGTGTTTATATGGGTGGTTTGGAAGGTGATTTTGACGGGTGGTTTAGCGGGTGTCTTGGTGGGAGATTTGATGGGTGCATCGATGGGTGTTTTGGTGAATGAATTGATAGGGCTTTGATGGGTGTTTCGGTTTGGGGGGTGATTTGAAGGGAGTGATTTGTATCGAATGGCGAAAGTTGACAGCAAACTGTTGGGCCACATCATATCCAGAAAACTGCGGTACTTCGGGCACATCGTGAGACAGCCTAAAGTCAGTATCGAGAACAGTGTGATGTTGGGTATAGTGAATGAAGCCGAAGTCGTGGAAGACCCAGAATCTGCTGGTTTGACAATGTCATGGCGTGGACTGGTGTAAAAGGCACAAGCTTAATGAACATCGTACGAAACAGAAAGCATTGGACGTCACTTTCCCATTCATGTAGTCAACCGTCGCGAAGCGACGATAACGATATGACATGATTTGATAGGTGGTTTGGTTGAGTGGTTTGGTTGGTGATTTGGTGGGTGCCACGGTGGGTGGTTTGCTGGTTGGTTTGGTGTTTTGGGTCCTTTGGTGGGTAATTTGGTGGGTTGTCTTCTGGGTGGTTTGCTGGTTTGCATAATTACCATTATATAAATGATAACGACACAATGATCTTAATTGTAAGATCATGATATTTACAGTATATCCGTCGTTGTCAAGGTATCCCGTCAAGGTATCCCTGTGGCGTACACCGTTCGGACGCTACCAGGTCGCGCAACGGTGTCGGCTCCAGCCCTCTTCTGTGTCTGGAGCCACTCGAGTCACTTCTAAGTCGATTTTTAGCATAGCCTGACCGTTCTCCATCTCTGCCTATCGTAGCAGTGACTGTCAGAGGAGAATCGGGGTTGACCGTTTCTCTAAAAGAGGCAACAGTATATGACTCTGTCTCGGGATCAGACTCTATCACTTCCGCGGTCGCCGGATGGGCAACGTCCTGAGGATGGCCTTTATTCAGAACAGGGTTCGCTCTTTTACCGACCGGAGTCTTCCCTTTCTTGTTTACTCGCTTAGAGACGGTTTTCCTCTTTCTCTCTACCTGACCTGAGCTTCGTCGTATCATTCTACATCTCGTGACTCTTGAACAATCGCCAACAGGGGGCATCAAACGTTCTCCCTGTTCCGGAGAGCAGAAATATTTGTAACAAGTCCCTTCGTCACTTTGCCGTAGGCAATGCTGGCCACTGATCTTAACGTCGCCTTTTCCCAGACACTTATCCACCGGAAATCGCACCTTCCACTCTTCATGTACCTCTCGCTCCATGTCCGTGTGTGGCATACCGGCCTCACACGTGTAAATTATCATGCACCACGATTTACCGTCCTCTGCGTTTTGCAGTTATCCACCAACACCGTAACATATACTGAGACTTCGGGAAAACCCGGGGAGTATCTATGACCACGTTAGGTAGCCAAGAAGAATATTTATCGAAAAACCGTAATACAATCAAGAAGAGATATCGCGGGAAAACCGCAATTAAAGATACTGCGTTCAGACACACAAGTAAAGATATCGCGGGGAAACCGCGAGTAAAGATATTGTTGCGATCAGACACGCAAGTCAAGAAACCACGGAAGACCGCGGGAGTAAGTATGACCACGTTAGGTAGCCAACAAGAATATTTGTCGAAAGACCGTAAGACCGCGAATAAAGATATTTCGAATCAGACGCGCGAGTAAAGGTATTGCGATTAGACACGTAAATAAAGAAACCACGGAAGACCGCGGGAGTAAGTATGACCACGTTAGGTAGCCAAGTATATATATTACAGGGAGTAAGTATGACCACGTTAGGTAGCCAAGTATATATATTACAGGGGAAAAGAAGATGAGGCAACAGCCGCAATTATTGAGGTCTTCGGCACCAGTCACGACCGTTTCTTGTAATCGTCGTAAGCACCAAGGGGGTCACCCTCCCCGTATTTATCGAACGTATTCAATGGGAAACTTTCCCTGTATTTATCGAACGTATTCAATGGGAAACTTTCCCTGTATTTATCGAACGTATTCAATGGGAAACTTTCCCTGTATTTATCGAACGTATTCAATGGGAAACTTTCCCTGTATTTATCGAACGTATTACCGGCCTCTCTTTCGGTCTGTACGGTTGCTACTACGGGAATCTAGCCGGCTTGTATTTCTAGCGGCCACCCTAATTTTCTCGGTCTCGGCCACCCGGAACTTTTGCGTATCCGACAACCTGCTGGAAAACGCGAGGATTAACTATGACCGTTCTAGGTAGCCAACATTTATATTTCTTGGTTACCAAAACTTTCTCACGGTCTGCGCGGTCGGGGATTTTTCCCAGTCTATATATCTGTCGGCCGCCGAGGCCTCTCTCGGTATATGCGGTCGGTCCCTTCTGGGACTCACCCAGTCTGTCTCACTGTCGGCCGCCGAGGCCTCTCTCGGTATATGCGGTCGGTCCCTTCTGGGACTCACCCAGTCTGTCTCACTGTCGGCCGCCGAGGCCTCTCTTGGTATATGCGAACGGCTAACCCGGGCTTTACCCGGTCTTTACACAGACCTGTGATTTATTTATTTCACTGTCGGACCTTCCCGAGGAAGCAACCTCACGATCGGCTGCAGACTTTCTCGCGATCGATAACAGGGTGGGGCCCCAGCCCTATCAGATCGGCAGAGTCGGTCTCAACACCAGACGCTCGGCTGTAGCTCGGACTAGTTTTTGGACGCCCTCTCGTCCGCAACTATATTTTCTCGCAACTTGCCGTGAACCAAGCTTTGAACGAACGCTCACCGACCACACGGGTGTGCGGTATTAATCGCTAACCAAGGAATTCAATGCACCGTATATGCAGAGCAGTCGTCACCACTCTACAATATAAGCGACGCACCGCATGTCAGGCTATACTCAACCCGATTCATGCGTCTGCACGCTATGCACAGAACTACAAACCGCCGATCGGTCTTCCCTCCAATACCAACACTGTAAGAAAATGTACGTAAATTAAGTGCTATGGCGAGCCGATTAATTACGAACAAATTCTTTAATCCAAGCCTTGTGGCCTGTCCGCCACATCCCGACATGCAGCATTTTTCGATTACACGTCATACAACGTGTGAGGCTCTGCTCTGAGTGGCTCTGGAAGTAGGTGCAAGTCTTGCTTTGGTAGGATGGGACAAGCAGCTGACCATTCTACAAAAGCAAGTGATAATTATTGGCCTGATTGCATGTATTATCGCATAACCTTCTCAATAAAGCTTTGAACTCTTTACGGAAATTGTGGGAATTAAAGGCCATTCCGCTAACTGCTGTTGCTGCCTTTATTGTCAGTCATATATCCGTGTTCTTACATTAGCACGTAAAATATCTCGGTGTTCTAATGTAATACAGGAATGTACTACAGAAAAAAATACAATTTGCGTGGCATTCAAAATGCATCGAACAAGAAAATCTTATTTTGTCAGTATATGTTATTCTTTTCAATAGTCGTTCCATTTGCGCGTTTTGGACTTGCTGAGTCTCTTGTCTGACGACACATGACTGCTCTTCCGGGCTGCTAAGCTCATCTTCCGAAGCTCGTCTTCGCTGGTCTGACCCAGCGATGGAATCATGATCATCGACTTCCGGAAGGGTCCATTGATCGGGACCCTGTGTCGTTGGAGTTGTAGGTCAGACCTAAGGAGCCAACCCGCTCGCTTCAGCGCCTCCATCATCCGAAGTACTGGATCGCTGGGTTTCCTCGATATGTTGAGGCCAATGTCCGGGTCGATTGGAGGCAGGTAGTGGCTCTCCTGGATTAGGGATACAGCTGGGGAGCTGAGCATCTCGGCTATCGGCGGCTGCACGATGTCGAGATAGGGCAGGGCACGGTAGGGTGAAACCTAGAACCAGAAGTAAGTTATCTTTATACCTTGTCAGCAAATCCATTTTACGCTTCTATGGGCTCTATGCGAGTATCAGATGAGAGAGACAGCTATAGTCGAAGAATAAATTTCGACGCGTCTTGAGATGTACATTTTAGAGATCTGTTTGATAATCACATCAAGGGAAGCTCATCATTCTAAATGCGACATTTATTCATGTAAATGTAAAAAACCATGCTGTAAAAATTTCAGTTTACCAGGCAAATAATTATCACTTGCTTTGGTAGAATGGTCTGATGCTTGTCTCGTATTAACAAATAAAAACTTAGATATTGGCCCATCCTGCCAAAGCGAGACTTAGATTTTGTCCCATCCTACCAAAAGAAGACTTTAAATAGCTGCTTTTATTGTATGCATGAAGTACCTACCTCTCCGCTGATCGACTCGTCAAGATTCAATCTCAGTATTGGGCGATGCCGTGTCGGTTTGCGATATGACTTTCCGAGAATAGAGCTCGTCTGGGGTGGCAGCGGTCTAAGCAGATTAGCATCTTTTTCGGCTGCCTGCGCTCGTAGGTCCTGCTGCTGCTTGCGTCTGAATCCATTGTTAGCCCTCGCCCCTTTTTCGTACTCGTCGATCATCTCCCGAAGGTTGTTGGAGTATGGGACGACCCTTTCGGGCTGGGCGCCCGGAATCGTAAAGGTGCTCGGCGGCTTCTCCTCGTTCAGAAACGTGGGTCTACGACTCTGTAGGAATGTGCAGATCCAGGCGGCTGCGTTTCTAACGACAGACCACCTGGATCTCTTGCGCGTGTTTGCCTCTGTTTCCAGGATAAACATGGTCGTGTAGGAAGCAACGCGCCTCAGGTCGGTTGGCAGTGCGATTCTGGTGCTGTTTCTTACGGACGTGTCGATGCCGGACTCCACCCTGGGGAGAGTAGAATCCCCTGCGACTGGGTTGTCTGCGGTCAGCAATTTCTCGGCAGTAGACGTCGTCTTCTTGGACTGGGCAGAGGTGGTGAGCGACCGGATATTCCTCCACTGATTGTGAGTTCCAAAAATGCCGAGGAACTGGCCCTGGATGGTCCAGAGCCGAGTGGTGAAGTCACTGGAGGCGGTTGCGATGATGTAGCTTGAGTTTACCTATAGGCAAATGGATGGGCTTATTTATCACAAGATCGGATGGAGCCAGCGAAGATAAAACTACAGAGAGACGCGATTAATGATCCGGCAGCGAACATGAAACAACAACTTTTAATTTTATATAAGAAAGCGTAGAACAATGTGATGGTGTGGTATTTCAGTTTTAATAAAATGTTGTGTTGATTAGTGATTAGCCTAGATAACGCCAGTGCTGGTCTTGTTACAACCAAATCAATCCCATACCTAACTACTTAATTGGCGGGTTAGTGAAACTAGAGTTTCTCCTTACAATAATCTTATTTCACTGCGAGGGACCTTGAGCAAGTCCTTCTCAAATGCTCAGCAGCATCGCTTGATATTCATCGCTAGTTGTATATTTTTAATAAATACAGAAATAATGCTAAAAATAATGATGACGTCAGATGCAAATAAAGGCTAGATGCAAATAAAGGCTGCTTAATTACTTAATGATGATAATCAGTAGGCCTTTGTCGGATGAGTCGGATCCAAGGCGTTTGATTTCTCTATTGTCGGTCCTCTCTCTCTAGACATTTTGCGATTCTATTTTAGATTATCAGGGCCAATGGCAGATCTTTTCGGGTCTCTTATCCTCTCTAGCCCGTGTATCAGATCTGGAACAGCTCTGGTCAATGGATTATGCTCTACATTACAACAGCGGCGCTAAGTAAATCTCCAGATTTTATTAGATTTTTTGTAACTGTACAAGAAGCGTTTATTTCCAGACATTTTCGCGACGGCGCCATATAAATCTTAGGATTTGACGCCTACGCAATAGTACGCATACCTTAGCAACGATAACACTGACGAGGCTTCCCAAGTGGACGTACAGACAGTTGATGAGATGCGGCGGGTTGTCGTCGATGGCTTCGCTGGGACCCGCATCCGTGGCCGTACACTTGCATTTGAGATGCAGCGGCAGGTTCCGACGCTTGGACATCCGCAGGGAGTCCGTTATCAGTCGCATCCGTACGTAGGAAAACTCCTTCCAGACGGGTTCCCTCAGGGCGTCCGTTTCCTCGCAACAGGTGGGACCGTGGGAACCGCATCGATAGTGACTGATGTCCCAGACCTTCATGTAGCCCGCGGAATCCCCGGTGACCAGGAATTCGTTGTCCTCGGTGAGGTCAGCGCAGTTGATCGACTCTCCTTTGGCCGAGGCAGCAAAGAATTCGCCGAGGCACTTTCCCTTTATGCTCAGCGGCCACGCGAGGACGTGTCCGTTCGTCAGACACGTTAGAATTAAGGCCACATCCTCCGCTACCTCTCTCCGATTCAGGACAAGCATTGCCTCAACGGACGCGTTAAAGGGGGTCGTGCCCAGCACAGGCGACTGATTGATCATAAAAGGGCTTCGACATGACTGGCTCTCGTCTTTATCCCAGTAACTCTTTCGACTGGAGTCCAAATTCCAACAGGTAGACACTTGAAACCAGTTCTGACCGCCGACGTCCTTCCTTCCCGACGTATTCCCTTCGTCGGAACCCTTCTGCTGGCTGTTGTAGAAGTTGGCCGACGCCATCTGGTCAGGGAAGAGCGACGAGTACATGAAGAGCGGGTAGGACGTGTCCAGGGACCAGGCCATGATGTTCCCGTCAACGGAGGCCGATATGGCCATCCTTGGCAGGAACACATTCACGCAGAGGATATCACCTTGATGCCCAGGCTTGAATGCACGGAACTCATTGTTGTCTGCAGACTCAAGGAAGACCAAGACACGCTTGCTCCATCCGGCAATGAGGATTCGAGTGGGAGGCCAGGCGATGCACGTGATCTCTTTGTGATCGGTGGGGGGCAGCTTCCGCAGCAGAGTTCCGTTGTTGTAGTTCCAGATCTTGACGACGCCGTCTCGTGTTCCCGTCGCCAGGCGGCGTCGAGTCGGGTCGAAGCACATGGCAGTTATCTCCGCCTCGATCGTGTTACCGTTCTCCATGATCGTGTGCACAGTGAACTGCATGACCTTCTCGCCGGTGTAGATGTCGTAGACGGACACGCGGGATCTCTCGTCGCCGGTTACCACCTGTTCAAAGAGTGGCCATCATCGCACCCAGCATAGTAACAGTAATGCGTGTGATATGGTAAACAAATATGGAAAAATGTGGTCTTGGATCTAACAAGAGATTCGGTAGTATCGACACCGTATCATTAAATTAAAATCAGCCTCGCAATATTTGACAAACGCCTATCCCAGATTGATGAACGACAGAAGTGCGCTGCGATTAATAATAATTATTATTATTATAATCTTACACATATGGCATAATATCTTTTATAGAACACATATGGCATAATATCTATTATAGAACACATACATAGACCTAGATTATTATATTACACATTAAATTACTAAAACAGTTTCTTGGCGTTGTCTTCCCACCTGTTTGAAGAGCGAGTTGTAGAGCATTGCAGTGATCAGTCGGTCTGTTCCAACGCTCAGCATAGCAGCACTGCTCTCATCCGTTCGGCTGGTGATGATGGCGATGCTCTTCGTGGCCAGTACGACGCGGTTGATGCTCTGATGGAGGAGGGCTGCAGAGAACGGTCTGATCCCCATCGGTCGTAGGGTCTTTCGCAGAAGCGTCTGGATGCAGTTTGTAGTGTTCAGATCGAAGATGAGAATGTCCTTGTTTTCAGCCAGACTCACAAGGTTCTCCAGACGGTGGTTGACCATCAGGTGCGTCACCGGACTGATGTGTCCCTTCAGGAACCCCGCGAGCTTCGAGTCCTCGGCTAGAGGGTTCCACAGCCGGATGACGGTGTCGAAGCCACCGGTCACGATCACGTTCAGCTTCTCGCAGTAGTCGAACGCGTTGACCCCGTGCTCGACCGTCCAGAACTGAGGCCTGGCCGTCATCTCGTGGATGAGGTCGCTGGGAAGGAAGGCTGTGGCCGTGTCCTTGGCGCAAGAAAACCAACATCGCATCCGCTGGATGTAGCATATCTGGCGCACGTAACGGTTGTGAACTCTTTCGTGGTACCTGGCTCCAAGACTAGGAACGTGCCCGTTTGATATGTCCGTGAAGAAAAAATACCTATAAATCAATCGATCAATCAATCAGTCAGTCACTTAGTTGATTAATCAATCAATCAACCAACCACCCAACCAACCAATCAACGAAACTTAATATAGCGCTCCTTCGAGTAATTTACTTGGAGGCGCTTCCGGTCCGACTACGGCTAAAAAGTGCAGTTTTAAGGCAGATGAGGTTTTAGGCAGAAGACAAAACTCTTGGAGCAGCCCATTCCATTTAGCTGAACCCACTACAGCAAATGCCCGGTTCTGCATCAGAGAAGTGCGGATTAAGGAGACAGTCAATTTCTCACAAGCAGCGGATCTTTTATATATATTGTTATGTGTGCCATCTGTGATCTGGGGATACATGCGTATTTAAAACGTTTTGGAACGGGGCATTAAATTCTGTTAAAAAGGTCAGACAGTTGAGGAGTATTTAAGATTGGTTTGTATAGTGGAGATTGACGTTCGGTACCGACCCCGTTGGTCGTTTGAGTTAAGCCGTCAATTCTCCAGTTGTATTACTCTGGCGGCCGTTGGGCAGAAACGTTTTCGTACACGTTAGCTGTTGGCGTCTAGGCCTACGTGCTGTTTCCGTGCTTTGTTTCCCGAATGCAACTGCTGTGGTACGGACCTTTTCACCGTGAGTTTATATGTTCGCGTTATTTTTCTGTTAAATAAAGAGTAATTTATCATACCCTAGTTTTATTAATCACTCGGGATGTAACACAATATATATATATACATACAATATATGTATATATATAAGCTTCTGGTTATTGACCTGATTGACGCTTGGCTTAGTAGCACCATCGGTTGACAATGACGGAACAGAAGTTACTAATTACAAGTGCAATTACAAATAAATAATATTATGCGCAGCATAATCATAATAGTACCGTTGAGTGGGAGCCAACAGAGGGTGAAGAGCGTCGAGGGAACTGCCCAGGATGCCGATATGTATAACTACCTGGGAGCATGAGTCCTTGGGGTAGCCCATTCCATGTGGTTGGACCCACCACTGCAAAGGCCCTGTTCTGCGTCTTACCTAGTCGCCCTGGGAGCTTTCTTTCTCCTCTCTTCATCCGTCTGGTTCGGATTCCCTACATCCGTCTTCGAGGGGCAGCGGCTGAAGATGATCACGCCAAGTCCTCCGAACTCGTCCCCCCAAGCGAGGTAGGAGATCCGGTTGGACCCTTCGTGGTGAGCCTCCGTATAGAAGGACATGGCCATGACGCTTCCGGGGAGCTGGTGAATGCGGCTGATTCGTTCGAGGCTCTTCGATCCGTAGAAGTACCAAGTGAGGTCGTAGTTGGACGTGGCGACGATGAGCAGCCGGGCGGCAAGGGCGATCTCGACGGCAGTCACCCAGATGGGGGTCGAACCGACGACGCCCTTCACCACCCGCTGGGTTAGAGGGGATGTGAAGTTCTTCGTCCAGAAGGTCAGCAGGCCTTCTCTGCTGGCCGACAGGTAACGGCCTGAAACAGATAAGTTGCTTTGACTGATTACTCAGTTGACTGATTACTCAGTTGAGTGACCTGGTAGACTGACCGACCGATTGACTGACTGACTAATTGAATGATTGATAAATGGATTCTTTGAATGCCCCACTGATTGCCGATTGCTTAACTGACTATTTGTCTGGTTTATCGAATGATTGATTTATTACTTTTTTGATAGATTTTTTTATTGATTAGGAGCCTGTAAAAGACGTTCATTTTTCAACAATTTGTCATTTCGAGGTTTCGGACACCAGTCATCAGATTGGAGGCACCTCATTGGTTTACCGCGAGCTCGCATTCGAGGCCAGATTGCTGCCACACGATCCAGCCCCGAACCGTTCTGGTTCAAACGGGAATATCTTACCCCCTGTAGGTGACGGAATGAAGTGAAGCGCAACGATGACCTCCCGATTTTCCGCTCGACAGAATCTCACTTCTCGGTTGTACGGTTCCCTGGCCATGATACGCATGAGGTCACGCTCTCGGCACTCCAGCAGAACGTAGCTCAGGTACTCCTCCCAGTCTATGGTTCCGTCGCAGTTGGAATCCACCTGAGAAACCGAGTGAGCAAGCGAGCAAGTAAGTAAGGACATCATGATGTGATGAATTAGGGAAGTCATAATGTAAACCAGTACACAGAAGTAAGTCCCGAAGTATGGTTGTATAGAAGTAATGAAATTTAAAAAAGGAGGTTACAACATACGTAAGTAAAGAAGGTTAGGAAGTTGGACATCAGCGAAGTAATGAAGTAGGTACGAAGAAAGTGTGCAGCCTAAAATGTGTCAAAATTGCAGAATGTGAAGCTACTCGAACATGATTGATTGATTGATTGATTGATTGATTGATTGATTGATTGACGGCTGCTTGGCTGCTTGGTCGCCGATCTCTGCTCTTTACTGAGTGAGGTGTAATTTCCCGTCTGCCCGCGCAACTACCAAACAAAAGCGTGTCTTCTCAATGGTTGGCCCCTCGCTCTGCATCACTCTCTAGTCTGTCCTCCAGAGTCCACTCTGACTCTTCTTATATCTACCTACTCATCTTAAAACTGTCCTATTCAACCGCGCTAAGGCCAGGAGCACTCATGAGGGCGCTATACAAATCTTCGTAACGAATGAATTAACCAATTGGTTGACGGACTGAATGATCGAATGATTTAAAAACAGACAGACAGACAGACAGACAGACAGACAGACAGACAGACAGACAGACAGATAGACAGATAGATAGATAGATAGATAGATAGATAGATAGGACAGACAGATGGAACGACAAGATAGAAAGAGAAGATAGAAAGATAGGTAGAGAGCAATCAAACTTATCAATCAAATTTATCAATCAAAGATCGATTGGAACAGACCTTCATGAAGATCATGTCTGCCTCTTCGTCCGTCACGTGATTTCCGATCGTCTTCTTGAGTGCGTTCCGGAATTCCTCCATGGATATATTTCCTCCTCGGTCAGTGTCCGCCTCCTGGAACTGGCGCTGGAACCGGACCAGGCGGTCAGTGGTCAACTGCTGGTCAATCGTTACCGTTGTCCGTCGATGACCTTGGTCGTGGTGGTCAGGAAGATCCATAACTAAGTAACGAATTCAGAGGAGGACGGTGATAAAGAGACGGGACCTAATTGGTTCAAGTGTCGCATTGGTTAAAGTGCACAAAGGGTTGCCAATCGTCCCGGAATAACCTGGACAGTCCCGGAATGACCGGAACAGTTCCGGGATGACCGGGACAGCCCTGAAATCGACCCAGGCCGTCCCGAGTCCTGGACAATGCCTATATTTTCGCCCGGAATCCAGGAAAAGGTAAGTAATTACAAAGGTTATGCGATTCAATGACATTCCCAGATCTAAGAAACATGAGAAATACGTATGGGAGTCTACTGTGATACAACATATTAAAATTTTCAATGTTCATAATCATAATTAAATCATAAGTGCTTCGACTAATCGACTTTCGATTAAGGATTCGAATGTCTCCAACATCATTCGTAATCCTAGCGGCCAGTGATTACCCTGCCAAGGCCCCTATCACCATCATCATCATTATGCATCATGGGCACATCGCCCGTAGGTATTTTCCACTGCTGCCGGTCCACCGCAGCGTGTATAAGTTCTTGTGGTGGCTTTTTCGTCCAGTCCATGATGTCATCCATCCACTCTCTGTGCGGCCTTCCTCTTTTGTTTGTTCCCTCCATTCTGCCAAACATTAGAGTCTTAATCTTCTTTTTTTCTTTTTTTCTTCCTTTCATCGCTCATTCTGCATATGTGTCCAAATAACCTTACATGTAGCTTTCTTTGTACTATTTTTTGCATTAAGGTTTCTTTTATATGGATTCGTCTGTACAGTTCCGCGTTGCTCACTTTCTGTGTCCATCCTATTCTTAATATCTTCCAAGGCTCCAAGGGGCTCGGATTTTTGTGACTGCTCTGCCTATAAGGACCCGGGATTTCTGCCGGCGACCGAGTGCTGGGCGTCTGAAAGAGATGAGGAAATAGAATGAGCTCAACACGAAAATGAGGTGAAGAAAGAGAGAGGAAAGGATGCGAGGTAAGGAAGAGAAGAAGACGAGGAGAAGGAAAAAGGGGAAAAGTAAGAGAATGAATAGGATACGGATTAAGAATAGGAGGAAGGTGAGATAGAGGAGGAAACGGAGAAGAAATGGAAGAAGAAGGATGATGATGTGAAAGGTGAAGCGGAAACAGATAAGGACGATGAAGAGAGGAGAGGAAGTTAAAGAATGGAAGGAAAGCGACGTTACGAGAAGAGGAACCCAGAAGAGGAGAGAGAATCAGAAGAGAAGAAGGATGAGAAGGAGAGGAGGAGTGAGAGGAGTGAAGAAGAATAGAAGAATGCAGAGAAGGATAGGAGAATGCAGAGAAGGATAGGAGAATGCAGAGAAGGATAGGAGAATGCAGAGAAGGATAGGAGAAGAACAAGGAGGACAGAGAAAAAGCCAAATAAGTGGAGGAGGGGGAAGAAGAAGAAGAAGAAGATAAGGACCAGGAGAAGGGCTAGGATTGGGAAGGAGGAGAAAGGCGAACGTCTTTATCAAAACAACAACGAACGGTTTCAAGGAGAGCATTTGCGTCAGAGCGCGGTACCAAGCACTCGGCCGTTTATAGGAATGAATTAGGCCTGTCTCTCGTCTGAGCACAAAACTGATGACGTTACTACTCCTGGCCTACACAGGTGTTCTGATTGCGCTACCAAGAGGCTCGGTCTGTATTGATAGGCCTACAGTAGTATATATCTTAATACATATTATATCCACTGGCTCCGAGTAGTGAATATGCCATACCTCCGATTGAAGGTACAATTGACCCCAGTGGCTAAATTTCTTATTAAGAGGTGGAATGACGGATCAGCACATATTTAAAAAAAATTAAAACTGAAGCCTAAGTCCAGTTAAGTGGCGAATCTATAACAGATGTAATCGCTATTTGCTATTCCGACTGAGCATAAAATGTGTGTAACAAGTTGCGTATGGTTGATTGTTCTAGACGAAACATGTATTTAGTGGTTCGTCTCATCCGTTGGGTGGTGGATCTCACGGCTTAGATAATGGATCTCAAATCCCAGATCCGGTGGGATCCGACTGAATTTAACCTCTGATTGAACCATACATTTAATCCATCGACCCTCCTTAACGGTCGAGAATTTTCACTCAGTCGGAACTTACTCACTGGTCCACTGACACCGACGAATAACAGTCGTACTAATCAGGTGTAAGCTTGGCATACCCATCCCACTCCCTGTATACGGGGTTTTGCAATCCGATGATGATGATGACGACGATGATGATGACGATGATGATGAAGATGACGACGACGATTTGAGAACGTTTACAAACTTTTTGAGCTGCCTCGTTTTTCGAGGTCTAAGATGGAACTCTTCTGTTGACCCTCCAGTGCGTCATTCACCTTTAGGCCATGTGACGTCCTCGACTGTGACCCTCCATCTATTCTCTTTGTTCCGTCCGCCATTAGAGTCGTCGCTGCGGACGTTACGGACAATTTTCCACCTGTTGCAGCTTCGGTCGGTACGGACAATTTTGTACCTATTGCAAATGTTGTTGATAATTTCGTTGCTCGTGGCAATAGCGTAGGCGAAAGCGATTTCGATTCATTTTTATCCATTTTTTTTAGTTTAGTGAAACCGACATAATCAGGTCTCGGGTAAGTCTCGACGGCAGCGAGAAGCGCGAATAAGTCGTGATCTGAAAAGTAAATCGTCATTCGAAGTGTGACTGATTGATTGAATGACTGACTAACTGACGTACAATCTCATTCACTCACTCTTAATAATTATGCTTTAGCAAAGTTATTCAATTACGTAGTCGCTAAGCGCTTCATCGCATTTCGTTGACGTGGAATTGACCTTTAGAGTTAAATATACAAATACTTATTGGATTACCATTTAGGCATAAGAATTGACTTTATTCTAAGACCATTCTAAGTCAAAGAATCAATGCACTGAGAAGGGGCGACTCGTAATTTTTTATATCCGGTTACATCTTTACCAACAGACGTTGCTGTGCTTCAATTATTGCGCCTGAGATATGAAATAATACTCTCCACAGGTAATGTTTTACTCTTCAAATATAATTATTCGTCGATTTTCCTATATCAATAATGAATGCACGTTTCTTTGAAAAGACGATGTTTTCCTGTCTCCGATGAAAGGGCTTCACTTACACTAGTCGGTATTAAATGACGAATAAGCAATTCTATGCATCATTTGTCTCTACAATTTAGGCTACTTAAGGTTAAGCCAAAAGCCTATCATACGCGAGGTTAGAAACTTGCACAACATGGCGTGATATTGGGGAAACAGGAAAGTCGCATCATGTTTAAGCCTATATAATATCGCATTCACGTAATTATACGAGTAAGCAATGAAGTCAAATCGACGAATAATTATGTCTACTAAGTAAAAATATTACCTGTTGAGATTTAAAACGCCATAGTCAACTCGAGGAAAAAATTGAATTAGGGCGACATCTGTGGATATGTTTGAAACGGATATACAATTATTTCCACGAGTCAGAGGTTTGTATTCCTCTAAATAAGATTTTGTCACCTAACGATTATGCTTAGATCTGTACGGAATGAGGTACTTGCAGTTTAACGACACTGTGTGATGACAAAAATTAGCGTCATCCACCTCCCTTATCCAGGCTTTGGACTATCACTGTCAGGATGCGAACAGTGGTGGAGTTTGTATGGAATAAAGGTTTTGTCTGAGAATAATGCTGCTCAACTTACTCAATGCGGATTGGCCGAAACTGCTATGATGCTCTGAAGAAAATCGTGTTATTCTGCGCAAGTATAGCCTACTAGCCTGATTTCGAAAAATAAACTCTAGATGACGTCTTCGTGTTGCAGCAGAATACGTCATCAGTGATTAATTATAACAGACGTCATTCGTAACAGACTTTTGATGATTATGTGTGATATTTTACACTTACGTCATTATCTAGGCCTGTGTACGTGAGGCCTATGTAATTACAGTAATTTTAATTCACTGATGACGGTTGCAAGTGGAAACAAGGAGGAAAGGCAGAAGCTACAGAGGAGGAGCAGTCACATCTGCGAATGTGTACTTTTCACAGATGAGAGAAATGAACAGCTGACAGACAGACAGATGGATGGTTGAAGGAGTAGATGGATGGACTGGTGGATGAATAGATAGATGGATGGGATGAATGGATGGACGGACGGATGGATGGATGGATAAAATTATTAATGAGTGAATGTATGGATGGATAAATAAGTGGATGGACGGATAGATGGACAGATGAATGAATGGGTACTACTGGTCTATTGGGTGGTTGGATAGAGAGACGAACGAATCGCTGGTCTGATTCTGCCTAGGCCGAGCTGAACCTGCCTAGATAGAGTATTATTAACTTGGGTCACCATCGACGATAGCTCGGACTTTGAAGACATAACTCGGCTCAATTGTTGTTATTACATTCGATAATATTTACGCGCCTGGCCAGTACATCACATGCTGACAGCAGGCACACTAAGGTAACCAGACAGACAGACATTCAAAAAGACACACAGGTTGACAGACAGACGTACAGTTAGACAAACAACCAGATAGAGCTGTACCAATATATATTTTGTCTATTTATACCGGTTCCGAGTTTAGCAGATTATTGAAATAGCCGATGCAGATTATGAATCCAATTTTTAGAAATTTGATGGTGCTGCTCTTTGGCAGTGTTTGCTCTGTTTTTAACGATTATTGTGCAAAAACATGAAAATCTATTTCATCATTTTCGCTGGCCACAGCGGGATGCTACTAGGATGATGAACCAGTAGGCCTATGGTATCCTATCAAAAGGGCGAAAATCAAAATATCTTGTAATCCATGACAAACAATGATTAAATTTTGATAGTAAACCTAGGCCTACATGGTATTTGTTTTGTTAAATTTGTCTGGCGAATGGCGCGTCGCCATAACGAGAGAAATTAAAACATTTATCGTCGGCGCCGAATATTGTTACCGATGCCGATTACGATAAGACGTATCGGAACCATATAGTTACATCTACCCGCGCAATGCATTGTAAGGTATTCTGAATTGTTGTCAAAGGCCTTTGTTTTTTGGTGTCTTATGACGACGTCGAACTTTGGGATAAAAATCTTTTCGCCAATTCTTCCACGAACTATTTAATCAGGTCGTCAACACATTTGACGGTGGAAAATTATTACAATCCGTCCTGATCTGCTTCTGGGAGGTTTTGGGATTGCTGGTTGATGCACAATCCACTCTCAATATCATTCGGACGCCCTGAGATACATAGATGAATACAGTAATAGGCTGACGGGAGCTGAGGAATGATGAGAGCCCTGATATAACTCGTTCGAACTTCTTTCTCTGATCGATGATATTCCGCACCTGGTCCATTGCAACCACGAACCTCGGCAGTTGCTTTGTTCAAAGGCAGAGGCGGAGGAGGAAGTATTTTCAGACACAGTTGGAAGAGCCTATGGAGATACACTCAGGCACACAGGCATGTTCTACTGCTGCGCCGTGCAGACCGCGCTTGTAATTATACACGAGTATAGGGTAGGACTTCGGACAAGACCAGTGTAGCAATGGTTGCTGTTATTAGCCTGTCTCGGTTTTTGTATGCGAGAGGTTCGGAATATCTGCTGTATACATCATTTGGTTGACTCTGCCTCTAAACCTATATATATATATATATGTATATTATATATATATATGTGTATATAACTATCTCTCTCTAACTCTCTCTCACTGTTTCTGGACCTCTCTATATGTTTCTGCACCTTTCTCTTTGCCAGGGCTGTTAACAATACTGAAAAAAAGTATTGCGATACCAATACCAATACTTCATCAAAAAAATATTGCAATACCAACACCAATTTCACCAATGCATTTTGGCGAGCAAGTGTCCTGTTTATTCACACATAACATGTACTAAAGAAAAAGTATAATTACACTATTATTTTTACATACGAAAAATCAGTAGCCTAGAATTACAATTATTATTTTCACATGTCAAAGATCTGTATAATTACAATAATAATTTTTCACGAAAAAATCAGAATAACTGCAATTATTATCAAAATCATTATTTTCAAAAATGTGTACTACTCAAGCGTGCTACACGAAGGCCTATCGGTAATGCGCTTGCTCGCGTAGCATGCGGTTGCGAGTTCGACTCCGTGCAACGACCCTGGGCAAGTTGTTTGCGAACACATGCCTTAGTTACTAAGCAGTAAGCTGGGAAGTAAACGGCAAATCCTACGATATCACTGGCCCCGTGTCCAGGACCTTGAGATTCGTCCGTTACCGGCTCAAGGGCCTAGGAAAAGGAGAGGAGCATGTATATTAATATATCTCTTTGAAATGACCAAACACAATCTCAGCAATGTCACACAATTCTAACTGTACTTTAATAAAAGTCAAAGAGCTTATACGCGGCCACTTCAAACGACTCTGAGGCGATCGTCTACCTCAGGCCAAACAAAGTGGACCGTCTGCTAAAATGTCTTACTATACTCTATAAGATTAAGCTAACTGCTACTCTAGACTGTATCACCGTATCTCACCTCTCTTTCTGGCACCGGCCGCGCTTCTTCTATCTCTCGTCCGTTGCTGCTCTCTGTCTGTCTCTGTCTGTCTGTCTGTCTCTATATCTCTCTCTCTGCTCCGATCGAAGCAGAGAGAGAGAGAGAGAGAGAGAGAGAGAGAGAGAGAGCACCATTGTCTTCCTCAGCCAGCCACCGAATGTCAAATCTCACTCTATCTGTTTCTCCTCTCTCTCACATCCCTCACCTGTCTTTTTCCTTTGTCCAGCCACCTCTCTAAGCCTGGCCCAGTGGTCAGCCAGCCAGACAGTCCCATCTGGTCAGTCAGCCGGCCACTGGCTGTTCTCCTTAGCCGGCCAGTCGGTCCACATTCCTTACTAGACCCCAACCTCTGTAGCAACCGGTTTAAACTAGTGCTACACTAGCAGTCCGCGTATACGAAATCTAACAGGCATGAAATTATACAGGTATATGCCTGCCCCTGCAGTTCTGTGAGGAACCAATTGCCTCACAATTCACGCCATATACCGTAGATTGGAACAAGAATCAATTTTCTGAGTGCGATGATTTATTGCTCACCATTTCTTGATCGCAAAGATTTCAAGTGGAAGAGAAATATAAATTTTTTTATTACGGTAAGAAGAAAGTATTGGTATCGCGTATCGACGACTGGCTAAAAAAAGTATCGCGATACACACGCGATGTATACCGACCAAATAGAACTATCGCGATACACCCTGCGATACGCAAAAAGATCGCCGATACCAGATACCAAAAACGCGATACTTTATCGCGATACTAACAGCCCTGCTCTTTGCTTCTGTCCGTTGGTCTTTGGTTCTGTGGCTCTCATTCTTTTTCCCTCTTTGTCTTATTCTTTTATGTCATTGTGCGGCGGTATGGGAAGATTGAACTTAGCCCCCAGAGATGTTAACGATAAACTTTACGTTCAAACTCTGTTACCCAGACTCGTTGAAAACCGCAAGACTTCTCTTTCGTCTGTTTCACTGCCCAGAAGAATGGCGCGACAAAGTTGGCTCAAGCTCACGGAGTCTAGATTAGAGGAATGGCTACTCGTCAGATATCCGTGTACAGTGTACACGTATTAATCTTGAACAAAGCTGTCGCTCCAATATAAATTTTGCTTCTATTTGAAAATATGATGTTTTAAACCTACAAAGGTTCTAATTACAGTTGTATCACTTCTTCTATCCCTCCCAGTTCTCGCCGGAGCTATCACTATACTGAGTATACTCTGTACAGTCCGAAACCGTAATACCTCATTCTTTTTTTAGTTTTGCTGACTTAGATTTCCTTCATAGGTATTAGTTGACGCATCAGCCTTTTATGTAAACAAGATGTGAAAATTCCTTTCTCCAACTATCGCCCAAATACTAGTGACACAGCGTTGCATAGGGACTTTCCAGTCTTCTGCATGATAGGTACTTGGTTCAATCCTTATTGTCACCAACTGCAACTAACTCATTGACAAAGTTGAATGACCACTAAACTCGCCAGATCTCAACCCTCTTGATTATCACCACAAGACATTTCATTCCAAGCTGAAGAACACTGACAAGCTGAACAAAGTCTTGCAGAAAATATTGGACCAGAAGCCGCAAGACCCAATCAAAATGCCATGCGAAACCTCACAAACCACTTCGAGCTTGCGTGAAAGCTGCGGTGGACACTTCGAGGATGCTCTGACTTCAAATGTTTAGTATATTTCTGTATTCGTAATGAAAAGTGACTATTTGACAATGAAAATTGCTTTTAAATTGTATATACATATTTATATGTTCGTTCATTGACATCAAGTTGACAAACCGGGACTAGACACAACTGTTTAAAATAGCGCTTTCTAGGTGTTAGTATATGAAATTCAATGAGATTCATTATTAATATGGCTATTAAACTTTGACCTTGTATGAAAATCTGCACGTACTATAATCTAAATCAGGAAATTCAGGGGGCAAATGCACCCCCTTGGCCCTACAAATTACGTCTCTGGCTATACCCAATGCAATTTCACCACGATCAAAAACAGTTGATAGATATATTGTCCAGAAAACTCTGGAGTGACATCGAAATCGAATATTCTGGCTGATACCATTGTTGTAAAATAAATAGCTGGCGATAACAAATATAGCAGATTTATTTCACACTAGCTGGGGCATCCGGTGCCCGGGTAAAGACATGTTTTTATCCATGAAGAGGAGGAAGACGGCGGAAGCGGGTTTCACCAACCCCTCTGCTGGGTGTCCGAGGTGTCCCCGAGCCAACGGCAAAGGTTTCGAGTGAATAGCTGTAATAGTGTGCAAATGCACAAGCGGTCAGAGACACACAAATAGAATCTGGATATACCTGTAAATAAATAGTATTTATAGTCCATACCACGTGACCGACTGCGCAAACGATACTGTATAGCTGCTACCTGTACGATATTTCACAGGTGACACGATCCTTACGAATGAGAAGGAAGCTTTGCTTTTACAGGTGTGTCGGAGTTGTGCCGTAGGGTTTTGGCCCTGGAGACCAGGAAGAAGGCGGTCTCGGGATTCACGGATCCCTCTACTGCGTGTCCCAGGTGTTCCCCGAGCCAACGGCGAAGGTTTCCAGTCAATAGCTGTAAAACTATGGAAATGCATCGCCGGGCAGATGGACAAACAGAATCTCCGCTTTATTTATAAGATCAGTTAAATTTTATTTTGCAAATAACCTTAAACAGAAACTTCCCTCCAACAATGGGAACATTTCTTTTGTTGTTACCAAACTATTCAGTTTCTAGAGTAGGCCCTATTACAAAATGAAGAAGTTGGACAACCCCTCTGACGCGATGCGTCGCAGCGCTTGCGACTGTGATGACACCACATTTTAGAAATTTGTTGAGTCTACGATTGCGATGAACTTGATTCATTCCGCGTGCAAAGGGATTCCTTGACATTGCAGTGGCAATAACGGCGCCCGTATACCGTAAGCTGGTGCCAGAACATTTTGTCAGCAACACCAGCTGTCCGGTTAGACTGGTTGCCCACGTCTGTTGTTGAACAACAGCCGGCCAAGGCATCCCTCAGCCGGTCACGCCCGTGCGCCTGTGTTCACCACCCTGCCTAGCGGCACGCTCCACGCCATCGCAGCCCGTGTTAAAAATGAACCTAGATTGGGCTGGTTTTGGGCTATCGCTACGGACCGTCGATGCTTTATGGAACTGACGTCATCGCTGCTGCGTCTTCACCGTCTGCTATATATACGGCGGAAGGCGCGATCTGGGCGGTTGCTAGACGGTGCTTTCTGTGCGACCTGTAGGAAGAAGGCATCCGCTGCAATCGATACGGTAACAGCATTGTTGAGTGGCTGTATTGCTCTCTCCCTGAATCTTCTAGTAACAACAATGTACATTGCAATACAGTACAATGCAAAGGGAGGGTCTCAAGGGTTATAGCCAATTGGTTGGGCGCTCGACCTGTTACGAGGATATTATGAGCCTTGTGTAGGAAGGAGGACAAAATCAAATGGTTATATTGCATTGTAGAAATACAATATCGATGAAACAGTGTATTGGTTAGGTTTGGCTTTATTTAGTGTTAACGTTTCATTTAGCTATGGCCTACATACATATTTATTTATTGGCTTAAATCAAAATTGTATATGTCATGTCATGTCATAACGCCGTCATCATTCGCGACGGTTGACTACATGAATGGATCTATCTATTAGTCCAGCATCGTCTATCACGTCAGGCTAGTTCCCTTTAACCCAGTCCACACAAAAATGTTGTCAACCAGGATAGTCTTGGCCTTCCACGATTCTTCTTCCCTTCAGCAAGACCTGTCATCAGACTGCCCTCGATATTGTCCCATGGTTGTCTCATAATATGTCCGAAGTAGTGTAGTTTTCTTGCATGGACGTTTTACAACAGCTCATTTCCGGCCTCTGCCAATTCGTATAACCGCTTGTTGGTCACCATTTCTGTCCAAGAAGTTCTCATCATCTTTCTAATACATTTGTTTTCAAACGCTTGAATGCGTTTCTCCTCCCGTTTCCTTAACGTCCAGGCTTCGCAACCATACTGGCCATACCAGTGCCGTTCATCAGTATTTACAAGGACAGAAAAACAGAGAGACAAACAAACAGAAGAACAGACTTTGAGAATAATAGTATTGCGCTTGAAGATTACGATTATAATATAGATATTGTAGGTGTGAAGCTACATGCGAAGTGTTGTACACCATAATTGGCGTCACATATCCACTAGGATTTGACGCTGTGATTTTACGAGTAGACGAGCATAAATTTCGTATATTTTACCCTAATATGTTTGTTTACTTCGCGGTATATTCATTCATTCATTCATTCATATACTCATTCATTCATTACGAGAATTTGTGTATAGCGCCTATTCAAGGTGACTACTCAGAGGTGCTCCCAACCCAAGCGCGGCCAAATAAAACAGTCTTAAGATGAGAGAGGAATGCATGAGAAGAGATTCTAGGAAGGGAGCGGAGCGTCAAAGGGAGGCTATTCCAAATCGAGGGGCCTACCACTGAGAAAGCACGGCTCTGCCTCGTGGTGGTGAGAGCAAAATGAACACAGAGGAGACCCTGTTCAAGTTCAATCGACCAAAGGGAGCGCATATATACTCCGAGGGGTGGGATACAAAGTTCGATCAGATAGGCAAAAGCGAGGCCTAGCAGGCCTAGCGCGATTACTACAGCTATTCCACACTCGATAAGCTGCCTGATGGGAGCCAGTGTAGGACGTCGCACATGTAGCTGGAGATGTGGTCGGATTTGGGTGTGTGAGAGGGTTGCAGAGCGCAGGATGCGATCCAGGCAGTCCATTCGAGCGGTCGGGAGGCCCGCATAGAGCAGCAGTAGTCGAGTCTGGTGGCCACAAAGGAATGGACAAGAGTAACAGTAGAGGTAGGAGTAACAGAGCGAGCGAGCGACTGTGCGTAATTGGCGCAGTTCGTAATAGAAAACACGGCTAAGTGAGTTAATGCGAGGAGCGAAAGTGAGCTCCTGGTCAATAGTAACACCAAGGTCACGGACGGCAAAGGCGAAGACAAAATGTCGAAAGGCGGCAGGAAGGGCATGCATGTCTAACTTAGCCAGCTGTGGCGGGTGCCAAGGCAAATGAACTGAGTTTTTAGGGCGTTCATAGGGGAGCCGGTTGGATGACATCCAGGCCCCTAAGGCCCCAATTGCCAAGTTCATAGCCTGGACAGTCGCAGCGACACTAGAGGCAAGGCAGTGCAGGCAGGTCTGGACGTCGTCTGCATAGGCCTACAGCTGGGCGAGCATAGCATTGGAGGGGAGGAGAGAGGCGAGGTCAGAGGTATAGATTATGAACAGAAGGGGCCCAAGACGGAGCCCTGAGGAAGACCATGAGGCTCAGAGGCCCAACGGGACCTAGATGACCCATGGATCACATAAAAGGAGCGCTAGCTAAGAAAGGATCTTAGCCAGAGGAGCAGAGTACCAGAGAGGCAAAAAATATAACCGTTTTTCTTACTAACTCATTTATAAACATAACGCGTGCTGATAATATGTACCAGAGGCCAAGGCTTCAAGTGTACGCATGGATGTACGCGCACGCGTGCATGTGTATAATTATTATTATTATTGTAGTGTATATTCGTATGTAGGCCTGCGTGTCTGTATGCTTTAGTACTTGTCGATACATGTGTTTACGGGACCTGTAGGGCGTGTGCATTATATATCAACTCTGTCTGTCTGTCTCTGTCTCTGTCTCTGTCTCTGTCTCTGTCTCTGTCTCTGTCTCTCTCTGTCTCTCTCTCTCTCTCTCTCTCTCTCTCTCTCTCTCTCTCTCTCTCTCTCTCTCTCTCTCTCTATCTATCTATCTATCTATCTATCTATCTATCTATCTATCTTCGCGTAGTGCATTTCGACCGGTGTTCTTTGGGTCATTGACGCCGATGATGGACCTTTGTGCATACCAAACTACATACATGTATACTTCAGGTCTATGCAGCAGACAGAACAACCATTCTTCTTATCTTGCTTCTATTCTTCGCTTTCATCCACTCTTACTACTACTTCTTCCACTACTTCTGCCCCTCCTCTACCTTTTATTCCTCCTCTTTCTCCTCTTTCTCCTTCTTCTTCTCCTCCTCCTCCTCCTCCTCTTCTTCTTCTCCACCTTCCTCTTCTTCTTCTTCTTCTTCTTCTTCTGCTTCTTCTTTTTCTTCTTTTTCTTTTTTTGTCTACCACCTCTGCTCTTTTACTTTGTCTTTTCCCTCCACTCTGTATTCCTCCACTTCCCCATCTTTCTGTTGCTCCGTTTCCCCTTCTTCGTTGTCTTACTTCCCTCCTCTCCTCTGCCCTTTCTCTTCTTCTGCGCGCTGTACGCAGCATCTGCTCAGCGCTAGAGACATTTATATGGAGCAATATTGCGAAAGATTAACGTACATTAATTACACCGTATATACATGTGGGATGATTGCTTCAGTGTGAATGAATCAGATTCTCTTACTATAATCGTAGTATACATTTTGCTCTTTTATTGCTTTCCTCTTCTCTCTGGTGGTTGTTCCACAGCTTTATCTTTCTAAACGAGTGTCAATCTCTGGCCAACAGACATCTCAGAACCTGCTCTTTACTTCGCTCGGGATCATTGGCGAGTTTCCTTGCGCTTAGGTATAAGTCTTGCCACGACTGTTGTTTTCAAAGCCTTCGTTTGTTCAACATATCCTGAATATTCAAGATGTCTAAGTTTTGAGGTCGATATGACAGTCGCGCATCGTGTATTGAACGATGATCAGCGAGTTGGACAGACAGACAGACAGACAGACAGACAGACAGAGACATACAGACAGACAGACAGACATACAGACAGACAGTCAGACAGACAGACAGATATACGCCGCAATGCTTTTCTAGCGCAAAAGATGTAAGGCCCACGGTCTGGAATCGTTGGAATTTATTTATTGCAGCTGTGTCGGAGATAAGGAAAGGTTTAGGAGCATATTACTCAAGAGAACAGCGAGACAGGATGACCGAGCGTTTCAAGGTGATGCGTTGAGGTCGCAGTCATGTTGCTTGGGGAGGACGGGTTCATATCCCACTTGTGACATTGAAGGGGCAGGTTCGTAGGCACGATATATGGCCAAGAAGTGGTTGGAGTGCCCGGCTGGTAACGCGGAGATTACGGGTTCGAGTCTCTTATGAGACGGTTGCCATGGAGGTTCCTTAGAGATGTTTTCGTTTACAATTGCTGCCTGCTTCATATGATCCAGATTTACCCTTGCCCGCGTTGTAATTAAATATTGCTGTATTGATAATTTAATTATAATTAATGTTAAACGGATTACACAGCAAAAGGACGTGCTATACAAGATGTGTCCGCTTATAATAATTCGGCGTTTACACGGGCGATAGGATATTAATGGACGACTCAACAGCTTTTCGACAGCAATAACAGATGCATAATTGATGAGATTCTGTTCGGCCGAAATATTAGGACAAACCTTAGGAGCACCTTGTGCAAAGCTTGGCAATATCTGCCATTTTAAAAGACTAATTATATCTGCCTTGCTACAGCACTTCAATAATTATTCTAATAATTATGTTAACACTATAGTATACTACTACTACTGCTACTGCTACTACTACTACTACTACTACCACTACCACTACCACTGCCACTACCACTACCACTACTACTAATATTAATAATAATAGTAATAATGACAATTAATATTACATGTCCAAGCTGTTTTAACTATTTAAATAAGAACGCAATAATTCATTATTAATTGTTCAAAGATGAAGTAACGTGGTATTAACTGCCTCAACAACAGCAAAGCGTTACTTCACATTTGAACAATTAATAATGAATTATTGCATTCTTATTTAAATAGTCAAAACCGCCATTACGATCCACAGTAATCTCTCAGAACGCTAGGCTATATTAACACAGGACTGGATAAACATGATGTGATGATGTGATGTGAACAGTGCTTTGGCGATAATTGGAATCAGGAAAATATCACGTCCTCTTGTTTACATAACAAATGCACTTTGTTAATTATATTTATGCAGGAAAATCAACAAATAATTAATTATGTTTGCGATGTAGAGTAACATTATTGCATTTGGAGATTTACATCATAAAATTTTAAAATCAGACGCAGAATGAAGTACCGTACATCTGCGTATAAACGTGGAACGATGAACACTTCGTTTGACGAGTCACCCTTGCCATAGGGTATAGGCTATCTAATGGACTCACATTTCTGACATTAAATAAATTTGAGTGGCAGGTATTTTACAAGCGCATACATCTGAACTTGTGATGATCATGCACGAAATTGTTACACTTCACCGATTTTATAAAAGTTCTTCAACCTTTGGTGCAGCTGTCAGTTACTGGTTCATTCGTGACACGTATTCTCTGAAAATGAGCAAGAAAACGTGACAGACACTGCATTTTCCTGCATTCGCGGCAAGCATAATATCATTTTTGGAGATATGTCGTTGGCAGAGCACGAACCATGGCGAGGTCTTACTTTATTAACGCATACAGTCCGTCATCATTCATTCACTCATTCATTCATTCATTTATTCACTCATTCACTCATTCATTCAATCATTTATTAATTCCCTCATTCACTCATTCATTCAATTATTCATTCATTTCATTCACTCGCTCACTCATTCACTCATTCATTCACTTCATTTCACTTCTCATCCATTCAATCATTCGTTCACTCATTTATTCATTCAATAATTCATTCATTCATTCAATCAATCATTTATTCATTTAGTCAATCATTCATTCACTCACTCATTCATTCGCTTACCCACTCATCCGTCAGGTGCCAATAGTTGGTTTACAGATGCCGTGTGCATAGATAAGACTGATTGGTTGCTATGACTACGGGCAGATCGCCCTTCTGTCATGGCAACTGGAGGCTTCACTCAACCGATCGTTGGGCCAACGCATTCGTCGGACGGTGGTCAAGGCAACTGCTCGATCGGTTTAACCCAGTTACTCAAAGGAACGAGCCCAGACAGAATCCCACCACGTCCAGCCAATCAATAACACGCTCGCCACTTTCTCTGTCTGTCTGTCTGTCTGTCTGTCTATCTGTCTGTCTGTCTGTCTGTCTGTCTGTCTGACTGCCTGTCTGTCTGTCTGTCTGCCTTACAATCTCTCTGCCTGTCTCTTTCTCGGCATCTCTCTCTCCTCCCTCTGACTCCCTACCTTTCCTCCTCTCTTCCTTACTTCACTCTCTTACCTCTCCCCCAATCCTCCAACATCCCAGCCTCCACGCATCGCTATGCCAGCCAGTACCTCTGCCTGCCTCTCAACCTCCGCTTCCCCTCTCTTTCCCTCCTTTCATCCACCCCCTATGCCTCGGCTGATCCACCAGCCACCACCGCCCAACCGCGTCTATACTTAGCGATGCAGCCAATGCATACGGCTCCGTTCTCTTCACCAGGAACTGCCAGGAAGCCGACGCCATTTATAGCAGCGGGCTCACACACGCAGGCAGCCGAACCCTGCGTAGGGGAGCCTGGGTCGGACAGGACACGATACACACTATTTCTCCTCTACGTCCTGACCTCGAGCAGTGAATGCTGGGATAGAGGGGGACCCTTCCTATAAAGGCTAGGTCCGTGGCAGGTTCTTCGCGCAGTTGGCTTATTCCTTGGCCCTTCGCCGGTTGATTGATTTTATTATTGTTCGCTTTGCAGGTGAGTTGTATGTATTTTATGATGTATGCATACATGTATGCATACATGTATGCATACATGTATGCATACATGTATGCATGTATGCATTTATGCTTCTATGTAAGTATGTATGCAGGGACTGTTTGTATGCATGTATGTGTATATATGTATTTTATTGTCATGTATGCATGTATGTATGCATGAACACATGTACGTATGTGGGTATGTATTATAGACATATATTGATGTATAAATGTAGGTATGTATCAAGACGCTTGATATCACGCTTTTTAAGTGCCTCACAAAAAGCGCCGAGCATCAATTGATCGATTAGTGTGCGGAGGGATATGGGCCTAAAGTAGTCCTTCGTTTTGCAGGTGAGCTAATGGCATTTGATAGATTCTGTGCTTCGTATCTTCCAAAGAAGAAACCGTCTCTTGCACGCATCCGACATTCTGTAGCGCATTTCTAAGGCTTCACTGACAAGTTTTTTCTTTGCAGTCCAACCCCAGTATTCCAGCATGATTAAAAATAATATAAGATACAATATAATACATTATTATACTATGTAATAAATGCACTGCTCTTCGTACAGCCTTTCCAAACGACCTTGCTGCAGACGACGCTGAGCAGCCTGCGTCAAGGACACGCTCAAAGTCCTTATGTATTGATTGCGTTGGTAGACGCTCGAAGCCCTCTACCCTTCACGGTGCAGGGAAGCTCTGTAATCAAATGCAAATCATGTCCAAATATACGAATTAATTTGAGGTTAACGGAGAAGGAGGAAAAGAGGGAAGAAGGTTAGGAAATGGAGAAGAATGAGCAGGAAGAGGTCGAGGAGTGGAGAAGGTGGTGGAGGGTAAAAAGGAAATGGAAGAGTTGGAGGAGGAAGAAGAAGGAGAAGGGGAAAATGAGGAGGAGTAGGAGGAGGAGGAGGAGGAGGAAGAAGAGGAGGGGAGGGGAGGAGAAATAGGAGGAGAAGGTGGAAGAAGAGGCAGAGAAAGAGGTGGGGAAGATGGGGGTAGGAGAAAAAAGAGAAGGAGGAATATGAAGAAGAGGTTGTTAACGAAGAGGAGGTGGTAGAGGAGGAGGGAAAAGAAGTAAGGAGAAGAAAAAGAGGGAAGTAAATAGTTCTCATTATCTGCCTAGACACTTAGGTCATGTGATAACGGGCAATCACTTGACAGCAGCTGCAGAAGCATGCATAGTGGCTGAGTTTGTAGCAATGGTGCTCCAGTGACCGTCGGGCGATTGACTAGACCTGTTGTCTGATCGTTCCTGTTTTGACCAATAGCCTCTCTTCATTTCCTTTCTCGAACACAAGGCTCTTGAGCTAAAATATCGGCCAACTGCCAACAGAACTGGGTCTACGTGAAAGCGTTTTAAGAAATTCATGAATTTGCTTTGGATTCGATTTAGATCAGGTAGCGAACGGATGGATGGATGGACAGAGCGAGGAATGGATAGATGGAAGGAAATCTGGATAGAGGGAAGTAAGGATAGACGGATGGATGGACGGATGGACGGACGGATAGATGGATGGATGGAAGGAAGAAGGAAAAAAAGGAAGGATGGATGGATTGAAGGAAGAAGGAAAAAAGGAAGGATGGATGGATTGAAGGATAGACGGATGGATGGATGGATGGAAGGAAGAAGGAAAAAAACGGAAGGATGGATGGATTGAAGGATAGACGGATGGATGGATGGAGAAATGTTGGTCCATGACTTGGGTGTCACCCTTGGCGGGGAATGTTGTCTCTCCCAACATATGAACTTTCAGTCTCGAAGCTGTTATTACAAGTTTCGCCAGCTCCGAGTGACTCCTCGGTCTCTTTTTCATGACGAAAATAATATTTGACGAAATTAAGGGGTCTACAGTCTACACGGACCACAGTTGCCTCCCTCTTTGCCTCCCTCTTTGGGTCCTGGAGCGACTAGATCGGGTTCTGCCCTCGGCTGCTCGGTTCATTGTACGAATTCCCAAATTCGTCTTTGCCTCGATGTGTTGCGCTGGTTGCCTGTTGTCGAACGAATCTCATCTCGTATTTATTGCTTTGGTTTTAACGCTGCATTGTTGACTCCGTCTTAGCAGTGTGATTATTTGTCGCCCAGTGCCCGACGTTGTAGCGTGTCGAGCGCTTCGCTCCGTGACAAGAGGGAGCTCCTAAAATTCCACCGGCTCACTTGTCCGCCAGGCAAAGGCGAGCTTTCTCGGTTGCAGATCCCCCATCGGGAATAACCTCCTGTCCGAGATACCATTGTTACGTTACCTCTTTGACCGACAAACCGGGTTTCATAACTCACTAAAGTCTTCTTGCTTAATGGCCGTGGTTGGACTGGGAGCGCTCCTGTGTAGGTCCCTTGAAGGGGCGCTACATAAGTGCCCAGAACGAATGAATTGATGATTGAGAGGTATGCTTGCTTGGAAGGAAGAAAAGAAGGGAGGAAGAAGCGATGAATGTATGGATGGTTTGATGGAATGGATGGATGATTGAATGAATGGATGAATGGAATGATGGATGAATAAAGGATTGAACGAATCAGAAAGGATGGAAGATGGAAGGGTGAACTGTTGAATTGATAGATGGATGTAAAACTGGACTGACAGACAGCCCAGCAGATGGACAGAAAGCGTAGAAAACCTGGTCATCGAATATGGTGCACCTTTCTGCCGTTTGTATCTGCCTCTAGAAGTTGCAATTGCAATTGGGATTTATATAGCGCCATTGCCGATAGACTTATCACTGTTTGTCAGAGTCTGTATGACGCCAACTGTCATCAACACTTGAATTTCATTTGTGAGCGATGGACAACTGGAAGAGACGCCAGTGTGGGCCCGCGCGCACACGGAGAGCCAGTCCGACGGATCCCCTTCCATGAATGGCAGACAGCAACGTCTTCAGAGTGTTTGGATGAAGAGGTTGCGTCAGTTGCCTCGAGCAGTACACGATAATGCAACTGACAAATAGAGTGCTTCGTTGATGGGATATGACGCACATCCGGCTATCCCTTCCCTTCTTTCCCTCAGTCTGTTTCTACGTCTCTCTCACTCTGCCTCTGTCTCTCTCTCTTTTACTTTTTCTCCATACTCTTTCCCTCCATCCTTCCCTCCCGCTCCCTCTCTGTTTCTCTTACTCTCACCCAACCCTCTCTATCTCTATCATTATTTCATTCGCCCCCTCTCTCCCTCCCTCTCTCTGTTTCTCTTTTACTCTCTCCCCATTCTCTCTCTCTCTCTCTGTCTGTCTGTCTGTCTGTCTGTCTGTCTCTCTCTCTTTCTCCTCTCTACCTCAGTCTCTCCGTCTCCCTCTCGCTCCCTCTCTCTTACTCTCTCCCAAATCGTCTGGTGCAAGTCGAACAGTCACTCGTCGCGAGCCGGTCGGTAGATGGAAGTGCCCTCGGTGTCCTACGGCATAAGGGTCACCTCAGCCACCCGCGGCACTCGCTGATACAAACCTTGCGTGTCATAGGTTCATCGATACCAGACTCGACCACAAATCAGGAAGTCCATATTTGTCTATAACGATGACGTGCATGCGAAGGACGTCAGAAGCTATCTAAATCCGCTGTAGAAGCGATTTAACGAAGACCGAATTCAAAGCGCTGAATTAGTTAGATCCAATAAAACCAGAGATGCTAGAAATTACGAAGCAAAGTCTAAATTTTAAACAACGTAGTCCGCCTCTGGACAACGCTTGCGAGCAAGCGGGTGCTTTGCTGAGAGTAGCCACTTAGAAGTTGGAAGATTGCGAATAGGCTAAACAAATCATATGAATGAATGACTGAACAAACGAGTGAATGAACGAATGATTGAAGAAGTGAACGAATGAATAGCCATTTGTGACATGCGCAGTTGTCTTGTTATTATTGTTAGGCTGTTGAAATCGCCAAGATGCCGAAGTTCACCGCTCGGCAGAACTTTCCCGACTACAAGTCACTTTCTCACAAGTGCATGGTTGGACGACATCTCACGGAGGATGTGAGAACTACTACACTCTTTTTTCAATGTATTAATTGTATTAGTTTATCATCAGCAGTGTTATTATTAATACATAGTCACACAGCTGTCATAGTAATGATAATAATAATTATAATAATGACAATAATGTGATGTATCATTATTCTAATGTATTGTTCCTATTGTCTTGTGCGTCTGTCGACAGATGTACGAACGTCTTTATGAGCTGCGTACTTCAAACGGAGTTTCCATTGACAAATGCATTCAGCCATCTGTCGACAACACTGGTGCCATCATCGGACTTGTCGCCGGAGATGCAGAGTCATACGAAGTCAGTCACAGTCGTCGTCTACACCATCGTAGTCGTCGTCATCATCATCATAATCGCCATCATCATAATTGTAGTCATCGTCTTCATAGTCATAATCATTGTCGTAATCAACATCGTCGTCGTCTTTGTCATTATTATTATCGTCGTCATCGATATCTTGATCATCATCATCCTTTTCCTCTTCTGCACTTTTGATTTTAAGATGATCTTAATCATTAGATCAATAGATGAGTTGTTTTGGGGTGATGTAAAAACACCACAAATGACAAGCTCACGAACAACATGCTTTTCAGCAACATGATAATCACCATCATGACGATTATCATTATTCATTAATATTCTGCCATCTCCGTTGTCTACTTCTTCATCATCGTCATTCTCTCCTTCCTCATCGTCATCATTATCGTCGTCGTCGCCGCCATAATCGTCATTGTCATCATCATCATCGTCGTCGTCATCGTCGTCGTCGTCATCATCATCATCATCATCGTCGTCGTCATCGTCGTCGTCGTCATCATCATCATCATCATCATCATCATCATCATCATCATCATCATCATCATCATCATCATCGTCGTCATCGTCGTCGTCGTCGTCATCATCATCATCATCCCGTCATCTTCCTCTTCTTTTTCTCTATCTTCTTCTTCTTCTTGTCTTTCTCCTTCTTCCTCTTCTCCTTCTCCTTCTTTCCCTTCTTCTAATTCAGCTTCATCTTCCCATCTTTCTTCTTTGTCTTCATCTTCTTCTTCTTCTTGTCTAGACCTTCAAGGAGCTCTTTGACGCCGTCATCAACGAGAAGCACGGAGGGTTCGGACCAACCGACAAACACCCCCCTCCGGATCTGAACGCTGCCGCCGTAAGTCTCTTTCTTCTCCACCTTACATTACCTGAACTTTTACGTTACATTGCATTAGATTTTGGACGCACGCATTTCCAATTTACATAACAATTAATTGTAATTCGTTAGATTTTGATGTGTGCGCCTCTAATTAGGCTGCACTGATAGAGGTGCTATAGAAATCCAATATAATGACTGGACATGTTATTTTCTCAAATTGCGCTACATTGTTTTAGACCACGTTGCATTTCGATGCCACTTTAGAACTCCTCCACTGTTTGCACACTGACAGTGCCAGTCCCAAGCCTGCATAAAGGAGGAGGGCGTCGCTTGTGGTCTATGTTATCACACAGTATCGTTAAACTGCATATATATATATATATATTGAATCACCACTGTATATCTTCACATACCACCTTCTTACACTGAGTTGCAGGTTGCTATATTGTGCTACATTTACCTAGCTTGCGTAAAAGAACATTGCGTTAAGTAACATTTCAAAATGAAATAAAACAACATTGCGTAATATAACATTTCAAGATGAAATAGATAAAACATTACGTAAAATAGCATTTCTCTGCACTGCGTTACACTATATGCATATAGCGTTAAGCGAACATTACATTACGACGCCGACGTCGTCTGTGTGCAGTTGGTCGGTGGCCAGTTCGACGCCAAGTACGTGAAGTCTTGCCGTATTCGTACTGGTCGCAGCATCAAGGGGTTCTGTCTGCCCCCTTCCATCAGCCGTGCGGAACGAAGGGAAGTCGAGCACGTCATGGTCGAAGCCCTGGCTGGACTCACCGGGGACCTGGCGGGTATCTACTACCCCCTGAAGAAAATGACACCCGACCAGGAGAAGCAACTGATCGCCGTAAGTTCCGTCTTCATCAGGTTTTTAGAGAGGGTAGAGTGCCAGTCCCATGCCTGGGTGAAGGAGGAGGGAACGAAGTCATTTACTTTGATTGGAAATCTAACTTTTCCTTTCCTTCCTTTTCTTTATGCATGAATTTTATTAGCCGCGGAATGTCAGTTTGCTTAACAAAAGGAGATATAGTAATAATTACTTTATTGTCTCACCTATAAACGTTAAGTTAACTTGCCTTAAATCATACCTTTAATATCTTTTCTCATCTCACCGCCTAGCGCTATCTCCAAGCTGACAGCGTCAACGTCTTCATAACTATAATTGTCATCGTAATCATTATCATTGTCTTTGTAACCAGTACATCATCATCGGTTACTATCGCATTCAATGTTAACCCTTACCCCTCCAATTTTTACATCAAACGCATTAAATTTGGCCGTTCACAGCAGCCTCATAGGTGGTAAGCCTCATAGGTGGTAAGCTTCATAGGTGGTAAGCCTTCATAGGTGGTAAGCCTCATAGGTGGTAAGCCTCATAGGTCAAATTATTTAAAACAGCAATCGAGATCTTTTTCTTTGTGTTTTGCAGGATCACTTCCTGTTCCAGAAGCCCACTGGTCACTTGATGGTCAACTCTGGGGCCGTTAGGGACTGGCCAGACGCTAGAGGAATCTGGTCAGTGTCACTTTAGTGGCTGGTTTAATGATTACTTGACTGCTTACTGACCGATTGACTGACCAAATGAATGAATGAATGAATGAATGAAGGAATGATTACACGATTGACTGACTGATCAACTGGTTCAGGGGCGCCAATGCCCTCCCCCCCCCCATTGAGTGATGGAGGCAAGCCCCGGGTCCCAAGTGTCAGGAAGGCTAGATAATGACCCCTAAGACTCAAAAAATATTTCCCCTATGACCCCCCCATGGACGTCACTGAACTGGTTCATTTGCATCACCATTATTGGATCAAATGTCCATTGATAAGAGAAGGATAGATTGTTGGAGCCATTAAATGAACAATAATATCAAATGGAGCCATGATTTATCGAGTGATTAGCAGTTGATCGATAATTGGTTTATTGATGTTAAAGGCACAACAAGGAGAAGACGTTCTTGATCTGGATCAATGAGGAGGATCAGGTCAGAATCATCTCTATGCAACATGGAGGAGACGTGCGAGCAGTCTTTGAACGATTCTCACGCGGTCTCACCCAGGTATAGTATCACTGCTAATCATTAATAATAATTAAGATGATGGTAGTGGTGGTGGTGGGGGTGGTGGCGGCGACGGCGACGACGACGACGACGACGATGACGATAATAATAATAAAAATAATAATAAATATACTACTACTACTACTACTACTAATAATAATAATAATAATAATAATGTTAATAATAATATTAATAATATTAATAATAACAATAATAATAATAATAATAATAATAATAATAATGGTTTTAATGCAGTGGCATTCAGGGGCTCTTTTGTTCAGCCCGAAAACCTGTAACAATAATAATAATAATAATAATAATAATAATAATAATAATAATAATAATAATAATAATAAGATGAAGAATAACAATCATGATATTAAAGTAATTTTAATTATAATAATAGAGACCTTGGGCAGGTTTAATCCTTCGGCAGCAGATTTCATGGGCGATATAGGCAAACGCACTTCTCTCATTTAAGTGGCGATAGGCGCGAAACTGCTTTTCTCTTTCAGCGTCTATCTGCATCCAGCGTTACAATCTGGTTGCATTTAATGACACTTTTCCGTTGACCTCTGAAGACGAGGCCTGACCATCCGGGCAACTATTTTAATAATAATCTCTAAGTTCTTGGGGAGCGAAGTACCGCAGGGCACAAAAAACAAAACAAAAACAATTATAATATACAACTGCTTGTGTTCCAGAGTGATTACAGTTAAATGGGGTCAAATGTAGAATTGTTTCGTCATTTGATTTCGTTAGATCGAAGAGCAGATGAAGAAACATGGTCATGCGTTTGGCTGGAGCGAGAGACTCGGATACATCTGCACTTGTCCAAGCAATCTCGGAACTGGACTTCGCGCCTCCGTTCATATTCAACTCCACAAGCTGAGCAAGGTAAACAAATCTACACGTCTTCCTATCGGCGCTCGAGAACAATCCGGTGCCCTGCGATTGGCTTTCGAGTGGCGCCATTATAGGTTTGGATATTACGATTATCACGACCGTAGGCCTATACGTAGGCCTATGGCCTCGACTCTACTCATTTTCGAAGATAGTTTGATCGTATGAGAACCTTTACCACAGCTCTCCGGGCATCGCCCTGTTCGAATGGACGCCACGCCATTTATGATCCCCTTGCAAGGGTCGTAAGAGCCCGATGTTTGAATCTCTGAAATAAGCAGCATCCGGGATCCAAGTCTTTTCCGCCCATGATGTACATCTGCTATAGTTTTGTGTTTTTAATTTTGCTTATAGCTGGTTTGGGCTTTTCTCTACCAGTGTAGACAGCACAGACATGACGGTAACATTCCTATTTTTGTAGCACCCGAAGTTCGAAGACATCATTGTGGCCTATCACCTGCAGAAGAGAGGAACTGGCGGAGAACACACAGCCGCAGTTGACGATGTCTACGACATCTCAAACAGAGCTCGTCTGAAGAAGTCAGAGGTAAGCTGCTCTACTGTTGTACGATTGAAGATTATCACCCGATTAATATGCCTATATCGCCCATTTGAGGTGACAAACCCTAACCCAGAACTCTTTGAGACCCACAACTCTTGAAGTATTCAGTTCTGATGATACACGGCGCTTATGGTGTTCCTCCAGTCCGTTGTTTCTTGTCCAAACGAAATCCGTTACCTATTGGACACCTACAACATTCACGGTCCGAGTCCATGCTACACAGACGTATGATTGATTGAGCCTACACTTACAGCGACTGTTGTAGTTAAAGACAATTGAGTCCTTGGCCACACCTTGCGGTCTTCTCTTGGTTCCATGAGTAGGCAACTGAGCCAGCGCATCGTGTTCTTAATTGGATACAAAGTTGTAGGCTACATTTCTGCGTTCTTCTGATCTGGGAGGATAAACGAGCACTGCAATATAAGAAAAGGTTGCAGCTGCAGAGCTGTAATAGGATTGCATAGTTACAGGGCTACTGCTCAGTAGCCCTGTAACTGTGCAATCCAATAGGGAGCCTATACAATTAGTGATACCAAGGGCCTACTGCACATAAGCTGCGCGCCTAAGCAATAGATTTTCAATATTCATAAGAATTTAGTCTAAAAAAGATGAAAAATATGAAATATCATAAACTTATCGGTCTAGGTCGATATGTCCAACGGCATTATTATGTTTAAATACGATCTTGGTCCTTCCAAAATTAATAAATATATTGTGTCATTTCAGAGGGAATTCGTTCAGCTGCTCATCGATGGAGTTAACAAACTGATCGAATTCGAGAAACTTCTGGATGAAGGCAAGTCCATTGACGATCTTCTGCCTGCAAGCCTCAAGGGCTAGATTCCCGTCGACTCCCTGAGCCGTACGTCCCCCTTGCGGGGACCCAGAAGCCCTGATGACGCAAGCGAAAGTCCCTCTTGACATAACACACACGCGTCTTCCTCGGAAATAATTGTCATCTGCCAATTTTCTCCGCTATGTCGTTCAACTCCGCCAAACGTTGAAAGTAGTTGTAATGTCGAGAGACTATTAGTTTCAACGTAAAATTAGATAGCTCGCTAGTATTTTCCGAAGTTTAATTAAGTAAATGGTCATTCGCATCTAACTGTATACCAACACTATAAATTTGAATAGAATCTGAAGATTTGAAACGAAGTTGTAATACTAGCCTTAGCGTCTACACTCTTTCAATGGTTGAAACTTGTTGAAGTTAAGTCATTATAGGGTGACGTTTCGTAGCATTTGTCTCTTTAATTCAGTAGCTGTAACTGATGTTAGATAGCATTCATCGGCCGAAATGATGTAGGCCTGTTTGTGATGACACCATAGCTGAAACTGCATATGCAGTCCTGCGCTTACTAAAATTTTGCGTGTGCCAAATATACGATTAGAGTTGTGCCGTGAATGAATTAACGAGTCACACGATTACCTAAATATACTTCCGTAAGCTACTGAAGCTTTTCTTTACGTAGGCCTATGGTACAAAATCACAGAATGCAATAAGTTTCTGTTCAAATATTTCTCTTAGAAGTATATATACATACATACCTACATGTATGCATGCATACATGTACGTATGTAGGCATGTATGTATGTATGTATGTATGTTTGTCGTGTCTTACCCTAATACTATTCGGGAGGATATAATCCGGGGTTTATTTGCATCGGGGGGGGGGGGGGTTATTGTCCGGGGGTTATTGTCCTCTTACCCTTTCTCTACGTGTACCTCTAAAATTGATGTAGACTATTAGTGATCGGTAAAGCCATAAGGCCTTTTCCATAATCCAGTCCAGGATCGTTGTTCTCGGTCTTCCTCTGATCTATTTCCTGTCATTCTTCCTTTTTTATCTGCCCTGGTGGGTCTTACTCAAATTTTTTGTCGATGATGGCCTATCTATAGCTAGACGTATACGTGTACACGATTCATTTAAATAGAAGAAATTCAGTTCAATTTTATATGCGATATCATATGCAGTGTAACTTAATTAGTTTACTAACTTACTAGGGCTGATCGGCTCGTCAAATATTTCATCAAACCAGTTGAACAACTTTTTGCTTTTTACATCCGAAAATTCATCACCAAATCACAATTGAGACCTTGGCCGGAAGAGCATATGACGAAAATTAATTTGGAGAAAAGGTAACCAGAATGTATAACACGAATTATAGACATCCATAATATACGTGGGCTGCTTCGGTTAATAAGTAGGTCTAAAGAACATATGAATTTTTGGAATAATAGATAATTAAATGATGCTGATAGTAACGTACGTAGAGGCATTGCACTGTTGCATGGACGCTCATGGACGGCGTCCAGGCTCTGCTGGCCAAATAAGTGGCAGGACGGCGTCCAGCTGTGAAGTTAAGTGCATGGACGCCGTCCATGACCGTTCAGGCACACTTTAAGCACTGCCAGTACCTCGACGCATTCGTTTCAAGACCCTTGCGTTGATGCGTAACTGTCTCCTTGGGTATACCTCAGCCGACCTTCTGGCTCTCTGCACTATGTAAGTAAGTATATTCTTTATTGAACCAACTGCTTATCCGCACTCTGGTGTACAATACATTTTAAATTGCAGCATTCTAATTAGACAATTGAAAAATAATTTCCACTCTAGATTGTCTGCAACATAAATGCAGTTGTGGAGATTAGCAGATCTTCATTTAAATAGCAATACATTAATTCTAATAATACAACATTCTCATTAAAAAGGATTTTCGCTCTAGATTGACAAGGGTCTCCTCTATTCCGCACCGGGTTTCCCTTCGTTCCTCTGCCCGTGACTTTTGGTGGTTCCACGCATGCGCTTCAGGGACGGTTCTACGGGGTGGCTCGGGGTGGCCATGGCCACCCCAAATGAAGACTGGCCACCTCTGTGGCCACCCCAAAAGTATAGTTAGATATATCATAAATAGTATTTGTTTTTTACAATATCTGACTCTTTATATAGCCTATCGAGGAGGGGGTTATGATAATTACATTGGCATTTAAAAGTAATCTGGTTTTCCATACTGATTGCTGATCAGCGTGTGTGATACATAGTGGGTTATGACCGTTAGGTCTACTGTCTTTGCTAACGCAAGGTTTGGCACGATAAAGCTGCTGGGCTAGAACTTATAGATGCCGTGCGACCCCGTGTTACTTCACTAATGATCTACTTGGGGGAGTAATACTTATATTATAAGCAGTGCTTTTTCTGGCTGAATGTGACGGAACGGCGTTTCGGCACCTTTTTACAATACTAAAAAATAAAAATTGCAGTTGTGCAAAAACCTTGGAATAAAACTACAATTTCAATTTTTCGTCCAAAATTGCGTGACGTCTTTTATGGACTAAATTTAATTGGTTTCTTAGAACCATTTTCAGAGGCATTTCATGAGAATTTAGACTCGCAAAGATTGCGACAACCCTCCCTGCAAGTCCAGCCTCCTGTGAGAGGAGCTTTTTAGCGATGAAGCTGATTAAAATGTAGGCTGTTACCCAGTGGTTAATTTGTAAATGTGAAGGTGGTGGAACTGTACGACGGGCGTTTCTCCTACCCAACCCCAGCAGTTTATGGCGCTCCTGCGTCATTTGATCGATTATGACGCAGGAGAACCAAGAAACAAATATGTTCATTATGAAATAGCTTGAAAAGTTTTATAATTCATGCATGGGAGTAGACCTACAGAGGCGCTTAGTCAAATTAAATTGACGTGATCATGATTTATAGGGCGATATAAAAAGGGGCAGTTCACATATTATATAACGCTCAGAGGGTAGGTGGGTGGGTGGGTTTCTGTTTTGTTAGCGTTATATTGTGTAGGGTGGGGGGTAGGTTGAAGGTTTTGTTATATAACAAACTTGTTCAGCTTATGCTATTTTGCCTGTTTGCCTTCCAGTTGGAAATTCCATGTACCACGGACCTTCATTGTTTAATCGAAGTTCACTATACGTTGCGAACCAAAACTAGCATCATTAGCTGACACCTGGTGAATTGATTTGAGGTTCTTACTTATTATTTATAAACCCAGTTTTAACAATTTCCTGTTTACAATTTTAACAATTTCATGTGCATAGCTTTCAACGCTCTGAAATTCAGTTTTGTGTGTTTTGTATTGATTCTGGTTTAAATTTAAATTAATTCACTTGCAATAATTATTTTGGTAGGTATTATCATGATGTTTGATTTAATTTTCTATAATATGTGTAAATAGTTTATATGTTTGCTCAAATACCCAATTGCAGTTGTAGCATACACTCTGTATACATCATACGCTATTAAATAGGTAGAATTGTACCGCGAACCTATCGATAAATTCCTGATAGTTCAATATTAAACAAATCCATTCTGTGTGATACTGTAATCCTCATTTCTAGTGCCAAACGGGAGGGAAACTAAAATGGTATTTTTTAGATAGGATTTGCGTCACTATCATGTATTATCATGCTGTATTATAGTAGGCTTACATGTAGATGCATGGTGACTATCGTCGACTACCAAATTAGTTACCGTAATTAATACATGTGAATTTAGCGCCATATACGAGTCCGATTATTAAGATGCAGAGGAGCTCCATACATCCGTCTAATCATCATTGGCACGAGAGAGTACACAATTATAAGCTAGCTTTTGTTACATAGCTAATTGGGCATATGATGATTTTTACTGCAGTTCTTGAATTGGATAAAGGCAATTATATGTTGAATCACTACTACTACTAAAGTGCAAACTAACATTGTATTGTTATAAAAGTTTCAAATTGTGCAATACAATTATGTCGATTGTATGTGTTAATGTGCTTTATAGACTGGGGGTAGGGGTAGGGGTAGGGGTAGGTAGCATATCTTTTATATAATTTAGGGGTGAGGGAATCACCGCTGATGTCATAATAACGTTATTAGGGGTAAGGGTGGGCCAAAAATCGAGATTTCATGCGTTACATAATATGTGAACGGCTCCTAAGCAGTTTCGGTTCCAGATCAATTGCTCCGTGGTCAGACAAGTAAGTATACAGACAGACAGGTCAATATTAGCCGATAATATCCTTTAGATGTAGGTCTATAGGCCTTGTGTCACTGTGTCAGAAGCAGTAAAGTTCCTCAGTCTGAGGTATGCAGGAGTCAAATTAAATGAAGGGATGGCGAATTATCTCTGATTTACTGACAGCGTACGTTGGCTTCCTGTAGAGCTACAGGAGCTGTAGAGTCCAGGATATAAACTAAAAAAGTTAGACAATTTTGCCGATTGATCAACGCAGAGAAAGCCAAACAATGGTGATTGAAAAGACCAAACAGACAACCAGGGCCGTAGCCAGTATTAGGCAAGACGAGGCGAGTGCCGAGGCATAACTGTTAAAACGAGGCAAGAGCCATGCCTCGTCTTACTTCAACATGAGAATTAAGTAGGCTAATCGTGTAAACGGTTACTGAATATTATGTTATTATCTGACTTCTTCTACAAGCATCTGACTAAAAATTAATCATTATTTATAATGTACCATAGCCTCTGCTGACCTTAAAGTTAATGTACGGAGTCATTCTATGTTGCAACTAAACCAGTCAATAAAGTTTCAAATCCTCATTTTGCTTTCTTTGATAAAGGCGTTAATCGAAAGTTATTAGGCCTAAACGATAATAACCACACTAAAAAATTCTTGATACTAAATCCATTTTAGAATAGCTAAGAAGCCTAGGATTAGAATACTTCATAATAAAACAAGAAAATGTTTCCATTGATTAGCGGGTCCAAACGTCTTTCGATCAGGACATAATCTTGCGCACAGAAATATACGTGGGTCTGTCGATCGGTTTATTGGGCAGTGCGTGCGTGTGTCTATTGATCGGTTCGTGCGGTTGTGCGCACGTTATGTTGATCGGATGGTGAGTGACTGTGTGCCCTCAAGCCCATCAGATGTAGAAAGTGCACGAACACGTGCTTCGGCCAGTCATAAGGTGCAGGGCCCACTGAATAGTGAATACATCCCATGGTTGCTCATAATTACTTTAACATGGTCATCTTTCGTATGTGCAAATACTAGAGCTGCAGTCAAAACTTCGGAGCAAAACGTAAAAACTTGGTGGAACTGCCCGGAACGGCGTTCCGCCTAATTTACTTGGGGAGGTGCCGGAACGCCGTTCCGGCTCTCCAGGTGCCGGAACGGCGTTCAGGTTGAAATTGACCACAACTCAATGGGTGACCGTAGATTGAGTAACGCTGTTGTAGCTCAAGTCTACTCGAGCACATCATTTGGATTTATATTGCTATACTGCTGTTAGTCATGTACGATATAATGCTATTATTTAAAATGTTTTAAGAGATAATGGTATTGTCTTTATCTTACACAAGACTGACTTTAATTTACCTCACACTACAGATATAATAAGGTAATATGATAATATAAGGATATATTGTTTATGCATTTATATGTAATTGAATCAATGCCAACTCCTTGAACTACACGATAAATATTTCACTGTTGTACTTTAAAATCTCCTTACAGCCGACTGAAATCGCAGTTCTTTCACAACTATTTCTCAAAAATTTCTAAAATTTCCTTAATGTCACAGATACAAGGAAACCGGTGAGGAGAGTTTTGTAAATGGATGCGAGTCTTCAAATAACAATGTTATGCGTAATGATGAATCTTATTAAACTGGTTTCATTATTCCAAATAGTCAAACACAAATTATCAGTTCAAACGATGTTCACTCGAAGAGCTTTCTTCGTTTCTTCAGACCACACATTTTCCATTATTTCCAAGTATTCCATCCATAGCTGTAGCTCGTTTGATCAGTTGACTGCGCTTGACCTGAAAAACCAGAAGGTTATACATTATAAAAGAAATCAACTTTGGCAAATCACTGACATGAATAAAACCTACAATCTCTAATCTAACGACTAACACCGCATCAATAACAATCAAGTGAGTTGCAATCAGGTGGTATGGAATTAGTCCCATCACAATTCATCAGCACTAGCTACATACACGAAAGTACGTGCGACATGAAAGGAATGAGCAAGGTTAGCCACGAAAAAATTGGTTAAAAGGGTTAATTGGTTAATTGGTTAAAAGTGGGCTTTAGTGAACCACTCATTTACTTTTCCTGGACCGCTTACCATGAACAGGACAAAATTAATAATGCTCTGGACATGTGACAAATACAATGCAGGACAAGCCAGTTACTTCCCGGATTACGCTTGCACCAAATTAGACAGCTCAGTGAAAGATATGCAAGCACTAAATTCAAGAGGGGTGGGAGAAGAGATTGTAAAGTAGACGCGAATAAGGCGATTCCAAATTACCAAGAACGATGGTCCTTGATGGTACCTACAAAGAGAAATGTCAGTGTGAATACCTACTCAACAGGCCAAGTAAAAGTCATACAGGCATCCTTTGAGCATACATACATCATATACTAAAATATACTGTGTGGCACTGTGGGCGATCTGTTAGAGCGGTCGGCTCGTAACGTTCGGTGTGCGCCGAGTGAGCGGATTCGACCCTGGTCCGGGGCGTCACTGTGTAGAGACCTTGAGCAAGTCCTTTGCACACAATTGCTCTGCAGTACAACTGCAATTGCGTCGTCGAGGCGTGCGTGTGCACTTCTGAGCAAAAATGTTGAAAGAAGGGCAGTATAAAATTTTGGTAATAGTAATAAAACTAGCACTCACCTGCTGGTTGCGCTGCAGCCTGCCAAGTGGCCTGTGATGATTGCTGCTGTTGCGGCTGCTGCCAATATGTCTGTCCTGCTGCACCACCGCTTGTGCCCCACGTCTGCTGTGCTGCTGCGGGCTGTGCGGCTACGGGCTGCGCTGGCGTCTGCGATCCCTGGTAGGTGCCAGTTCCAGTGCCAGTCTGCGAAGGATAGTTGTAGTTGTAGCCAGTGCCCTGGTTTCCGTAACTACTGCTGCTGCTGCCACTTTGTTGAAAGCCACTTCCAGTCGACTGGTTGTAGCCGGTGCCTTGGTTATATGCTCCACTGCCTTGGCTATAACCCGATCCTGTGCCACCTTGGTTGTAGGTTCCAGCACTCTGGTTAAATCCGGCACTGCCTGAGCTCTGACTGTTACTGCCGCCTTGATTATAACCTCCCGCACCACCCTGATTGTAACTACTCCCACTGCCCTGGTTGTAACTGCTTCCACTGCCCTGATTGTATCCTCCAGAACCACCTTGGTTGTAACCACTTCCACCACCCAGGTTATAACCTGTTCCGCTGCCTTGGTTGAATCCTCCACCGCCGCTACCCTGATTGTAACCTGATCCACTGCCCTGATTGTACCCTCCGCCCTGATTATATCCTCCCTGGTTAAAGCTTCCGCCCCTCTTGAAACCTCCTTGGTTGTAACTAGGCTTGTTGAATCCACCACCACTGGAGTTGAATCCACCACCACTATTGCCTCCACCTTGATTAAACCTACAATAAAAGCAAAACTTCGTTGTCACAAGGTGGCATTGTAACAAAGTCACACTTGAATAAATTCACAATACAGCTAAATCTGGGTCACAATGATATACAGTGCTTCCTACATCACAGTAGCTACCACTACACACTGGCATCCACCAATGGAGGGTGGGGTTGGAGAAGTGGGAGGGTGTAACATATATGAAATTGCAGTTCTGATTCTCTTATAAATATACATAAGAGTCGGGGCTTGTTCTCCCATTCCACATGATCGCAGGGAGTAGTATAGATCCGATGCACTAACTTGCATTCCCATACGTAAGCTGCCAGCTCTGCATTGAAGCTAAACATATAATTGGCTACGCATTCACATTATTTATTAATATCATGTTCAATCATGATACACCACCCAGTTCTGATTTTAAATGTCAACTTACTTTTTGTAAGGCTGACAATATAATATCCTGGATGCGTTGCTAATTATAAAAAGCTGTAAAGTTAACATAAAGTAGACTGTTTCACAGTTTATCTTAAATTTAACTGAACATCTTAATGTTGAACTGTTTCAGTACAACTAAAACATTAAAAATTTTAATTTAATTTTTTTTAAATTTTTCACATTAGATTCAGTAAATATGGTCTTACTTGGATGGTGGCTTCGACCAACCACTCTGTCGGCCTCGATTTGAGCTTGAGAAAGATTGATTCTTGGATGGTAGTTGCGTGGATGATCTGGCATCAGCTTTTGTGCTATCTGATGACCAGCTCTGATCCGCGTCTGGTCTCGACATCTTTCCTGCGGGTTCGCAACCATCATCGCTCATATTTCTTGGCTCTTTGTTTGTCGCACCTTCTGTGAAGTCCTGAATCATCGTCCAATTCAAATAAGTCAATCTCGTCATAAGGCAAAGTCTCTTATGGAAACGTCACAAATGGTGAAGTATAGCAAATTGAGATTTCAATCGTTGCAATCAGTCCTACATATCATTTGATCCAGAAATTGTAAAACAGTCCTCAACTTTATCTATAAATTAAATGAATCTGGCCCATTACCTGTATCTGTATCTAATCTCAAATATAATAATTAGTATATTTGTATAAATCCTATCATGTCGTATAGCCTTAACCAATGTTCCATCAAATTTTCTGTAGATTGATTGCACAAGGAATTTTTTATGTGCAACAGTCTATAAATGGCTCATACTTTTGTGCGCAGGTTCGAGCTGAATGCGATGATAGTTAAATCTAAATGTCTATGGGGATAAGTTCTGAAAACCTAACAAAAGTTCCACATCAAAAGATAAATAAGGGGATGTATCAGCCAAGGAACCAACATTTCCGGAGTAAGGTAGGCAGGCTGCAGCTGGTTAAGAGATTTGATTTACAAGGTTTCATGAAGGAAATCATGATTCGATATATTTTTGCGAGAAAATAATTTTACGCAAAAAACATTCTTGCATGCACTGGCTCCACGACCCAAAGCGTAGAGGGAACATCATAATTAAACAACATAAAATCATCTATCAGATAATAGCATGAAATTATAGGGAAATTAGCGAGTGGTAATGTTCAGTAACTGTGAGTAATTCTCACCCGTAGGTCTCTGTCACCACTGCTGTCCAGCCGTGGCCTCTTGTTAAAGTTTCCACCACCCGATCCAAATCCACCACCTCTCCTAGGACCAAACCCACCTGGTGGTCCAAACTCGCCCTCCATGTCACCGCCGTGGAATCCACCTCTTCCGGGGCCGAAACGACCACCACGGAATCCTCCTCTGTCCCGGTTCATGCCACCAGAGCCGCCTCGCATAGGAGGGGTGAACATGCTGGCCATCTGGGCAAGCTGCTGAGTTATGGCGTGAACGCGAGCAATAGGTTCTATCGGTCCGTCCATTGACATGCTCATCAAGGATGGAACTCCACCTGGACCACCTCCTCTGGAGTCGTGCCACTTGCCATGCGATGGGAAGCGCTCGTGCCTGAAATAAGCACCAGAGGCAACACACTTGTTAATTGCCGGTTGAACACAGCTACACAGAACAGAAACTCACACCGATATATATTCCTTGATGCAAGATGTCAGACCACAGTGAATACCAACCAACAGCTAATTCTGTAATATATGCAAATATTGAACATACTGATTGAAAGGCAGTTAGCAAGCAGCAGCAGAACAATTGCTGAACATCAAAACTTCAGCTTTTGTGGCAGCTGTTGTTTTGGGATACATGTACAGGACATGAATGAAAATACCTGGCAATGTACCACCTCCTCAGAAAGTAAGCTGAAATCTTTTCGAATTTAATGAAACTATCAAAATCCTTTCAATGGGTTGTTAAAAGAAGAAACTGAACATGTCACAGGTGACAAGTGTCACCTGGCCATCAAATGTCCTGACAAGGCAACTGGCTCAGGCAGTCAAAGGCTGTTCTCAACTGTTACAATCAAGAGCAGATGTCAACTGTGCAATCAAAGCAGGGCTCTGCAATTTTATTAATTTCTCAGATTCTCCATGTAGCAGGCAGAAACAAAGCCAGTGTACAGGCATTAAATCAGCCATGCAGTAATAGATTCATCCCTGACTAAAGGGAATCATACATTTGACATTTGGCAGATGGAACAGAATGACATGGCCACAGTAGTGAATTTTCTCATGTATTTAACAAATTATTTTCTACTAAGTTTGACGGTACCAGTATCTGAAGGTTTGTAATAACCATCAATCCATGGCACAAAGATGTTTCGTGTTCAGCTAGAAACTGCCCTCACTTCAGCATAAGGGATATTTGAAAAGCTGCAACATGCAGCTATAAAATATGACAAATAAAATCCAAATACATATTTCCATAAACAAGAGATGGCTATAGCAGGTATCAGACAAAACTGTTTGGTAAACCAATGCAGCACTGCACATACAGGCGAGGGTCCGAGAATGGTCACACCCCCAAGCAAATGCACCTTGCGGTCGATGGGCAAGCAACTCTGGCCGAACATTTCGGTCAACCGGGGGCTGCAAGCTGGATGCATGCCTGATTGGCACATTGGGAGCAAAATTTTCCTCCACTGCTCGGTTTTTTTGATCATGTAAAAAAGATTTCTAACTTTGTTCAACTGGTCTTTACCGGTTTACCTTTGAAGACGACGAAGATGGCAAAAGCCTTGAGGATGTCGTGGCGGATGACGCACGTGACATCGGCCCCGCGACTTTAGCGTGTCATCCGAGTGTGCGGGCAAGAGCCGACCCCGTCTCGAATTGAGTTCTATGGTTCAGAGCTACTCCCGACAACCGTGCGCCTCTCTCAATGGCTCTTCGCTCAACCTTGCGTCAACGTGCTAGCAATTAATGTGTTACTTTAGTCTGAGTTTGATCATTAAGAAAATGGCATTCTGCGATGCAGTTGGGGTGTGGCTGGATGCGCGGGAAAAATTGCAGTGGAGATGGCTAGCTGCCATCGAGACGAAACTGCGCATGCTGAGAACCATTCAGGGAACCAAGAACCATGGTTGAAACAGCCACGCCAGGCTCGGATGGTTGCATCGGGGAGGGAATTCGTACAAGACACTAGTCCCACAAACAGCTATGGCATCGCATTTGGTTAAACAATCATAAGCGGTATAGCAATTGAATCTCCTTCATTAATTCATGCTTGGGGAAGGACCGGTTTTCATATATCAAAAATGTTTTTCACATCCGTAACTTCAGTTGTGTAATTGGACAACAGCAAAAAGTGGCAAACTTTTGCAACATGGAGGCTAACGCATCTTCGTTTCTGGTTTTAACCAGTTGTAAACAGTTATCCGAATGGGACGGAGTAAATTGCATGATGGAATTTTGTGATCAACCAAAATGATACAAATATCACTAGCAGTGTTTACTATTTTGAAGCCTGACTGCTCAATATAGACACTATCGGAAGCACAAGTACATAAAATCTGTCGACAAACTTGGGTGAGCCCCACCGCTCGTTTTCTTGGACCATTCCTCAAAACAAAGTCCTCAGCTGGTCAGGGTCAATACTTTTACAGAATAGCACAGGCCCTAACTAGGCAACCTGAACCCATATGAAAGATCCAAATATTTCACACATGTAGATTGCATAGGGGAACTGATGTGCCTGGTTCGACCACAATGCATCATTCCCCTGCACAGCCAAAATATCTTGAAGCGCATACTTGCAACTTCACGGTACAACTGCAAGTGGTGACGCATTTCAAACGCGCTGAAACCTGTCTTAACCTAAGGAAGACTTTGGGAAGCGATACATATGCAATCAGGTGCAACGTTTTAGTTGCTCTAAGGTCGCTGGAATCAAGCACCATGGCAAAATATATTCGACGATAGATCTCAGACGACAAACCTGTGACTGAAAGAAATGACCGACTTACCGTTTTCCAGGGAACTTGGAATAGCTTCTCTTTTCATGGCCACTCTCCTTGTCGTCGTCCTCTCCCAGGTAAACCCTGCTGTGGTCCTCGCGCTTGTCCCCCGGCTGCCTCGGAAGCCAGATCGTCTCTGGCTTCACGGACTCCCGGATCTTGCGAATGCGCTTCAATTCCTTTAATGTCAGCATCTTCAGACCGATTTCATTTCGTGCAGCATCATCCTTTTCGATCAGAGACGTACAGTGCTCGACCGTCTAAAATGAGATTTCATAAACGCTAAGTTTAATTTTTCCTGAGAAGCTTTTATATAGCTCAGTGAACTGTCATGCTACAACATTTCAGTTGTGGGCCAAGACATTGAATAATAGTGCATTCAAAGTGAACGTGCAGCACATGACTAAGAGATCGAATAAAGTAGCGGGAGTCGATGTATGCGGCAGTCCACATTTCCTAAGAAAAACGTTAGGTGGTTATTTCATTTGGTAAATTCAGGCAACGTCGTCTTAAGGCATCTATCCACTTTAGGGTGCTCCTTCTGGTTCCGTTTGACAAATGGGAGCAGTGTTGTTTAACCCTTTAGCGACCAGTTGCATATGTTTTCCCATACATTTTAGTACACGCTGGTCGTTAAAGGGTTAACACATGACAAAATGCCACAAGGAAGGAAGACCAACTCCTAAAACTATTCTGAAGACAGACATAAAAATGAATGACCTTCCTCCATCGCTCAGGGCTAAACTAATGATTGGCTTCTCCCTTTACAGGCGTTTCTCTCCCCTGAGACTTCTGTGCTAAGAACGCCTCTGAATAGTTGCTCTGCAAAAGGCACTACATAAATCTAAATAAAGATACAATGCAGTATGAAATAACAGCATCTGCTCTGTAACGAGTCGTTGAAAGGCTTCAGTCCTTGACAGCAGCTCATTCAAAATTTACATACAAAGACAAAAGTTCAACATTCAAAAGCCAAGTGCGATAGTAAGCAGTGAAAGATGTATTTACGCTTTGCATCTTTTTGCGCTGATTCTCGCTGTAATTGGCCTTTTTATCCTTGAGGGCTCGTCCCAGCTTCTTCACCTGCAGCAGTATTCTGTAGCGTCTTTTCATCCTCAGGAAACCTAGAAACAACCAAACAGGCAGAGTTATAACAACTACAGAGGAATGGAGAGGAAGGTATCATCATCAGAGATATCACTAAACTACAATGTCTCCATTTGTCATCTCTAAATAGCAGTACAATAGTCTAGTGGCTCGAATATGAGGCATGAAGAGAAGGGATTTCAAGATTTCTACTAAGTTTGCACTCGCTGACAAACTCTGTAGCAAAACCATGCTGACTATTGATACAATGTTAGACATATCCATTATGCCTCTCAATTTTAACTCAAGAAGTGCTTTTCAGGGCATCCTGTTAGGATAGAGACATGTAACAAAATGGTTAACTATTGAATTGCAAAGTCTTAGTCCGTGCATGTTGGTTTGTTGAGAGTCAAACGGGACTGAAAACATAAAAAAATCCCAAAAACTAATACCAGAAAGTCTGTAGAACATGTATCACCTGCTGGTAAGTTGGGAGGCTGATACTTAAGCACCTTCAACCGACATTCTCCGATAGCTGGTCGGTCGGTGCTGTATCTGCTCACAATTTCGTCAACTGCCTTGCTATCATCGTAAGACACATAGGCCAGTCTACAAGATGAATCCAAGACATGATTACTAGTCTGTTGTAATTCAGATGTTCGTAAACAACAGCCTCATCAGTGGTGCTCCAAACTCACGGATTGTCAGCACATTGGCCGCGCCAATGATCGATGTGCACTAGGGATGAACCAAGACTCGGCTCGGTGGAATTTAGTATTCGGCATAAATTAGGACTCAGACTAACAATGGGTGCAAGTTTTCTGTTTTCAAAATGAAAATCACATTATTTTATTTACAAAATGACAATCGACCTAGCTAAAAACACAAATACTACTACTATTAATACTTACCAGTTACTACTTCCAAGTGTAAACAAAGAAAAACAAAACAAATCATTACAATCATTGTGCAAATTGTCAAACTAAAAATGAAGAGATGAGACGTTTATAAATATTCTAAACCCCCGGAATCGAACAAATTCAAACTCGGTTGATCCCTACTTCGGCCTTGAAACAATGGAGAAATTAACTCGCAGAGAATGGGTGCTGACCTTGGAAAAAACTTCGGATGGGCAATCATGATATCGCACGCGTCCGGAAACAAGTCGCGAAGCTGTTCCACCGTTACGTCTTTAGCCAGCGGCTTAACGATCAGTAGGTTCTGGACGATGGCTTGAGGAGCAGCTGCCGAGTCTGTGTTCCACGTCTGCATTAGCTTCTCTATAGGTAAAGATAAACAGACGATGTCGCAACGTCTCATTTACAGCATCATGGAATGTTAAAACACAGGGTCCAGGATCAAAAACTCTCGGTAGGGTGGGAACGTGCTTCAAAACTCCTGGGCGTTTCCATTTTATAGATGCAGAACAGGAGTTTATTCATTGCTATTTCATATGGTGCAACTAAGAATATAAAAAATTTAAGCATCAGATAGTAGAAACAGCCAGACCACCAAGCAAACAGACACAGATTTACGAGGGAATCCTCCCTCTGATGGTATATGACCAGCGTGCCATTACTGCCGGGTCGGCTAGGAGGACAAAATTGGAGCTGAATTCTCTAAACAAAATGCTGTACTGGCTTGAACACCCAATCCTGCAGTTGACAGTCCAGGGTGTTCACCTAACAATTTGCCGAATTCAATTACTAAACATTCTTGGTTTGTAAATAGCTGTATTAGAATCAAAACAGCATTGTGAAGACACTCAAGAATGATAAACCCTACGACGGCATTTCAAAAAGTAACTTATCTTTGAAAATGAAAAACCATCAAGAAATAACTTCAGAAATAACATATCACAACAAGAGCAAATTCGAACACAATATGAAAAAAACCATCAATCGCTCACTTGCTGTTTCTCCTGGATCCATGATTCTTGCCTTAATGTCTTCTCGAACTGTTTTTAAAGTTTCAACAGCCTCGATTGCGCCAACCGTCGACTTACAGTTGAATTCGATGAGGCTAAAACACCACAGATAAAACTGAGAAATACATAAACTGCACATCAAGTTAACCCAGTTAAACAAGTTAACAATATAAAAATGTTTTTACTTTTTACCCATTAATATTTCTACTGTCAATACAAAACACAGTGTTGTCACAAAGTCTGGTTGTTTATTGCACACTAATAAAAGATTACAGACAAAATCCTTTTAGTTGTTCTTCTATAAATCTGCAAACTACCCTTTCAAGAATTCTACTCAGTGGTGCTCACAACCCAAACCAGGTGAAAAGAACAGATATGTTGAAAAATGCATCAGAGAGATCCCTAGGATGGAGTCAAAATCTAGTTAGTCACTCATTTTTATTCTAAAATACCAAAAGTCTAACACAGCAAAACATTTCAGCATATTTAAAAGATGTATTGCACCATAAAATCTGACTCCTGTCAGAAGCGCGCTCTGCTCACCCGTGAAATGCGAACTCGTGGCTCGCCGCATTCATCTTGCACTGGATGAACGTAGTCTTGAAGTCGATAGAGTTTTTTATTACTTCGACGACGGATGGATGTCCAAGTTCTCCGAGCTTAATTGGAAATATTACAACACGTCGTTTTCTTGATTGGTCGTTGAGGTCTGAAGAGAGACGGACAATCAATGATACTGGTGAATGCAATCAGTCAATCAGTTGATTAGTCAGGTTCAAAATGAGTCATCCAGTCAACTGTATGGTCAATCAACAGGACCGATTTCATTAAATCAGTCGTGTTCAAAGCAAGTCAGTCAAATACAGGTCAGTCAATCATCTACTTGATCAATTACAAATTCAATCAACTGCAACCGCAGTCAATCAACCACAAATCAACTCACTTATTCACTGAAAGTCAATCAATCACAAAGTCACTCAATCAAATACAAGACCATGTAGTCAATCAATCAATCCTACTACAAAACATATGGAAACAAGTGTGTATTGTAAAGCAGTAAATAACTATCAATCATTATGAAGTTCACAGTTGCTAATCATCATTTTTTTCACTAAACAATAAAAACCCAACTCACCAGACAAGACAATCTGTTCCGCAGGCAGACAGAATGGATCGACCTCGGCCTCCGTTGGGTCATCATCCCCTTCCCAGTCATCCACATCATCTCCAATCACCTCATCATCCGAATCCGGTTCCTCTGCTTCCTCCACTTTGTCCGCTGATTCCTCAGCCGGCGTCGCTTTGTCTGATTCGTCCTTCTTCTCTTCGGTTTCGGTAGTATTCTCTCCGGTTGCTAAACAGAAACAATAATTCTGTGTGAATTAATTGAGCATCTATAATCATTGCTAAAGAATTATTATTAGTAACTTCTATAGTGTCAATGTCTAACACAAAAGGCATCAAATGATGGCTAAATCAAGCCACACTGTAATCATGTCAACATCCAAAGGATATGTCAGTTGAGGCTGAGTGACAGCCAATCGGGATAAGCCATCAGAAACAGATAGCGTTTAATTTGGGATACTAAATAGATAAAGCAGATACAAGAGAATTGCAAGCAAACCGCACATTGCTCTATCACCAACAGGCAAATAATAGTAATTACTTCCCAAATCATTTATGATTGTACTATGAAAAGGAAAAGAACCTAAAAAGCTAGAGAAATGAGTGTAGCTAATAATCAACATATCAAACAAGGAAAATAGAAAAATTCAATAAGTTAGGTAAATGCAATAACCACTGATACCTTGCTCAATCGGTTCAACCTTGATTGATTCTTTTACATCGTCTTTCGTTTGTTCTGTCGTTTCATCTAATCCCAGCTCTTTGTTAAACAGTTCATATTGAGCCGCAACTGTCGACGATACTACACAAACACACACCACATTACTAAGCACTCTATTAGCTTCTGTTGGATTGGTCTAACATACAACACAGTGTGAAATTCAGGTTATTAATCTTGATATGGAGTTATATGGCTAAGATATTGCAATGCATAATTTTGATCAAGGAAAAACCAACAACTAAAGTCACAGCGTGTCTGAGACTCTGAGCAATAACTCAAAAGTTTAATTTTCTTGAAAAAACTCTTCTGATTACACAAATATGACATTCAATGATACAGTCTCCTGTGCTTTCTTTTTCTTTTAATAATTAATTATATTAATTATCGCATGGAGCAAATTACACTAAACTACAAAGTGGTGTCTCTTAAACCATCTGGTATATTTGGCTCTTACAAATTTATAATAACATTTTCGTGACTGCTAGATAATTTCTTCAATATTACAAAAGTTTCAAGTTTGTCACAAACGTTCCTTACCTGTTCGTTGATCAGTTAAATTTTAACTAATTGCATTCTCTCGCAATCTGGGATGGCATGTTTATCAGTGATCTTTCACAAAAAATGAGGTATAAACAACATGGCATTTTCTTCTATATAAATATTACCAGAACCTGAATTTTCAATTACCGCGGAAGAGCATGACCCGATACTGAAATATTATGTCTAGAAATACACCCTATTGCGACCTAAATACGCAAAAATCGTTTGATTCAGCATAAACTTGATGCCATAAATTTTACTCTAACCATTTTCCTGTGATTCTGTTTCCTTGTTCTCCGTCATCTCTACCGATTCAGACATTTTATGTGGAAATGTTGTAAAACCAAAATGTAAATTCAACAAGGCTCCACAAAGCTTTTAGTAACTCAAATATGGCGTCCAGCAAAGCGGAAATCACCCACGCGCATCAACTAAAAACAAAGTAATAAATGTTAATGGCGCTAAACTAAAAATGAGTGATAACTTCATAATCGTCATCTCCAAACTTCTAATGCGCCACTCGAAAACCAAACGCAGGGCAGCAGGTTATTCATGTGCAGCGTGATGCTCGAACTGATTTCAATTAGGCTTAGCGGTTTAATTTAGTGTCAGATTTAGTGTCATTATTATCTGTTATATAGCGTCGTTATCGAGGTGAAAAGTCATCAATCAATGGTCACTTCAACCCATAGTCCCAGCTTCAACTGAGTCATGTCTTCAAGAATCACAATTACATTAATCAATTAATCTCCATTGCATCAGCGTCGACTGCAGTGAAAGGGCTATAGAAGTGTCCTCTGAACCATCGACGTATATTCTCCAAACGGTCTTGACATGAAGTTCCGCCCAAAACAAATCAACATGGCGACAGCGCTTGCTGCTGTCAACGCAGTCTTAACATCGGGCAAATATCGACCTTTGTTGGCGCTTTTCAAAGGATTGCGAAATGGTGCAGTGTAGGTATTATGACTTTTAATGGATGGTAATCTGGGTTTCATCGAAGTGGCCCAGATGAGGAAGAGAATGTTGAAAGAGTTAGGTGCCTAAGTTGAGGGCGTATGATCCCAAACAAAGTTCGTATTGGATCAAGTGGGTGGACGAAAGTAACTGTATGTGGAGATACCAGCAAGTACATAAGTAAGCATCGTGCATTTAGATACATAAGCGAATTCAATAATTGCGCAGTCAAACAGTTTGTCTAAAGTTTGTGCTTGTGAGATCATGAGCTGCGAATAAGCTGTCTCCCGCGACTTCGCTTCTGTGGGCGCTGTTAAAATGTTGAGATTACGATTACTTACTCTTATATACAAAACAGAGCTGTACAAAATCAAAGCTTGAGAAGCGGTACTGGTTCCAAACTTCTGATGATTATAATTTTTGGTTATCTTCACAGGTACGGAGCGAAGATTCGGTTTCCACATGCGCTGGTTATGACATTTCTCTTCCGAAGTGGAAGGTATGTGAAACTATATTTAAAATTGTTGAAAATGCAGCAACTAGCCAAAAAGTAATATGTTCAGTTCTCAAGAACATATCTAAAGTTGCTGATGTACTGCTGCAAAGTCATTAATGTTCTTGGTTTGTCAATAAAGTACAATATGTGGTAATAAAATAACAAGGAGAACACTACTCCAGAATCCTCCCTCTGGATCAGTCTTTTGGAACTGTCTTCCACTGTATTAACACTTTCCAATAAATGAGAAAGCATGATGAGTTTGTGTTACAGTGCAGAAGCATGGCATCTGCATATCTCCACACTCAGCAGAGCTCAGCAATTGCTGACCACTGTATGCAAAGCCAGAGCCAGCAACTCAAGCACGTGCCAGCAGGATTGTCTTAAGAGAAATAAGCTCCACAAGCCAGTGTAGAGTGAAGATTTTGATAATAATAATAATCTTTGTTTAATTTCTAACTGACAATGCGCAGTATTGTTAGGCCTACAAGTACAATCTAGACAAATGATGACAAGTTATTACAGGAGTCGAATATAACCGTTAGCAGCCATGCAAGGTGCCCATTATGCTATACTACTAATTTAACCAACACCTCCACCTAGCAATAGAAGGACTAGTCGACCTTACAGAGGATTCTGGTATCCAACTGGGTTCCTCAGTTTCGTGCCCCTGTGTGTTTTCCATTACTCCACGGCCTCCGAATGGTGACTGTGATGCTATGATTTGTTGCTTTAAGGCTGTCAGAACAAGTATGGGCAATTTTCGAGGCGACCTGGACTCATTCAAAGAATCTGGCATCGTTTGTGTTCACCTACAAAGCACTGATGGCCCTGCTGTGCGAATTAGAATCAAAACCGAAAGAGTATCACTCGTTCCTGGCGGCTCTTATCGGTGGTTATCTCATTTTTGGAAAGTACAACAAAGTCAACGAACAGGTGGGCAATGAGATCGTTGTCATGTGAAAAGTATTGTTGACCTATGTGCATTTAGGTAGCCCAAAATGGAAATTACTTTCTTACTGTTATTAATAACTTCTATCGTGCCGTTCCGTTGTCGAATGCACTGAAGGTGCAAAAAAAAACAGTTTTAATCTTTTGACTTTCCAGAAGATTAGTTCAGGAGAAAGAGAGAGAGGTGGTCAACAGTGGATAACTGCCCTTTAGAGTCTGTGTTGCTGACTATGTCTTGCTCATTCTGTTTGTCTTTGTGAGCTGTTTTGCCCTGTGCCAGAAGTGATAGGGGCTCTCGATCCCTCTGCTCATCCAGACAGGGTCTGCTCTTTGTTCCTGTTGTTCATGCCTCCAGCACGCAGATGCCAAAGTCCTTAAAATTCTAGGAGAAATAGTGAGTTTGAGGTGCTTTCTCATGGATTGAAGTGAATTTCAGCTATAGCAAGAGAGTGGCAGTCTATTCTAATCTTGAGGATGAGAGACATGAAAGGCACAAGAGCCTTTACTCTCCTGCATCGTGACTCAGCTAAGAGTCTGTTTCTACATTTATTTATGTGACTGAAGAATCAGTTGCTACGTAAATGACTTCTAATCTAAAGAAATGACTTCTAAAGCGCTGTCATCATATTGTCTTAGTCTCGTAGACTTCAGTCGACGGTCCCTTCAAGTAAAATAACAATCAAAATTCCAGGTTGAAATGCCGGGGTACTTAACAGGAATCGTCACGTAATGGGCACCTTGAATGGCTGTCAAAATAGTTAAATTCGATACCTGCAATAACTTCTGATCGTCCGTGCAAATAACTATTGTAATCATGCTGCTGTCTTGTCAGTTCGAAATATTTAAGAATATATTATTATTTCTGTTGTCTATCCAGCATGATAGTTTTTGGTTTTGTTTTCCTTGATGCAACATACTGAAGTTTAAACCCGGAAGTGGTTTCTTATCTTTGCACAGATCAACCTCTATCTGCTGTCACGTATTCTCTACGGACTGGCAAAACTGGGTGTAGAAAAGGGTTTCGTGCCCCGGCCGAAGTCGGACGTCTTTCCGTGGTTTGCGGCCATCGTCTGGGGCGTCGTGCTCTGGCTCTTCGAGCATCATCGACACTCGCTACAGCCGTCTTTGTGCTCGTCTATGACATACCTATATGATGACAGCAACAACTGGCATGGACTGACGGACTTTCTTATCTACAATCAGCTGCCATCGTCCTAGTGACGTGGCATTGAGGGGCTGTCCATTTGTACATACACATATATCCGGAGAAATGGCTCCTTCTCTCCCTGTATGCAAAAGCATTTATTTTACCTTTATTTACCCATACTTGCATATGTACGATTGACATATCCTGAATCATATCGAGGTAACGTGGCGTACTTCTCCTGGTAATAGTTGTCTGTACAGGACCAATAAAAGACAAAATATCATAAATTATTATCAGGGTTTAACCCGGTTTACCCTTCCCGTTTCAATGTATATTATCTGTAGACAAGGATATGCATTTGGGTCAACCCCACCTCTGTGCGTACTTACTAAATGGATGGATCCTCATCGATAGGAATGATGTTGGCATTGTTTTTATCGGAAACTAGTTTCATTAGGACAGTTGATCCAGTTAGAAAACCAGGATTTCATTACAAATGCTGCATGGTATGTGATGTATATACAGTGTGGACACGTGGTCATGAAGTCGCTCTGGAATGTCGTTCCTTATGATGTTGCATGTCAACTAGACCACACATAAGAAAAAAATATTCAGGAAAAAGTCATTAATTGAAACTGCACCGCAGAGTTCGTAAACCGTCTGGGCAGGCCGCCGACAGGGGGACAGAAGGCATATGCCCAGGAGCCTGACGTTTTTTGGGGGTCTGGGCCGGGCCCATACTCAATTTTCTCATAGTATAAAGGTGGTCTAGATGCCCATGATTGCCATGCCTAAGGGCCCGGATTTCTGTTCCTGCTCTGCCTAGTGACACAGAATTTCTGTGGCCCCGGGTCTTGAGGTATGTTAAGTCAAAGACTTTGGGGACATGACTTCACTTTACATTCAGCGTAAAGTGGGAGTGCATAAACGGGTTCACACTATAGGTAGCTATTTATTTAGGCTATTTAATAGGCATTATATTTTAACATAGTCATTGAAGAACAACCCTCTTAACAGAAGGGAAGGATTGATTTGCGGTATGTAGATCAATTGGCAATCCACTTGCATTGGGTGCCATATTTTGCTTTTACACCAGTTGGCGAGCCCAAGTGTTGTCAGTGCATACATGTGAAACGAAGGTGTGAATTTTGAGTTATTGGACTAGCAACGGATGATATGTTAGCAGTACATTACTGGTATTAAACAGCTTATCACTTCAATTGTATAATTGCATGTATTGTTATGTAAACATGTATGAAGACTGTTAATAGTCTTCTCATAAATGTACTTAGCTATACAGGATTACAGGTGTTTTGAGGACTTGCCACAGGGGGTCATCCAGTCAGTTTAAGGTCATCCAATGCCAGAGGTAGGCAAGTGTCTTTATCCTCAAGAGGCGCCATGTACATGCAGATGCCCTGAATGAATGGTCATCTAAATGTGGCCAAGGTTCGTGTGTCAAGCCCAAGGTGGACCGGGCTTGGCTTTATTACAGTTACAGCCGAGTGTTCTTCTTGTCGTGTATTGCTTCAGACTAGATCTGAACTTGTAACCCAGTGTCTGTAATCTCAGTGTTCAGAATCTGTAACAAATTGGAATATTTGCACATCTTGTGAATAGACAGTTTTAATTCAGCACACGCTTCATGTTGTTTATTCCTCACGAAAGATCTTCTTACTCTCATTAAAGTGTTTTAAAAACATTCTTGTAATTCTTGTCTTGCTATTTTATGAGCCGTATTGCATATCAAGTTATAATGAGGTTTCCTGATAATCGGTTGTTCTAAAATCTATTTAAAATCTGTATGCATGCACATGTACTGGTCATTGCTAGTGTTAGCAAACAACAAATCAAACTTCAACCTTGTATTTTGTTATATCTATAATAAATGGTTCTATTCGAAACTAGTCCCAAGTTTTTCTGTTGCTTCAGTAGCACAGTAAATAAAATGTAAAATTGTAGAGTTCACTTAAATACGAAGATTACTGTACGCTCGCTGTAAGACATTTTTGATGAAGTGGTGTATTATTTGGCATGTACATGGCTACCAGTTTATAGGATTTTGACTGTGCTATTTATGAGGGTGAACAGATTATTGAAATTTCTGTATAGACAAAAGTAGGCAGATGTCCGATGGCAATGGAGAAGAAGAGTGTAAACTGAAGCAGTTAATGCTTCAGATAAGTAGACTCCTGTCTGGGTTTGTTTAACGGGATGATCATCTTAAAACAGACAAACAACACACCTCCCCTCATACAGAAAATTTCACAAAAGTCCTGAAAGAAAAACAACAGAAATCTTAAGTAAAAAATAAAATAAACTTTTATCCAAGCACCACAAGAAATAAGTAAGGTACTCGTTGGACAAATGACATGGCAGCCAATCCCTGTAATACGACCATGTGGCTTCAGGCCTCGCCAAAGATGGACGCATCATAGGGGAGTCTCAATTGCAGTCATAACATTCCAAAAGTGACTGGGAAGCCAGAGCAGTTCATCGTCAAAGTGTAAGTTGCTTTTAATGACTTCCTGGCTTCAATTTGCACTTCTGGGAACTTCATAAGGAGGGCATTTATATCAAATTACACTTGCATTGTATTGAAGTACTTCGTGTCAAGTTCATCAGGCTTTATCCTAAATAGTGTTCTGCTTAACAATACAGCCATAATAATAAAACAGTATATTACACTATCTGTCGAATTCATAAATACTCTACAACCTAATCAGTAAGACCCAGTTAGAGCACTTCGCTATAAGACATCTTGTTTTGAAACAGGGTCAGACTTCACATTTAACCAATTTAACGTTGTTATGAAGTGGTTAATAAAGATGTTCACAATGAGCATCAGAGGGCCAAGTAATTAGGTGTTTATGGTAACGGTCTGTCTGTTTCTCCGTTCAATAGTTAATTATGTGTCATCTGTCTGAATTGTATCTTGTTCAAATCCTAGTCCGTTTTTGATGATGCCGACGAAGCCTTTGCTGCGAGTTCGGCCAATTTCATCTGTCGATTGATCTCCTTCTCGTCTTCCTTGCTGAAATCGACCTGTATCTTCTGCCATTTCTCAACCAGGGACGACACATTTTTCTTCTTCATCGCTAAACCACCTCCTAGTAATGACTGCAAGCAGAAACAACAAAACATCGTTATGTTATATTGGTGATTTTGCAAAATATCTGGAAAGCATGTGACCATTTAACAGATGTAAATCGGTGTCGCTTAAGTTACACAGAAAATGTAAGCGGAGTCAAAATGAGTGAAGTGGTCTGCATAGTTAATGGAAGAATATTGCAAGAGGAAGAAGGTCCAATGAGCTGACATAAGTGCAAACTTGTTATATAGTCCATCTACAATGTGCCAGATCATCATCTAGGTCAATGTTTCTCAAACCCTTTGGTCGTGGGATCCACTTCGGAAAATCTTTCAGTGCCCGCGCGACCCACCTCGCAAAGGCGAGCAATAATTGTGTTAAAATGTAATTAGCATTTCAACGTCAATTTGCAATGCATGCATGCATTGATGTATTGAATAGGCCTATAGGCTCCTAGATATAATGAAGAGAATAGACTAGACTCTACTCATTGGAGCATAGGTCTACTATAGTGACAATACAACAAAGAAGGTCAAGAGGGGACTTCCATTATGTTTTTATGAATTTAATGGAACTATTTTTATAAACAGACCTGAAGCATGACACTTAACAAGCCGCCGCGACCCACTTTTCGGTCGCAACCCATAGTTTGGGAAACACTGATCTAGGTACTTGGTTGACATAAGTGATACAAGGCACCAGAAGACAGAAGTACCTTCTCCTAAAGAATGTTAGTTAATACCGACATATCATAACCACAGAATCATTGGTACTCCACGACAACACACAACCACAGACACACATAAGTCTCCAACCCTAGACACCCAAGAATGACAGTGGTCTGTTTGGTAACGCTCTGAGTCTGTAACCTAACGATTGTAGGTTCACATCTGCAGACCTGGCTCCATGTAACGAACCGGAAGAAGTTATTCGGACTTCTCTGTTGGTGCTCGAGATTCGGGTCTATACACCTTGTGAGGCAAAATAAGCGCAATAAATAAGTAAAAATAAATGTATGTCATCTGTTACTGACTTTTTCTTTCTTTTTCTTCTTTTCTTTGATGGGGTGACTGTCATCCATTGGTTCGCCATCATACAGACCCTCCTGAGCAGCAGCACAGGGTGGAGCAGCGGATGCACCCCCTTCCGGAGAGACAGCGCTCAAAGCAATGCTGGCCACGCCGTCTTTGTGGGTGGATGCGGGTGGCTGAAAGGTCGACTTCGTGATCATGGGGGGCGCGCTGATCTGCCCAGGAGGCAGATGTGGTTCGGTCATGGAAAGGACCGGTTCTCCAGGGCTGGTGCTCTGGTCCTCTTGGGCTTCCTCCCTTCCGTTTTCGGTCGACACACTGACGGATTGGTCTTCCAGCGCCGCGACGTCGCAGTCCATCTCCGAGGGGGAGAAGGGCTCCGAGTTCTGGCTGGGAGAAAGCGGAGGAGGCGGCGTCGCCGGAGGAGGCGGAGGGGGATTCGCCGCCCACGACAGGAGGTCACTGGGAATGGGAAGGGCATTGGCTGATGCTGTCTCCGAGGGTTCGTGCATGTGAGCCAGCAGGGCAACATCTGGAGCCATCTGTAAGGGTAACAATTGAACACACTCGCTTAATATTGACCCCTAAAACGGTAAAACCATTCCTTAGACATCTCAACAGACTCTTCAAAATGAAACACATTTGTCTAGATGCCTCTACAGGTTTTGAAATTTAAAAAAAATCGACAAATATTTACTTTATTTTCATATCATCATTAATGGGGTCCTTTTTCTCTGGACAGTGTATATCTCAATATCTAATCTAATAATCTCCATCAATGAATGAATCAATCAATCAATCAATCAATGTGAGCTTAATATAGTCATACAATGTAGTCATATAATCATACAATTGTGTGGAACGGTGGCCGATTTGTTAGATCGGTCGGCCTGTAACGCTCAGTGTGCGCTGAGTGAGCGGGCTCGACCCTCGTCCGAGGAGTCACTGTGTAGGAACCTTGACCAAGTCCATCGCGCACAATTGCTCTGCAATATAACTGCAATTGTGTGTCGAGGCGTGTGTGCACTTCTAAGCTGATTGAAACAAGCGCAATATGAAATTTCAGTTGTTTGGTATTGCATAGTATAGTGTCCCTTCAAGATATCTACTCAGAGACATCATAATCATAACCAATCAGGCATCTGTCTAATTTCTAACGCACAGGTAAATCCGAATATCTCGTCTCATTCACCTGCAAAGTGGAGCCATGATACCGCTGCTCTGGCTCATCCATCAGGGCATCACGATATGGCGACATCGCTCCCTCCGTCTCGTTGCTACGTTGGTTCCCTGGGACGTCTACAGCAACTTCGGGGTAGGCCCAGCTGTTTTCTCCAGTGATGTTGTTACTGTAGAAGTATCGCTTGAATGTCCTGCCAGTGATAAGCAATTTACGGCAAAGTTAGACGATTCCACATCGATTATCGTTAAAAGCCGCCTAGAACCAAGCAACTGGCTCTGGCGAGGAGGCATTGTTTAAAGGAAGTTCTCAAATACATATAAACACAAATGCAATCATCCTTCCACATTATTCAGTGAATTGCTTGGGCGAGGTCCATGCCAGTTAAGTTCCCCGTGTATGGAACTTGTTATTGTACTTGCAAACAAGGAAACCATGGAATGAATGTGGACATAGCAGCTGCAACAGACATGTGTATCACTGACAAACAGGGATTAAAATTGTCTTCAGACATAGCAGAGACCACTTGGGGGGAAGTGTGCTGGGTTGTACAATACAGATGCATGACCATCATCCCTCATTTCATAATTACTATCCTGATCATCATCAATATCATCAAAAAATTCAAAGATTCGCACAACATCGGTGCGATAATTGACGTCCACATTCGAGTGGGAATCTGAAGTGGACGCATCGGGAACGTGGCAACTCGGGGAAAGAGTAGACGAAATTTTGCAGAAATTGGCGACTGGCATTGTCAGTAAGGCAAGTTGCAGCGATCAATAAAAACAACTATTTGTAACTCAGGACAACATCGATGCAAGTCGAAGAAAACGGAGTATGATACAAAAGCTGTGGAGTTCCAGTTTATTATAAGTAATTAATGCAGAGCCAAAGAGATCGGCACTGACAGAAGAAAAGAAGACTCAGGCAGAGTACAACTTGGGTTCAGTAAAACCTAGGTTGGTCCTACTATCACACACCTCAACCGACAACCACGTCAGTCGTTGGAGGCGTGTTATAAATGAAGTTTAGCCAGAGTACACAGAAGGCCAAAAAGTCAGCTCCAAACATCAGAATGAGAAGACCTAGTAAGCCGAGCTCTCTCTCTCTCTCTCTGGTGAGAGGTACGACGCACATCTATGATCCATCATGATCGTCATCTCAATCATCTGAAACTCAACTACAGTGTAATTGATTAACCGTAACAGTGCAGCAAATCTTAATTCAATCTAAAAGAAACCTGTAGCAAATCTAAAGCAAATCTGAATAACCATACCCACCTAAATACCAACGTTCCCTCTAATTTTTTTGACATAGTGTGTGCCCGAAATTTTGAGTGTGCAATATTTGATGAATAATTCACATCTTAGTGCAAATGTCCAGGCTGAATGTAAATTAACATCATGTCTAAAAGCCTACAGTGATAAGTTCTGATAACCTAAGGAAAGTCCCTTCCCAAAAGATATATAAAGGGACATATCAGCCAAGTAACCAAAGTTTCTGGAGTACAGCCGGCTAGGACATTCAATTTATGTAGTTTCATAAAAAAAAATTTGAGTTCGCACACTAAATTCTTGTTTGTGCTGGCTCCATGACCCATGTAAGCATGCACATCTCCACACCTTAGAGGGAACATTGCCTACTACTCCCTCTGCCACAGATTTATCATTAGGTTGCTATATACATTTACTTGTACACATTAGATGTCTGTACTATAACCATTGACATTTGATTAGCATTTGGTTAATTAAGAATACACATAACATCTCTGACTTAACATACAACAACCTTGTTATCATACCTGGATATAACAAATATATAAACTTCTCATAAGTGGTTTATCAATCAAGTGGATTATCGTGGAGTGCCCTTTGAGAAGTTCTGTGGTACAATTCATCTATGCAGAATGCAGCAGAGATTAATATAATGAAATAAATTATTGGTAGATGGATGCATCAATTTGAATGCCAGATTCAAATTACAATCACCCCTATATCTGTATACCATACGGGCCACAATATCAGCCAGCAGATGTTATTTTCACAGACTGATAATACTATGGTACCGTAACTACAAGAAATTACCAGTAAAACAATAAAAATTAACTCACACATTTCTTTCTGAAATCCATACTCACAGATGCTGGAAAATCCTCTCGATCATCCGATCTTTGATATGCGGCCGTCGCAGCTTCTTTGTTCAAACTGGATCCACAGCATGATCAGCGATCGACGATTCGAATTGGCAGGCACTCGAATCTCTCGTCAGTTAAACCATAGATATCTACTACCTCCTAATAAGACCACTTTGTAGAAACCCAGTCACCAGGTAACCTCTTCCGCATAGAGAGTTCCTAAGTCAAAGTCGAATAGTCCACTTAAAAATACCAGAGTCATGGAAATATGGATTATCCAACAAGCAAGCGGCTGCCCATAAATTTCTCGTGCGGTTGACTCTTCCGGTGCAGCAGTTCAGGTGAAATTACCCGGTCGTCTAACTCGGGGACAAACTCTACCCGCAAGTGAGAAAAACCACAGAGAAACAGTTCATACCTGTCCCAAAGGCACGACCACCCCGGTGGGCTGGCGTTTTGCTCGTACTGATGCAATGTGGAAGCCGACTCTTGAAGTCGCTGGAGCATGTAGCCCGTGCTTAGGCCGCCTGCCTTCCAATCTTCTAGTCTTGTCTGCAATGAGGAATAGGTAATGTAATGGGTAATCGTCATTGTCATCAATAACTGAATTAGTACAGGTATTATGTGTTATAGGCCAAGACTATGTTGAATAGAATAGAAATCGGGATAACTTATTGCTGCTGCCAGCAATTTGTTGGTGACGAGTACAAATAGATTATCGCCAGTGTTCTAAGTCATTTGTCAAGTTCATTGTTCTCCTCATTTTCATGTTATCTATTCAAAGCAGTTTTGGCATGTGGCATGTAATAATATTTTGCATAACCACGTTGTCTAATGGTTAGGATTCCAGTAAGTACTACCAATAACAGTATTTGTGGTAAAATCGGAAAAAAAATCTGATTTCCAATTTTTTTCACAAGCTGATTTTTATTAATACTTCGATCCATTGTTTGTCTAAGTCCAAATAATGTCGGGTACTACGATACTCGGCCGAGTCAAGCATCGGAGCGGAGTTTATAGCACTCTAAAAAAATGCCCTTACTGAGCGATGTTCAGTTTTTTCACCTGTAAGCCATTATGAACCTCATAACAATAGAAAAGGACCTCATAACAATGGAAAAAAGAACCTCATAACAATGGAAAAAAGAACCTCATAACAATGGAAAAAAGAACCTCATAACAATGGAAAAAAGAACCTCATAACAATGGAAAGCTCACCTGAGTCTGAACAAGCAGCACTTGTAGTTTAGACAGGCAGCTCTGCGACACTTCCAAGAACTCCAGCTTTTCCAAGACAGTTGTCACCAAATCAAGAACCTGGGCCTAAACAAGAAATAAATGCACTACATAAAAATCTCCATGGAGATGCTGCAAGAGAGGTCGCATGATACCAGTTGGGGAATTCCGTGCCTTCCCAAGGGTCCTTCGTTGCCGCATCTCACATTTCGCTGGCCACACAAATCCTTGTTCCACAGTTTGAGGAAAACCTGTTCCTGATAAATCTTAACTATAAGCAGAAAGTTTTTCTCTTGGTTCCTGGAAAGGCTCATGAACGAAGCGCTCTGACTAAACGTTCATCTGCAAATCTATATTTTAGCACACAATTTACTTTAAATTCAGATTTTAGACATTCTTAGTTTTGAATTGCAGAATTCTATATCATAACAACCAACATTTGCAATCACATCATCTGAAGGCTGCGATCATTTAAATATGCAAATCTGGCGCATTCGCTATTTTACCATCACTTCACTTTAACAAGCTCGTGTACAAGTTTCGTCCTAGGCCACACGACTTTACCGTACCCTTAAAGAACAATAAAAACTGTTTAAGCATATGCAATAGAATGGCCCTTTTCAATAGAATGAACACTATTCTTAATCAAATATCTTGTAATTAGGTTGTGATGTGCCAACCTTGTCTTGATAATAAACGAAAATCGTCATCACTCGAAGATGGAACATGGAATTTCAGGGCCGAAACAGTGCACCTGCTGAGCTAAAAATTCAATCCTATGCAAAGCTGGGCTGTAAGGTTAGTTCACTACAACAGTGATGTATCAGCCTCCATTCAGATCTGCATGTTCTTGAAGAGTTGAACTCAACACGTGAATTACACGAAAATGATGAATTACCAGTTCATCAACTTTTGTCTTGATTTCATCTCTGATCGAAGTCTTCCAAGCGCTGTTCACAGAGTCATCGGTTGGAGTTTCTGTGAAGACAAGTTAGAGAGAAACATGGCTTCAGAAATAAATAAATGTATTCTGCATGTAGGTCAAGTCTTCCAATGCCCCATTATACACCGAAACCTAATATCTAAATCATGGGTACCAAAGAGCCGGCCTACTGACGCTTTTCTGGCTTTGGCTAAAGACTCACAACATAAGAATAAAAGTTCACATTTGAGTAGTCATATGTATAGGGTACATGTACCTTCAACAGGAGCTGGTATCAACCAGTGCAGAATCATAATCATAAACTCAAAATTCCTCCTGAAGGTGCTACTCTGAAGCTAGGCACATGGCATCAGCTCATTGATGAGAAGTTTCACTTATTTACAAAACAGTGGGATTCAGACGCATCAGGTCTAGTCAAAAAATTACTTCCATTGTTGCAATAAATTAAGGGAATGTACAACGGACTGTCAAAAGAATTTAATCGACTTACCTGGCTTCAGGCGCTTCGCATCGAAATTCGAATCTTTTCCCAGCAATTCGTGTTTTCTTTTCTTGCTCACAAATCCATCTTCGGTCTTGTTCTAAACAACACATGAACAAAGAAAAACGATCGCACGCATCCAGATGGAATTAAGTATCACACGACACTGTTAAGAAGTGTAAATCTAGTTAAACAATCAGGGTTTAGGAGTACAACAGTTTTATCAAGAAAGATTAATGAAACATCCTTCTTCGTCATTTCAAGTCAAGCCATGGTTAGCAAAGTCTCCAGATTATAAAAGATTATATCCAACACATCTTCAGATAAGAATATATATTCCTGGTCAACTAGCTTCTAGGGATAGGAAAGCTCCACGATGAATTATTGAAGAAAAATACATACATTCAGACATACAATTTTGATGGCTTGTGTGTTTTCATTCTAATTGCTATTGAACAAATAAAAAATCAGAGGCTGGTATTTTACCCTTTAGCAACAAGCTGCACTGGCTCTGTAGTCACTCACAGAACATTCTTCTCGTTAAGAAGCTAAAACCCTGACATAGAAATTGCAACCGTACGTTACATTGTGGGAAAATAATGTTTCTGTTACTTTGTATTGAAAGTTACCAACTTATCTTACAGTACATTACTTGATGCGTCTATTACATGCCATGTTCATTACGCTAATAGTACCACATAAGATTACAGATCATAGTTTCTAAAGCAGTGCTGACAAGTTATGCAACAGACCATTCTTCTTTCCAAAGCAAGCTCCAGTTCTCTATCGATGTCTTCAGCAGCAAGACCCACTTCGTCGCTCTGCTCCTCCTCTTCGTATTTCTTGTTGACATACTCGTAGTGAGTAAAGATCGGTTCCTCCAACTCTCGATTCACGAAATCCTCCTCATCCTCCAGCTCCTCCATTTCCGTTTCTCCAACCGGAGCCAGCAGCGGCTCTTCCTTGGCATCGAGAAGGACCCTGGAGCCTGTCTCACAAGCTCTTCCATCATCGACGGCACTCGACGACATGCAGCCATCGGCGATCGGACTGCCCAGAGAAATGGACTTCATATCGCGATCCTGCGACTTTCCCTTATGTTCGCACGGCCGGACTTCGGAGTGGAACGACTTGACGTCATGATGCTTTTCAACATCCTCCGCCTCAGTACCGTGCTTAGACGACTGGCTTCGGTGATGCTTCTTGGATGTCGTGTTACCATCAACCACCATTTTCTCGACTTCGCCCAAAGCCACGAGACTCTTGACCGCCTTTTCTTTTGGTTCGGAATGCGACATTTGTGGTTCGATGCTGCTGGGTTCTGTTTTCTCTGTAGTTAGCTCGCTTTCTGCTAATTTTTCCAGGATGTCGTCAGGTGGTTTCTGAGGTCCATAAACAAGTGGAGCTGCTTCTTCCACCTCCTGTTCTTCTTCCTCCTCTGGAATTGGTGGGTAGCTAACTAACGGCTCTATCACCTCCTTATCGTCAACTTTCTTCTTGTGCTTTCTGAAATATAGAACGAAAATATCAAAAAAGACATAAAAATAGTAGTATCGCAAGTTGCAGACAATTATACGATACCGGATTTCTTATCTAATTATGGAGAACATATTGGCAATATTAAAAACCGATATATTTCCTTCTAGCAAATAATTCACACTACATCAAATATCCAGGGACGTCAGATATCCTATGGTACATACATAGGAGATCCCCTGAAAACACCACGACGCACAATTTCGTTCCAGTATTAAAGCAGATTCATGCTAGAAATCTTCAACTGTTGGACACATTTTGTACTGAGATGGTGATAAGAACTACACCATGGATTGGGAGACATGTCGTCCCAATAAGTCTGGATGCTCTCAAAGAACATAGACAAAAACTGGAAGAATATATGCACCCATTGAACATCGGGTTGCACATGACCTCGAGATGGGCCGAGAACAGAGACAGCCGGCAACAAGCCCTATAAATAATGACTCAATTTTTTTCGAAATTTAAACACAAAAATCTGATGATAACAGAGCAACCTCAACCTCTCAAAACCATGGAAAACAATAAAAGCAACATGAACCAATCAATCAATCAATCAATCGTTTATTTGTAGCAACAACAAACAATTTGCTCAAGGCAAAAATAAAGAACATCAATTATAAAACAAATGAATCCAAACACCAATAAACATAATTCAAAATACCATGAAAATCAATAAAAACACCACAACATACAATCAAAACATCATTCAAATTGCCACAAAACGCAATCAAAACGTCCCAAAAAATCAATCAAGAACACTACGAAAAAACCCATGAATCAAACCGCCATGGAATATGAATCGCAAAATCAATCAAAGCTTCCTAAAACCCAAAGCCACAAACCGTTCTTTCTTCTTCGATCTCTTCGTCTTTCGACCTCCGTGCAGTTTCTTCCACTCTGCCATTTCCTTCTCATGCTTTGCAAGCAGGCGTTCGTACTCCTTGTAGCGAAGCAGGTACTGGGAAAATTCCGGTGGGATTTCCCATGTCACTCCGTTTGTCTCTGTGTTCCAGTAGTAATAGCACTGCGTTCCTTCGTCCAAACAGTGCTGCCAAACGGAGATCGGCTCTACCGGACACAAATAGTAACGCACAGTAAGATAAGTTTGTAACCCTCGATGCAAAGTAACAGAAACAATATTTTAACATAATATAATGTAAGGCTGCGGTTTCCATGTCAGGCTTTTAATCTCTTAACAACAAATGTAGTCGGCCAATGAAAAGTTAGCTACCTTGGAGAGATGCTGTTAAGAGCCTTGAATGACCATATTAGCATCATACTGTTGCAACAACTACCTTTTGGCTCAACAGGTGGGCTGGCATCATCTTCTGATGTTCCGATGCCATTGTCCACATCACTGTCTGGAGCTGGATCAGCCGGTTTCGGTTCCTGAGGTTTCAACTCCAGAGTCTGTTTCTCCTCGACTTTTGCCTCGACCTTTGCCTCGACCTCCACCTCCTCCCCAGACAGTTTTTCGGGCACATCAATTGATTCGATTTCCTGTTGCAAAGAAAATACCTCGTTAGAACTAATGAGTAGGTAAATAAGTACATTCTTCATTTGCCTTACTCCAGAAAGCTTGGTTCCATGGCTGATAAACGTCTCCTTATATATCTTTAGGCAATGGTTTCCTTAGGTTACAAATTATCAGAACTTTTCACCATAGACATTTAGATATGATCTTGATTTAACTATCATTGCAGTCAGCTCTGAATTGCACTGTTGCGCACAAAAGTGTGCACCATCATCATCATCACCACCATGCTGCACGCAAAACATATCTTATGAACACTATCCCCAAAAAATTAGAGGGAACATTACTTGTATTCCATGAATACTCATAGAACAACCATTTCTATGGCAGAAAAATCATGGTCAACATATAGGAAATGGTCAGAAAAAGGAACAAATTCTACTCAACAAACAGAGACCTTACAGCTAAGAAATCTTTCAGCTTGAGGTCGATGTCATCTCCCACTGTGCCATTTCCACTTGGTCCGCCGGTTCCACTTGAGACACTCGTTCCACTTGAGACAGGAACGTGTGGCTTTGATTCACTCGGCTTTTCACTAGCAACACTTGTCTCCGTCACTTTAAACGTTGGAAGTTGAGTGTCGGTTGCAGCAACAAACTTTGGCCACTTCTTGTTATCTGTTATTGAGCAAATAAACAATAAATATGTTTACTCTATTTAGCAGGAAAAGGATATCGTCATCATCATCATCATGGCATCGGTTGATGCCTTGTGCATTAGACTCTGGCACCATAAAAACTTGCTAATAACAATCATCATATTCCTGATGCGAGCCATTTGGCGGCGATAAGTACGAATGACTTATCTCAGACGGAACATATATCTTCTATCACAGACTCTGTTTAGCGAACCTTTCTGTGTCTCCTGAGCAGGTGGAATGTTGCTAGGGCTCCCCTCGTCATCATCGTCCCCAGAATTGTCGTCCGAAGGAGAATCCATCGCGTATTGGCTCATGATTCCACTCAGTGCATTGCCAGACACTGAAACACAGCAGCCACATTTCAACAAATGTTACTAGGTATATATATAAATCAATCAATCCATTCAATTCATATAACGCCTCTTCAAGATAACTATTTAGAGATGTTCCCAACCTAGACCTGGTCAAAGAGAAAAGTCTTCAGAACTTTATAGAAAGAGCCAGAGAGGTTGTGCGGGAGAGCGCAGGTCAGATGGGAGGCTGTTGCAAACACTGAGACCCACAATTGTGAAAGCTCTATTCTGTCTGGTGCAGTGCGAGCTGCTTATACTTAATATTCAAAACAATTCTTTATAAAAATTATTCAAAACTTTTATCACCAAACTACCAGAGTTTAACTGATGCTGTACCTCTGCCACAGCCTGTATTGCAGTGGTGCAAGTCCATTGTCTGTATACAAGAGGAGGGCTACACTTGTATGCTAACCACCTTTGTTATGACACAACATAAGATATGGTAACTGACCAACCAGCCAAAGAACCTACCTTCAGGTTTCTGAACCTCCTCTGCTGGTTTATAACCAAAACCATAAGTTGGTTGCCTTCGTGGTTCATCCTCAAGCTGAACAACTGTTCTTCGTTTGCCAAATTCTCGCTTCCCCGACTTCTGAAAAAAGCAACAGCCACAAAGTTAATACCTGCTGAGCAAAGTTTTAAAAAGAGCACAGTTCAAGTTTAGTCATACATATTTTGAATGTGTCCTCAAAAATAATATTTCACAGCTGCTAAACAGCTATGTATGCAAAGCCTTCGAAAGCCAATGAAAGATGCTATAATAAAAAGGGTCAAGATTGATATATAAACAATTCTCAGCATACACACATGCATAAAATAATCATAAACATACATAAAAACATACATAATTTGGTATATGCAAACACAATACACAATTTGGTAATCCTCCATTTCAGGTGCTCATATTATTTCGATGAGCATGTCGCACTTGGAATATTAGGAAGTCCGTGAGAGATGTCTCAATCTTCTCAGTCAACCGCCTGACGCCGAGGCAAATGATAATCCTGGTATATTACTATTATCTGAAGATTAATGAAGTTAATATGACTAAATAAACCAAACAACGCCTCGGACGAGGCTCGAACCCACTCTCCGCGTTACAGGCCGACCACTCTAACCAATCGGCCACGGTGCCACAGTGTTCCCAGTTTTAAAAGACATCTCAAGACTGACAAGGCCGTTGATGTCGCACTCCTCCTTCCTTTAGGCTAGAATCGGTACTAGGGACAGCGGCGAAGTATTATTATTATTGGCTACAACAGATTCTAAAAATAGCATGTAGCAGGCCAACTAACTGCTAGCCGCTTGAAGCTGTACACATAATTTCTTTCTATTGCAGTAAACTTCACAATATGTGTACTAACCGACGGCCTATTTGAAAACATGGCGACTCCGATTAAATTTAACAAAAGAAACGGCTAAATTGCTAAGAATCCGCAACTTTTAAAACATTAGCAATTCACTACTTAACTATATCAACGACCGACATAAATACGGAAGACCGCACGTCACTCTGGGATACCAAAGATAGTAAGAAAGCCGCCCGTTCAAGCCGGACCAATGAAAAGAATTTAGTCATCAGAATCTGATAGATTGATGAAACGAAACATGCTTTAGTAGGGTTCCGGAGTCTCAGCTGCGTAAGATTAAAAGAATCATAATTAAATGGAAGATGGATTGATGAAAAGAATCATTCCTCAGTAGAAGCCGGATGTGATGAAAAGAATTCGCTTGAAATGGAGGCTGGATTGATGATAAGAATCATAAAATGATTTCAAGGAATCATTCATAAGTAGGCCTAGAGGTTGATATAATGAAAAGAATTCTGTTGAAATAGAAGATTGATGGATGAAAAAGAATTCTGCTTAAATGTAAGCTGGATTGATGATGAGATTTGTGCCTAAACGGAACGTGCTACAGTAATTGTAGCCTATTCAATGGAAAAAGAGCTCATCCATATAATTCGTATGCAAAAACTCGAGTTTTCGGACCCTCTACCCCTGTTGCACCGTGTACAAATTTAGACTGCTAAATATAATGTTTAACCAAATAAAAAGCCAATGGTAAAATCAACGAATAATATATGTCTTTAGCTATTTAATTTTTGCAATGGGAGTGTGGTAGAGCCCAGATGTACGTACGCATGGGGTAGAGGTGCACGAAATGCACGCGGTGTAACAGAGGAAGGGGTCCAAACATCAGATTTTTCTGCATATTTTGAAAATAGTGCATTATGTGAAATAATAAGTTATTCCATCCTGAAATTTGTGCCCTTTCCACATTTGCGTCCTGGGCCTAGGCTGCGCTGGCCCCCTCGGTACGGCCCTGTTTATGAGGCACTCTATATATTTAGATTAATGCCCACTTGCAAAGATATAAGCTCCATACATAATAAAAAATCTTTTTATACCAAAGGGGCTTGTGCTAGAATGTCAGCCAGAAAATGAAGGTTCAAATTCCTATAAGAATGGACAGATATCTCAAGGTTTTTATTCTACTAGCAGTCCCAAGCGAACACTATCGGCGAAATGTACATACGAATAGGGAGACGATGCGTCACCCTCGATATGCAAAGACCAAGAAAATCAAGCAGCGCAGTGCTCGTCAATAAGCTGGTGCCCTGCGCTTGTCCTTCAAGTGGCGCTTTAGAAATTTGGAGACTACGATTACGAAGCTGCTGGCAGTTGATACCTATGGATGACTTTCAGATGTTACCAGTTAACTCTTATGTATGTCCGTCTTCCATAGTCCAATTGGGGTTCTAATTTGGGTTGCCAACCATCCTGGAATGACTGGGACAATCCTGGAGCCCAACCCATGTCCTGGGCAATGCTTATTTTGTCCCAGAATCCAGGATTAGGAAAGTAATTACAAAAGATTATGCGATTCAGTTACATTATCCATGTGCAATCAACATGAGCAATACTATAATACAACATCTTAATTCTCAATGTTCATAATCATATCATTTAATCACAGGTGTTTCGACTAATCGACTTTCGATTAACGACTAGTCTCGAACATCATTCGAAATTCATAACTTCATAAGCCTAGCGGAATGCAGAAGACTTCCCCACGGGTTTGGCAGGTTCATAGTTGAAACTGCGCAACGTTCCGGAATGGGTTTGTTCAGAGTTCAGAGTTGGCAATCATTTAATCACAGGTGTTTCGACTAATCGACTTTCGATTAACGACTAGTCTCGAACATCATTCGAAATTCATAACTTCATAAGCCTAGCGGAATGCAGAAGACTTCCGGAATGGGTTTGTTCAGAGTTGGCAACCATAGTAGTCATAATCTATTTTCACCAGTTTCATTTATATAGTGGCAGTGAAATGGTCCTCATTTCCTCTCCTTAGGCACTGATAATAAGCAATCACAGATGTCCAATCTTTGCCATACTATTATGCATAGTAGCTCTCAACTGTACACCATTTGCAAAAGAGTCATTCGTGCATCAACAGCTTGCCCAAACCGTAGAGCGTCTGTTAAGCCGGCGATAGATCAGAATGTAATCATGCAATAGCTAGGGTCACTGTTCTGAAATTACACAGAGCCTTGTATAAATAATAAATCTCATTTTACATTAGTTTCTCCTGAGAAGATTTGGTGATTTACCAGCTGCAATAATGTAGGGAGCCACGCAGAGCGTCTCTCTCATTGTCATAGTTCAGCACTCCACTCGCACAAGTTTCCCAGTCACCAGATTCCTGCACAGAGGTGTACGCTTACTACCTACACTCACAAATCACCGTTTATGCAATCGAAGTAGGACTACCCAAGCACAGGCTAAGCAAACGAGGATAATCGGAGCACAGAGCAACCAGTTTGGTAAAACCCAGCCCAGATTAATCACGCATGGATCAACCAATTGTAGAATACCTGAGCAGCGAGCAGCCAACCCGGAGATAAAAACATGTGGCTACAGGTTAACCGAGCGCAGTTTAACCCAACCGATAGATAAACCGAGAACAGATTGATTGAGCAAGACTGAATGGTTCAGCTGTCTTCGACTATTCCTGGAAACAGGTAAAGGTATGGCTGCGTCAGATTGTCAGATATTGAAGCGATTTGGCCTTTCTGTTGCATCCTGGGATCGGTAGATTTCGGCAGCCATTTCGACACGATTCCATTAACCTACAGTCAATCAGAAAGTCACTTTATTATCACTATTGACTATTAATTACATTTCTAAAGCGCACATGGTCACATCGAAATGTGGATAGCCAGCAGCAGGAGATGCACTTAGACATCCAAGCGCTTGACAGGCAAAAAGAAACAGTTTGGAGCCACTTTTAGATCGAAATAATTTTGAGAGAATGGCAGTCGTTTCCATTTGTTGGGGACGGCAGAGGCAAGTCATCACACTATGATCGTTGAGAATATAAAGCCTAGAATCTTACACAGGTTCTGTATTTTACGAAGGATTAAGAACACGACAAACAGTAAAACACAGCATGAGCAATAGTTATGATGAAATTCTTTGGAGCGCATGTATGACGATCGGAGTATTGTCAAGACATATGCGTGACTGTCATTCATCCATAAGAGTTTAGTTTATTTCTAAAACCACTAACACAGTTCTCCTTGGTCTCTTATCATGACTTGCTCAAGACCTAACTTCTAACTTAAAACCTACAATTTTTCGGTTGTTGACTTCACTGTGGCTTGATGTTGAAGCAATGCTCTCATTGACGATGCACTTCAAGTTCTGTGTAACCCTGTGTGCATTAAATTTGCACGTAATAAAAAAGCCTTTTGCATCAGACAATGGCACCACAGAAGTTGCCAGTAATGCACAGACAAAAACCAATCTGATTTGGGATGTGTGGTGAAGAAGCAGTATTGGTCAGAACCATCACTGTGTAACATGGAGAATATGGAACGAAGCCTCCTCCCATGAGATGGTTCATGCATAGGGACCTTGAGCAAGACCTTCACTCATGATTACTCTGCACTTGATAAATGTAATCGAACATTTATATAGCGTCCCATCAAGATACCTACTCAGAGGTGCTCTCTGTGCTGGCCTAAACAATGTTAAATGTCACTTTATAAGAATAATTTACATCAGTTAGCAAAACTGTGCACAGTAAGCGAAAAGAGTGGCCAGTGGTTGGCCCACGCACAAGCGTAGAACCAACCAACGAATTCCCGTCGACAGCTGACAGATGGCAAGGATGTTCAGAGTCTGTGTATTAGATGTAGAGTAACAATAAATGACAACATACAGTGACTTCTTTTATCCTTACTTTTCTAAGCATAGCCGATACGTCCATGTGACATGAATCCTCCATGAAAACTCGAACAATGGCGTTTATGTACCAGCTGCCATTCCTCGTGTTTCGAAATGAACGAAAGCCTTCACAGACACAACAATCATCATTTTAAAATTTGTAACAATAACAATTTCATTAGTAATAAATATTAATATTAATCTGTCATTAATAGTTGTACCTTAGCCACAGACACAAAGGATAATCATTTTTTAAATTTTAAACAATAGTAATTTTCATCATTGATAAATATCAATATATTGTCATTAATATATGTACCTAAAGCACCGATACAAAGAACCATCATATGAATTTTATTTAACAATAATGCATTTTAAGCTTTTATTAGTAATAAATATTAATATCAATTTGTTGTATTTGTACCTAAACCAGTTAGCAGTGTAGGTCCATTAAACCCCACAATAAAATAATAAATCATCAACTGAACAAATGGACTAATGAACTAATTAACCCCTTACCAAAACAGGCAGTGAATTCTAAAGCTTTGCTCTGGCCATCTAATACTCCCTTGAGAGCTCAACGCTACTGGTGCACGGCAAAGCAGGAGTCTAAGTATCGACTGATCAACTATATCGATTACAGTAGGTAAGAAGAAGAGCAGTCCCTTTAAGATTTTAGCCCTTCCTTATGCAGCCACGGGTAATGTTAGCGACTTCGTTTTCTTAGCCTTAGCATATGAGGGCGGGTGGCAAATCCGCTCTGTCTCCGTCACCATCTCATCTTCACACGCACGCACGCGCACACACACAAGCGTACAGTCATTGTACTCAATATATCTGTGTGGGAGCAGAACCAAATTTCTCTCCTGGAGAGTTTTTGAACCCTCAACCTTTCGACTGCCAACCCAGCATGCTAACTACTACACAACTGAGTGCCCCATAGAAAGCAAGTCATAAAATCTCTTCAACAATCTCCTAAACGCTGCCTAGTGTAACAACTTCTTTAGAGATACTTAAAGTCATTTCAAGCAAAACTTGGTACTCCGCAACTAATTCATAGAAGAAGTCAAAGTTCGCAAAGACAAAGAAACGAGAATCCAGGTTAAAGCAGGTAAATACAAGACTAGACGACAAGAGAATGTACCACTCTGTGTTGGAAATCCAACCACGAAGTCCTTCAGACTGATGGCCCCAGGGGGACACGCATCCACCCTCGTCATGTCTTCCTCCTCTGCCTCAGACTTCTCAGAAATGCAGTCCACCTGATCATAGTTATCTAAAATCAGATGATCGAAGATCGTAGTACTATGAGTCAGAATACATATTATTATCAAAGATTGATCTATAGATAAAATGTCCATTATTAGAAGTCAATTATATACTGCAGCTTAACATACAGTATTGATAAGTCCAACTAATAGTTCAGGGAGCCTATAAAGGTTATTTTTACATCCACAAGTTTGTCTGCATTAAAAGGAATGTATGTGTCGTGGATGGAAAAGCAGAATGGATGGATAGAAAGCTGTACCGAGTTCACAAGACTTCTAATCAAATGACTTTTAATCTAATCATGTGACTTCTATAGCACCCTTTTATCATCATACACAACATATCAGTTGATGGTTGCAGCATTTGTATGATATACCTACCACTCATGAACTAGGATTATTAAAAGTCAAACATAATAAAGCCTATTTCGTATATTTGACTGCTATCTCTAATTTTCATACACACTTAACTCTTTCTAAAACAACTTGCTTGAAAGCCTAGAATTAAAAATTACTTGTCATATAAACCAATAAAACAAAAATATTTCACAGACATCATACTTTTCCCAAAAACTACCTTCTTTCCTAGCCTCTCACTATACCATTCTACAATACAAATCCACAAAAAGTTTAAATTTAAAATAATCACGAAAAATTTGTTATCTACAAAAATCATACTAAAGAAATCAAGATAAATTTTCCCTAAACATTTTAATCATTTGATCCATATCTACCTCCTCTGCAAGCCTGGAAGAATGCAATTTTCGGTTTTCCGGTCAAGGCTTGACAGTTCGCAAGCGGCCCAAGTATTTGAGACGTGGCTATGGGAAGACCGTCACTGCCAAAGATGACTTCTGACATGACACCGTCGTAATATCGAATACTGCCATGACTCATCACGAACAAAACAAAACTCTGGTCTTCAACGAGGCTTTGCTCTTCAGCGATTTTTACCATCACGTCCTCAATTTGCTGAAATCAAAGATTGCAAGCAGATTATAACAATGGACTTTAACTATAAACTGCTTACTTAAAATCTAAACAATGAGCTATAAAGTTTGGTCAAACATGTAATCAAATGAAATATTTATATAGTGCCCCAACAAGATATCTACTCAGAAGCGCTCTCTGCGCTGGCCATAATGATGTTAAATATCACAGTCAACAAGCAAAAACGTATCAATCAATGGTGCCATAGAAGGGGCCGTAGAGTAGTGGTGAACGCACTGAGACGCAGCGCTGAGGAACCGAGTTCGAGACCCATATCCCCCTACGGTTGACTTCTTTCCTTCTTTCACAAAGCGATGGCGCTCATTAAAATGAAATATATAGCGTAATGGGGCGCCCTGCGTGGCTGCCGACGTTTAATTTTGACTCCTGTAATAGCACGTCATCATTCGTTCATACTGTACTTATAATCGTACTGTGGTTTGTTAGTTTGAAAAGAAACGAAGATTATTATTATTAAGATTAGCGTCGTTTGTAGAGGTATTTGGATTAAATCAGGAACCTACGCTGGCCGTCAGGTCTCTGCGGACGCAAACGTTATAATGCAATTCAGTGAAGAGCTTCTGGAGAATTCTTTCGTCAACTTCCGCCCCTTCTCGGGGATCCTGTTCGTTCGTATGGCAGATGTTGATGATGAGGCACTTTCCACGACTTCTCCGGTTCATCGGGTACGACTAAAACATACCCATCATACAATCTATATCCAAGTACTTTAAAGCCAAAAAATAGTAAGTCTTGGGTCACTTTTCGAGGAACCAAGTGACACTGCTTTGGCTATTGCTAATATTACTACTATAACAAAAAATAATTAAATAATGACAGTAATAGTAGCTTAAGTCATAAGCAGAAACAGCATTATTCAATACAAAATGGTGCAATTTGGTGTAATATAATTCAGTGTAAGTCAAAGTAATTCAGTGTCAGTATTTGGCAGCTGCATCTCACATAAATGCAAATTCACAGCACCATAGGTTTACCAAAACAATAAAGTTGCACACTAACATTTTGTTTTTTGGAAGCATAGAAGCTCCTATCGCATCTCTGGACGACAATATCGTCTGGGTGGATCAACTGTGGAGAGCTAGACACATGTGGCTTCTCGTCTGTAAAGTAAGACAGTGTTCGATTTCTGTATTTGATACATTATAAAGGATTCTCACAAAAAAGGCCCTTAGGGCACAACACGAAATCGCCTCGGACATACGCCTTGGCCGAATATCCAATTTTTCGGGACTATTCAGGAGTATTCGGCTCGGGCAATATTACACATCAATAGTTAAAAATGTCTTTATGCAATAGTTTTTCTAAACATTTGACAATCTAAAAACGAAAATTAAACTTTATGACCGTATTCTTAGTTATTGCAGGCACAAACGTTTATTTTGCATTTTTTTTATTAATCGCGAAACGGCAAAAGTGACGAAAGTAAAAAATGTGAAGCTTCACAAGCGGATGGTACTCGCGGGATCAGAGTTGGAAACTGTCTACTCCGTTATGCCCTACATGCCTTTCAGAAGAGCTCCCATTGCAAGGCAACCCAAGAGAAAAGGAAGGATTTAAAAAGAGAGAAAGAGGCAGAAAGGTTGATTGACTATATATACACCATTGATCGAATATATTGGCAAATTGATTTATTCGTAAACTGAAACAGCCGACCAAATGAATAGACCGATTGATTGTTAAACAATGGTTTGATTGATTGACAGATTGATTACTTGGCAAACTCATCGATCAGATACGAGAATCCAAGATATTGTCAATTATATGTAACAATTAGCAATTTAACAATCATTGTTTCCATCTCTGTCTGACAGAACGATTCACAAATTGATTGATGACAGATTGAATAACTGACCTAAAGTTCGACCAACTGAATGTTTGAAAACAATTAGATATAGTAAGTAATTATTCCAACACTTGGACACTACATTCTGGGAGCCACTTTCACAACTTTGAATAACACATCAATAAATAATATCACGCACTACCTGTGTAGTGATTTTCACTGTTGATTGCTTCATGAGAATGAGCTTGAACTGCGGCAGGATCAACCACGATATCTTCTCGGCGCAATGTGAAGTTTGCCATATTTTCTGTAATTTTTTCCGTGTCGTTTTCCCCTGCACCAGAAAACACCCAAGAACAGCAAATTCATTGGTTGAAACTTGGACATTAGACCCCGTGCAATAGAAGTCAGTATTTATAATGACAACTTTACACAAGTGAGCCAAAGCAAAAAACTATAAACTCAAAATTGATGCAAGTACCAACCTCTGACATCTATTCCCAATCTCTTCAATTTTTCATCTACAACAAAAAAAACTCTTAGACTTATTCAATTCCAAGAAGGACTAGAAAGTGTTGCCAGTGATGCAGAAAGCTAGTTATCATAAGTTAAATTGCTTATCGATTACAATTAGCAAAATCTTATTAGGCTAAACTTACTAAGCCACACTTATTAGGCTAAACTTACTAGGCAACACTTATTACGCTACACGTCTTACTAGGAAACACTTATTAGGCTAAACTTACTAGGCCACACTTATTACGCTACACGTCTTACTAGGAAACACTTATTAGGCTAAACTTACTAGGCCACACTTATTAGGCTAAACATACTAGGCCACACTTGTTAGGTTAAACTCACTAGGTCACAGCCACAACACTTACTAGGAACAGTGCCAGTTGACAATGGGGGTAAAATTAACGAAGAGGACGGTGGTGATGTAGAAGAAACTTTCTCCAGCAGAAAGCTGTCAACCACATCGCCCTGATTCGTCTCTTTTAAAGCGTCACAGAATTTGACAAAATCATCGTCAGGTCTTTTGTACAGGGCATCAAGTATTGCTTCGGTCATCTTGAAGGGATCTTGCATTCGCTAAGAAAGAAAAAGAACAAAATAAAATCTTGTAAGAAAACATTTTCTGCCGACCTATAAGATCAGTTAGATGGCTATGACTACAGTAGCTTTGAGTGACTGTCTTTGTCCACAAAGAAACCCAGAATCCTGCGCAGTTCTAAACATTTGTTAACTACCCTTTCTAAATAATTGGTGAGTGCATAGACAGCATTAGTTAACTAGTTAAGATGATGACTTATGTTTCACTTGTATGTACCTGTTGCCCAATATCAAATTGTAAAGGGTAGGCACTGTTAGCGGGACCAATCGGTCCCTTAGGGATTTACTTTCCCTATTATCCCTCTTATTACCGTTTTTTTCATGCATTCTTATTCTTGTGTTTAATTTGTTGAGAGTGATAATAAAAACATGTGGTTATGGTTATTCTAAATGGAGCACATTTTGGGTTTTTGTTGTCGTTGACCTAAACATTTTCAACTAATTTCGAATGAAAAGTACCTAAACCATCTAGATTTGTGAATAAATCTGACTATGTTATATGCAGAGGACCTTAAATGTGAAATGACAAATCACACATCACATAGGTACTCCAGCCTGTATAATTACTCATAGGATTTCCATGAATCCCAAGACCCAGTCTAGGCAGGGATGGGGAGCTGCACCCTCTGTACCCGTGGCAACACTAATGATTGGTTCCACATTTGTGTGTGGGCCCACCAATGGCGACTCTTTCAACATACTGTGCACTGTTTTGCTGTTGCAACATTTTCGTTATAAATTACATTTAACATCATATAGGCTAGTGCAGAGAACACCTGAGAGTATATACCTTGAATGGACACTATATAAGTGCTCAAATGCATTACATCATCACAACCTGTCAGTTGTATCACCCCATCGATGCAAATTGATCCAGAGACTCTGAACATCTATGCCAACTTTCAATGGGAATCTGTTGATTGGATCCTTGTGTCTCTGTTGACCAACCATTTGTGATCCCTCTTCTTGCTTACTGTGTATCATCGTCTAGTCTTGACGGGATAACCCAGATATAAATATTATTATCATCATAATTATTATATGTGAAACTGTGGTCTTCGTATCTTCGAGGATGGGCATTTTTTTTAATCCTCAGATATTTTCTAACCTTTGGTTAAGAAAATCATGTGCTGCACATCACCCATTTAAGACATCTGAAGAGCAGTCACTTCAGGCTGAAGATCCTGTAACACCTGGGCACCAGAGGAGTCAACTTTAGGACTATAAAGTATTCATAATAAAATATAAACAATAGAGGGAGTCAGAAAATAGCAAGGACTGACCGAAATGGACACTACTTGTCGTCTATTCAGGACACCTTTACTCTCGAGTTGGTTGAGCAAGCCATTCTCCGGATCAATGTTGTCGACAAGTGCTGGACGATTTACGGTCAGTAGCTTCTTAAAGGCTTCCTTCATCACTCCAACAAGTTCTGGAGGCACCAACAAAACAATCGCAACAGCATAAGAATGATTCTTAAACCATATGACAACAATGTGGCAAGTTGCTCAAACACTTTTATATTGTAATAATGTGATGTTATCAGTAACTAACAGAAAATTAACCAAGAAGTGCATCTGCTCCAGTTACTTTTATAGACCAATAACCATATTGAACAAGGCAATTTTGTATTGCAATAATTAATGAAGCAACTGTTGCTTCACATGAAACCGTGAGGAAATATCATAATCCGAAGTAGAAGCCGAGTCAAAATTCCCAAAATACTCATCATCCCAAATAATTGAATCCTTATCAATCTCTTTTATCAACCAGACATCAAATACAGTTTTAGTTGATTGCTATCTCTTCTTCTAACTCCATCAGCACAGCAACTGAAAAGCTGTTGGAGCTACAGGTCTTGACCCCCAGTTCTACAGTTTTGTGGTGTGCAACATAACATAGATATTGACCTGTCGCATACTGAGGTAACCTGTAAAATGTTCTACCCCAACTTTTTTGGCAAGTTGAATATTGCTCATCAGATATTATATGTGTTCCAAGCAGAGTGTGCTGATAAATGGTTTCCCAGTATCGATGATTGTTGATCGAAAATGATGCCACATAACATCTCAGAATTAATCCAAGTCCCATCGTGGACATTTAAGCGCCTGTGAATAAGCTGGTTCCCGCAATTTCTCTTTATAAGCGCGGTTACAATAGAGATGTAGAGATCGCGATCCTTCACGGACGCCGTGAATCGCCTCATGTCAAATGGCACCATAAAAGGTTATATCGCTTGTAGTCCGATAATCGTAACACAAACACATAACACGTTCCTAAAATAACAGTGAATTATAAATAACGTAATCACGACACTCCTTCGGTTATTTATGGACCATTGTATTATTTGCATACCACTTAGATTTGTTTATCGTCCGTATCACGACGGTTTTTTTCGCCAACTTTAGATTACTCTTAAAAATAACAAGACCACAGTCGCGAGCGAACATAAGACAAAATTTAATAGCCTACCGATATACGGAAAAGTGAATTCCTAAAATCTGGCATCGAAAGTAATTATGTCTTATGATTAATCCATCAGCGCAGGGCATCGAAAACCAGTAACATGATATGATGATGATCGGAAGCAATAATGGGAAATTCTACGATCAAAACATCCCGGATTTCCCGTGACGTGCGTGCGAGTTATGCTGAGCTATTATTTTATGTACGGATCATAATATTATTCTTCAGCGTCTTGTTGTCTCCTTATTTGTTCGCTGCCCAAAAACGTAAGGTCATGTTAAGAAATTAAGCTTTTTTATTCTTCATTATTATCATATACGTAATTTATTTAAATATACGTAATAAATACTACTACATAATTTGGCGAAAATTTTTTGTCCCGTGTTTTACAGTGTGACTGTGCGTATATTAAAAAAATAACGATCTAAGACTTTCTTAAAAAACTCAGGTGTTGTGCAAAACTGAATAAATGTAGTTTAGTATTACGATTAGAGTCTTAGTCAAGGACCAATAGTCTTGGTCTAAGACTCCTTAATACTTTCAATATGTGAATGACCTTGTTTAAAATGTATGCTATTGTTCATATTTTTTGTAAGCTACTGCTGGCATGCTGATAGTGTAAAAAATAATATTCTTACTTACTTATAGTATTAATTATTCATTAAATAAAAATTCAGATTTTTTTAATATTCATGAAGTCAGTGGCTAGCAACGTCTCGACAACAAGCATGGCGACTGATGCGTGGACTAGCGATCGATTTGCGAAATAGTTGTTTCAAACAGGTTTCTTTCGTAGTATTAATGACACAACTTTTGTTAACCTGTAGTAAACCATACATTTAAACTTGCAATTTTTTAAATTGTAATTATATCAGTAAACAATTTCGTATAAAAGCGTAATTGAAGGGTAAGTGCATAATATATTGGGCATCAGCTTGTTCACGAGCTTATTCAATTATCACCAATTGATTATTAGTTTTTGAGTAGGTTGTATCGAACTACTGATGGACGACGATGAAGTTGACGCTGGGCAATTCGAGCCGATTGCCCAGATGCGGCGACTTGCCATTGTACTACCGAAGGCGCTGGAACTTGTCGACAAAATCCCAGTTAAGCTTTGCCTTCCGGAATCTCTTGACCCAGATCTGTTCTCAGAATTACTGAGGACCGAGCAGGTCGATTCGACGTCGGTAAGATAATAAATCAATGAATGAGTTAAAAATAGTAATTCAGTAAATGAGTTGATAAGTTAGAGTGTAATCCGGCCAGCCAGTCATCCAGGATTGTCATTGTATTTATCATGATCTAATTGACAATTGTGCATGTTGTTGTTGATGATCATTGTCATCATCTTAGTCATTGTCATCATTATCATCGATCATCATCTTCGCTTTTGTTATCATGATTTTGTCATGATGATCAAGCACACACCAGTGGTGGTATTCACAAGACAGAGTACTACCAGTACTATGACCATACCTCTAAGCTCAAATGGAAAGCAAGGCACCAGTATATGTCTGTCAACCCTTGATGACGACAATTGCATTAAAATGCTAATTAGATGCATGTGTTGCTTTTTCTTGAAAGAAACATGAAAGTGTCAAAAAAGAAAAAGACTTGCCAACAAAAGTAACAACGAACAAGCTGGACAACCACGATACACGGGAACTGGCAGAGAGACTACAAGAGAAGCAAGAATTGAAACAGATAGAATTGGAAAAGAAAGAATTGGAAAAGGATGATTTGGAAAGGAGAGTATTGGACAAGAAAGAATTGGAAAGGAAAGAAGTTGAAAATATTGCAAGAGAAAAGAAAGAACCAGAAGAGAGAGAAAGGGAAAAGAAAGACGAGAAAAAGAGTGCAAGAGAAAAGAAAGAATTAGAAAAGAAAGAGAGGGAAAGGAATGCAAAAAAAATGAAAGAACATGAAGATATAGAAACTATCAAGAAAGGCTCTGTAGGGAGGGAACACGAAAAGAAAGATGACACTAGCAGGAGCAGAAAGGATTACATTCCGTCTAAAGAAACATCTGGGTGAGATGGAAGCAACAGTCATCGTTTTATTGTACTGTATATTGATATTGTATTGTAATTGAAAACTTGTTGAGCACTCTTACAGTTACAGTGTAAGCTATTCGGAGGCGCTGTCAGTGTGGGAGCCCCGAGGAATAGAGCCGTGAACAGTAGTGGAACAGGTCCCAGTCAATATCTTAACTTTGATAGAAGGAGTGGTTATTTCATGAAGCAAGACCCATAATAGCAAAAGCACAATATTGGGCTATTTTTGCAGTCCTTGCCCAAAGAATTTTAAAGGATTTATTGATTATTAATTTATTATTAAACAAACATTTGATAGCACCTGATTTATCATACATGGAGATTAAGGCTTTTTTGTTGATCTTGGCGATTATGGTTTATTTGCTAAAGGAAACAAAACTACTGGAGTGAATCGGAAACAAGTTCGGTTAAGAGCATCGATAGTCAGGTTCGTTATGTCTTTGTTATAGCTCTAGTTAATTATATATCTGTTATGCAAATATTATGCACTTATTATCCATTTATTATGCAAATTATTATGCTTGACTTATGGACTAGTCAAGTCATTTGCGAAGTTCACTGTCATCTCAAATCATGTTTGCTGTCATCTGAAGTCTCATAGAGTGCTTTCTGTCATCTTAGTTAAGATGCAAAGCTTTGAAGATGATATTAATGACATTTTCAGCTGAGCATTCACCCTGGTCGCAACATGAGGGCGACTCCTTTGTCTCGATCGAGTTCACGAAACACAACCTATGATGATCTACACTTTGAGGTCGATCCTAGCGAGGTATTGGCTTCGCATTGCATTGACTCTCACTTTGAGCGAAACCCTTCATTTTGAGCATCTGACGATGGATGTGTTTAAATAATTTAATTCGTTATAATTAATTTTAATTTAGTCGGAAATTTAGATGGTGTCAGAAACTTCATAAATTTTAACTAAAATTAAATATGTAAATGGTCTTATATGGTCATTTGGATAAATTTTTGTGCAACAAATCATTGTATGTTTCCAGACATTTTCCCGTAGATCCAAGAGAATGTCGCCCACGGATAGCAGTGACCGCAGTTACCGACATTCGCAGAAAAGAGTCAGGGACAAGGTTAGAAAGGAATTAATTCTTACTTGATAACTTGTACATTAATGTCAGCTCTATAGACGTCATTGCATTTCGCCTCACCTCCCTGGTATGGCGCTGTCTTGTTGGGGCTGCGCCCGCTTACGATCAGGAGCTATGCCGCCCTATCGCTGCCAGCGCTCGGAGGGCGCTGCGCTCGGAGGGCGCTGCGCTCTGCTGTGCAGGCCCTTCTCAGCATTCCATTCTCACGCAATGCTATGCTGCAGCATAGTGTCTATCTGTTGTGGGCCCAACAACTTGGAATGGGCTTCCTCTGGATCTCAGGCTTTTAACTATATCCACATCCTCCTTCTACTCTTCTCTTAAATCTTTGGCCGTGGTTGGACTGGGAGTGCCTCTGAGTAGATATCTTGAAGAGGCGCTATATCAAGTGTCATTGATTGATTGGATTAGAATTAAAGGTCACTTTTAATCCTCCAGGATCTTGTTGGGAAATTATGCTGTTTACTCATAGTTTATTATAATCATTGGTGAATCTGAGGTTTGATCAGAGGACATAATCGCATGAGGGACTTTTATAGGTCATATAATTATGTCATATTATCCTTTTATAGGTCATATAATTAGGTCATATTATCCTTTTATAGGTCATATAATTATAGTGTTAAGCCTTGAACTTGTTGAACTGCATTGTTTTGAATTTAACTAAATTTTACACAAGGACATTATTTTGGTTCTTCAAGTTTCAACTGTATTTCAGTTTCCAATGTGTGAAATAAAATGTTAAATATGGCCTACTGATGATTATAACTGTTTAGGACCTTGTGGATCAGCTGGTCGAAGGACGGAGAAGGGAACATAGGAGGGAAGTCCACCGATATTATGTCAAGAGTATGATCAACGACAACTACCGAAGAAAACGTAGTGGAATCGGTAAACATGCTTTCATTTTTGTTTTGGCAAGTTCGGTTTTATCATCATCATCGTCGTCATCATCATTATCGTCATCATAATAATCATCATCATCAGTCATTGTATTTGTAATTGTAATGGGAGACTTATATGGTGTCACTCTATATTAGATGTGCTCAAATTTATATTGAGCCACTTCAAGATAAACAAATAAGTTTTCAAGCACTTATGGAAGTGAGTCAAGTCATTGTTTCCATCATCATGGTCTTCATCACCATGATCATAAACATCATCACCATCATTATCGTCACCATGATCATTCTATTATCATCATTATGAACTTATGATGATGATCATCAAATAGCACTTGCTTGTCATCACATGAGTACCATGTGAAGAACTCTGTGTTTATACTTACTCAACAGAGTGCAATTATCCTTTTAAAGACCTACTTATTTAACAGTGCAATTATCCTCTAAACGCTTTACTTCTTTCAACAGCAAGCTCATCAGACTTAGATCACTACCCTTCACTCAACAGAGGAGGTCTCCCCACCCCAGAACCTCGATCGGCGTCTACCCTCTCCCATCGCAGCGTCCATTCGGGTCATTCCTACAATGAGCCAAAGCAACATCGTCAGCATCATCGTTCTCAGCGTTCAGATGCAGCAGCAACCCATCACCACGGCGACGCTGGCAGAAGGTCAGCTGACTGGGTCGGGTCACAGCAAGCGGGTCGACGCGTTCAAAGTGCACAGCCCCGGGTCAAAGGTTCGGACGAAGCGGACAACGTTGTTATGATAATCAGAGAGGAATTCAAGCGCCTCGGGTTCTTGTGAAAATCAAAATCACTTCCAAGTTCGAGGTAATTCTCAGTTTGACGAAGGTGGCAAAATCACCTGCCATTTGTGCCAGTAGCTTTTTCTATGATTTGGCCAAAGTTTTAAATTGCCTTTTAATCTGTCTGTGAATATATCTCAGTTGGATCCAGGTGTAGTAAACGATCTGTGTCCAGGTGTTAACCGCTTGCTAAAATAAAGTTAGATGTATTAACGTAATGGGCGCCTTGCATGGCTGCCAACAGTTGAATTCGACTTGAGTAATAACAGGCCATCATTCGTTCATGCTACACATGTGTCTGTAATCATACTGGGGTCAGTTTAAAATTACATGAAAATTGTTATAATTGTTAATTGTCTCTGTGAGTGTATCATGATTTGATCTATGTGTTAAATTGTCTCTTGAATCGGTGTATTTTATGTATTCGTAATCGTAATCTCCAAACTTCTAAAGCCTCACTCAAAAGCCAAGCACAAGGCACCAGCTTATTCACGAGCGCTGTTGATCTGGCTTTTAACCCCTATTACCCACATGTTTATTCTGTAAGGTAATCCAGGTGTTAAACTGCATGTGAATTCCGATTTATTGATCTGGTATTGGTCCAGGTGTGAACACCTGTTTATTATCTAAGTGATCCAGGTGTTTCGCTGCCCATGAAATCTGAGTTTATCTGGTTTACTTTATCTCGTCTTGATCTAGGTGTTTATCTCCTATTAATTGTCTGTGAGATGTTATTTAAATCTGTTTATTGTCTCTCTGAGTTATATTTGATCCATGTGTTATACAACTTGTATGTGCCAATTTTGTCTAATCTACCTAAGTGACTTGATCCGAGCATTGGTACATGTACTTCCTGTAAATCATGCCTCCAAAGTGTTTTTGGTTCTTAGTCCAATTAAGGGTCTGACAAAAAGTGCAGAAATGTTTTCTTTAAATTGAATAAAAGTGGCACAGTTATTACCGAACTTTTACTGTTTAAGCTTTCCGTTAGTCATGCTGTTGTCGGTGATGTATAGCATTAAGTCTATTTTTATTTTGTGTTGGCAAATTTTATATCGCTAGTATTATGAACCTTGACCTTTTGGTCCTGTCGACATATGCGGGTCAAGGACGTTGGGTGTGATGCCCTTTTAACCTACTTCCATAATTTGATGTTTAGACAAGTATTCTGAGGACATAAATTATGTACAGAAGTACTAGGCATCCTAAAGAGCCTGTTATAAAACTTTCTGCAGCTGGGTGGCAATATTAACTGATAAATTATGTGCAGCTCTGCAAAATTAAATGATTTCTTGCAAAAAGTTTTAATACTGTTAACTAAATAACAAAAAATTAAGATCATGTAAGATCATTTCTTCCTGTTACTTGATAAAATTAAGGTAAGAGCAGTCAGGTAATGCAATGGTAACACCAGGAAAAAAATATAAAGAGGTAAAGGCAGTTAAAGGAGGTAAAACATGCTGTATGAGGCAATTCAAATAATTTTTATCGTTTATGGCAAACAAACTGTCGGGTTGGCTAGATTTCGGCCTCCTGAGTTAATTTTCAGGGAGAAGTCGACGACGTCATAGCCCTGTGTCGTATGACTCAGCGAGATGACGTCGATATGTTGACCCATGAAATCAACGATGTTCTTTTCATTGATGCCTCCACTCGACTCCACGATGACTCTTGGAAATGACTCTTTTAGGCTCTCGGCTGTCTTGTGCAAAGCCTGAGCAAATACAGAACAATATTACTTTAGGTAAATTTAGTACTTCAGCAAGAAGAAAGTTATAAATTCAATTGTGAGTGAAAAATTAATTAATAAAAAGTTAATTAGTGTGTAATGAGTCAGGCCCACTGACAGAAATTCCACAGACCCTAGGCAGAGAAATTCCGGGTCCCAGGCAGAAGTTAATGTTTTCCATAAAAACGATAAGTAAGGTAATATCCAGATATTTGAAGTTTGACTGCTGTAGTTTAGTGTTAGTGATATTGTATTTAATAAGGCATAAATCATAAAGTGACTAACTGATTATAATAATTTTCCTAAGTTTATAGCGGGCCCGGCCCAGACCCATAAAAATCGCTGGGACGTGGAGATTTGCACCTCTGTCAACTTCTTGGTGGGTCTGTAATGAGTAAGTAAGTAACGAGTGACTGAATGAATGTTTGGCGACTGAGCGAGTGTAAGCAGGCGAGAATGTGAGTTAGTCAACACAGTGTGTAATCAAGGAAGTCCTTAGCAATTGAGAACAATAATGGATTTCATATGACCAACCACTTTTTTCCACAAAATATATATAGAAGATAACACGACGTCTGGTAAATCTGCATCTTGGGCACTGTTCATAGAGGCACGTGCTAAACAAGTATTCACATCACAGCAATTGTGTTACTAATTTTTACTCACTTATAAGTAACTTTGTCAATCTGGTTTAGGGGCCATCCATAAATGACATCACATTCAGATGGGAAATGGGAGAGGGTTAGACTTTTGTGACACTGGGATCATACGACCATGAACTGGTCGCTCCTTGATGCAAAAATTGTGACGAGAGGATGGGGTCAGTTTTGTGACAAGATGGTGTGAAGTCATTTTTGGATGGTCCCTTGGCTCGTGGCAACGGCGCCCTCTACCTGCGATTCAAAGTTATCGAGCATGACGACGTCTGCACCTGCGTCTGCTGCCTCGGTTGCCTCCTCCAGCGACCGACATTCCACCTCGATCTTTGTGGAGAACCCACAGACGAGTCGAGCATCCTTGACAGCCTGCGGAGTCGAGCAACAACTCCTCCGAATCAAATGAATATTCATTGAGAAAACGATGATGTCAGCATTTATGATAATCATCCTCATGATAGGAGGACCAGGATGATTCAGATGACTAGACCTACATCACTGAAGACCTACCGAAACTTTAAGTCAGCCCCTACCTATCCTCCCTGATCTATGACTAAGAATGCAGTACAGTGCACTTTCGTTCAAGACTTGTCTTGTCAAAGCGCTTTATAAATGCCTAGTTGCATTGTATTGTATATTACTGACCAACATCATCTTTGTAATTGCCATCATCATCAACAGTTATAGAACCACTGTAGAACAGAGTAACCCTCCGACATAGGGTCCACACTAGACTCGTTTTTAAAATACAACACTCATACAGGGCACATGCTGACAGTTAGGGCTATTGTTGCAGTCATCAGAACCATAATTAAAAAAATATTACAGGCTCGCTGCTTAAAAAACAATAGAAACATCATCACCTGTGTGACGTTTCCAGCGGACCAAATGTGGTTATCCTTCAGCATGACCATAGACGACAGATCGTGGCGATGTGTCGATATCCCTCCGACTATCAACGAATACTTCTCGACCATCCTAAATCCCGGCGTCGTCTTCCTAGTTCCAGCCAATTCCCCGTGCCACTCCCTTTCCCTGGCCAGGTCCCTCAGTCGTCGGGCGTAGGTGGCAATACCACTGGCACGGCATAGGCAGTTTAGAGCAACGCGCTCGCCGATAAGAATATTCCGTACTTTACCCGTTACCGTAGCAACGTAGCAGATGGGGTTAAGAAACTCGCCCTCTCTGGCCGTCCAGTTGACCGAACAGCCGAGGGTGTTGAAAACTGCGTCGAAGAAGGGCACCCCCGCTAAAACTCCAGAACTTTTGCAGACCAGAACTGCTGTTTCTGTCTTCTCTCCCACGACAAATCCCCCGTAGTCGAAATTTGGGGTGTCCTCTCTAAGCCAGTCCCGCACGATGTCTTGTAAGCGAACGGGGTGCAGCAAGCAGGAAAAGTTAACTCCATCGGCGTTCTTACCAGTCTGTTGCTGCTCCATATTTCCCAGCCGACGTGAATAGTTTTAATGCTTTGAGTTGATGCTGCTGCAAATATTTACCATACCGCGTGCTTGACCTGAACATCTTGAACTTTGACCTCGTAGCCTTGTTGTCATCTGACCCATGACACGGCACCTTAAACCTAAGAATACCTTAAACTACTTGGAAAGTCTTGTTGGTAAATGGATGTAACCTATATTATCACTCATAAACAAAAACCTACAAAATCATTCTAACTAGTAACATCTCAAAGTTTTGACATATCAGGTGTTACTCTGCATTATTTTCTGGTTCCAAATATGAAATTTTATGCTTGTAGGTCAAAAATGAACAATGTTACGCTAGGCGGCCGAAGTATCAACGACCATCCACCCGTTAAAGATTTGATGGCTTAACGATCTTGAAAACTGGTTTTAATGGCGTTTATGATGCCACTTGTATATTAAAATTTCTTTAATTTATTTTATTACTTGCCTTGGTGTTAAAAATTATTTGGGTGGCTCAACCTAGCGGGACAACTGCCCTTTCTCGGTCCTCTGTTGTTGCTGACTTATGGTAAATAATTGTCATTTCAATAACATCAATAAAATTGAATTGAATTGACCAACACATTTATGTATGCATGTGTATAGATATGCGTGTTTGTCTGCGTGTGTGTTCGGTGTTCATTTAGCCATTTGCAAGGTAGCTTTCAAAGGAACTCCACTGAAAGCAACTCTACAGTCAGTCTAACAAGAGCCCATCTTCTGCCTAATGATATTAAACAATGGACTTGGACTTGCATTTAATTCTAAAACCAGGGTAATCTTAAATCATTGATGGACAGGGCAATGTTCTCCGACCACCCGCTATAGGTCTGTTTACCATCATAATGTAATGCAATCGAACATTTATATAGCGCCCTTCAAGATACCTACTCAGGTGCTCTCTGTGCTAGCCTAAATGATTTAAATTATGAATTTAAATTGATACATATTGAGCAAAATCATCAAAGAATTTCATGCTTTACATACACTGGAAAGTGGCGAGGCGTTAGAGAACGAAGGTGGCCGTCTCTTCAGGACGACGTCTCCACCAAGAAGAGAACAGCCGGTAGAACATGCTTTCTATATAACACAACAAATGCAAACAATTTTAAAAACCCACCTAAACATCAGTAGAGTTATACAGTGACAGGAAATGAATTTAACATGAACACTCACAAGAAACATCGTCATATAATCGTTTTAAAGGCATTATAAATAAAGCGTGTTGCTTTGGACTAAGAACATTGGGCCACTGCTTAAGTTATGTCATAATAAATCAGTTAAGTTTGATTTTTGCCGATAAAAGCCTATATTGTGTCAGTTACTCTTAGTCTGTTTTTTGGAAAGTTTTAAAATTTCTATTTTAGAACTGCAACTGTTTCTATAGTACAACATGAATATCTACTTTGCATTTTGTGATAAAATCATCCTGTAAATAACATTCAAACACTTCTTAAAATTGTTTTACAGTCCAATTATTCTGATCGGAAAGGTAAATTACGGTCATGCTGAAAATAGCCACTTTTCGTCAGAATCTGCCACTTTACAGCTGGCAAACAAGTAGTTTCTTGTAGCACAATACCAGGGCTTCTAAAAAATTCATCACTGTCGATCCCTCGGAATCTGGGTCAGAGGGGTCTTAGGCCGGCCCAGCGACTAAAGGGTAGCGCACGTACAACGTTGCTCTGTTTCTAGCTTTTAGAGTCTTTGGTGTAAAAAAAATGGCTGCTCCGTTAAGGTTGTGCATGTTGTCGGTCAAATCGAAACTCAAAATATTCTGTACGCTTCCCAAATCTCGTAATCTCACGGATGCCTCTAGAGATAAAGGGTTAGGTGAAAATGCCATAAAAACTGATGAAGATGCAAATAAAACACAGATATCGCTCGATCAAGGACTTGACATAGGAGACATGTCTTCGCCCGGCAACAGAAGCGGACTCGGCAAAGCTTTGGATATGTTCGAACGACTCCAAAAAGACGAGGTTGTTTCGCAACCAGTTGAATCAGTGGCTGCTGGAGGGGTTGCGAAGAAACCCGTGTCTTTCGCCAGTCTACTAAGAAGGTCGCCGCTGATACAGATCGGCGATCCGCAAGGCAGAGTTGTCGTAGGAACGATAGTGGAGGTGCTTGACGACGATCTGTACATCGACTTTGGAGGAAAATTTCACTGCGTCTGTAAGAGACCTCGGTATAAAGGAGAGTGAGTATCGCATACCCGGTGTGCTTATTGGTATAGTATGGAGGTTGTGGCATTGGTTCAGCTGCGTATGTGTACCCTTAATATCCCTCTTGTCAATTATTTTCATTTAGACCCAGATCTCTGCTTGGGCTATAAATGGTTAGAGCCCTGCAAAATTGAACTGTTTGAACCACCACTGCTTCGGCTCAGCAATTTACAAGACATTGCCTAGAAAAAGAGAAAGTCGTTTCTATTAGTTATAAATCCTAATTTAACGGAAGTAGTTTTCCATATATATGCCCTACGGTGGTAGTGAAGCTATTTTGCACTAGACTCACAATTGAATGAATTGACGTTATGTAGGGATATTGAAGTAATTATATTCTATAATTAACGACAGCGTGAATTGTGATATTTGTGTACTGTATATGTGAATGTCTGTTGTTGCCTCTTGTTTCCTAGGCGGAGTGCTATGAAACTGACTGTGCCTATTACATTACGATAATGGCTCAATAGAAGCCTTTAGATTAAGTAATGTTTGATTTGAGACATATGAATGATTCTGTTACCAGGCAGTATCGGCGGCATGTTCAAGTGAGACTGCGACTGACAGACTTGGAAATGGCGTCACGATTTATGGGTGCAGCACGAGATATCACACTTCTTGAGGCTGATGCGACGCTCCTCGGCTTATACAAACCACAACAGACCAGTCGGTCAACAAAGGCGTCAAGGGATGAACATTAGCAAACAGTTCATACGTCTTAGACAACCATCTGTTTTACGAAGCCAGAGTCTGAGCTGCTACTGTCGGAAATAGTTCGGTTGTGTATTGATAAAGTTCTACAGATTGTATAGAGCTGTGCGAGTGACAAAGTCGGCTCTGTAAATATGAGTAGATGGATTCCTCTAAATGAGTGGTTAAGTTCTAAAAGTGAGAGAAGTTATGCTGTTGAAATTGCATGAACAGAAATAAAATGTGCATTTTAAACTTGAAAATCAACTAGTTTCATCTGTAGCAAACTTCAGAGATTACTTTAAGGAATTGCAAACATTTAGAACCAGAGGTGGAGACAGGCCTCTATAAGTATCTATAAAAAAGCAACTCTTATGGATTTAGCTGCAGCAAAATCGTTCATTGTACCCTTGTCAGTTAATTGCGAGACCCTAACAATTGCTGGGCATTTACCTCAACTTGGCAGCCCTGTTTATGGCAACAAAAACTAGAAAGCCATTCTTTATTTCTCATTTAAAAAAATAGTTTAGATGTCATTCAATGCCCACAACAATTTTTATTTCAATGTGTGTACGGACAGAAAAATGAGCACTTGAAGTTGCAGTGATGACTATAAAGTATTGCAAACATTTCTGACACAACAAAACTAGACAACTATTCTTTATTTTTCATTTAAAAAAAAAAGTTTAGATGTCATTCAATACCACAACAATTTATTATTTGCACAAAAATTATTCGAATGATATGCCACAAATTATTTCAAAAACAATGCCAATACAAATCTCAAATATATATGGTCTCACATAAGAATATTACTAGTATGCACACCATCGATTAAAAATCTGCATAGCAACAAACAACATAGCCTGCTCACTCAGTTTACCACAGTTTATCACATCCAAAATTACCTACAGGTAACAACAAGGTCATATCAGCTGTTACTAAAAAATATCCAATAAATACTCTAGCAGATCATAAACAAGAGATTGTTTTGAATTAAAATACACTACAGATCGTAAACAATTCAAACGAGAGATTGTTTTCAAAGATCACTGCTGTCAGAATGTTCCATATGCCGAAATTTTATCCATTAAATGATTACAAACAATTTAAAGGAGAGATTTCTTTTAAAGTAATACTACTGTCAGAATGTTGCATTTGCAGAAATTTTAGCAGTACATGATCACAAATAATTCAACAAAAGATTGTTTAAAAAGAATACTACTGTCAGAATGTTGTACATGCCAAAATGTCATTCAGTACATGATTTAAACAAATTCAAAGAAGGACTTGCCAACAATGATTACTACCATCAGAATGTTGCATATACTGAAATTATATCCAGTACAGCATCACAAAAATGGTCCCAAATGTGTCCAATGCGTAATTGTGTGTATACTTTACAAGTACACCCCTATACGAAAGCACGCATTTGGGTTATCCACTCCCATCCATGCATACAGACTACATGTTGCTCTTACATTAAATGCAATTACAGTGGAATAAGCAATTTTAGTAATGTGACCAATTATGTCACAAATGCACACTGACTTCCAAGATAAGTAAATAGCAGCAACTTCAAGCAAATTACCAAAAAACCTCAAATCCTTAAAAACTTTCCACAGTCCAGAACTATACCAAAAAATATTATTGGTCACAAAAAAAAAAGAGGAAGACAGAGCCGCTCGAAGTACGTTATTGCTTTGCACCACGAAGCCTGTGGAAGACATTTGATAAATTGACCCTATCATAAAAAAATTTACAAATTCAAGCATATTAGTCATTAGTTTGTTAATATGACCAAATTGGAATGTAGAATGATATCGTCAACAACTACAAATAACCGTGGTCTAGCACGTTTAAACAATTTAGCGCCATAAAAGGTCAAAGCTTGTATTTACACTAGCTCAATTACTGTAGCGTCACTTCTGGTTTCTCCAACCTATTGGATATTGCTGTACTTCTTCATTTGCAAATTTTGACCACAGTTTCACTTGAGCAACCATTGACTGGCGGCACCTTGTGCATTACGAAAATGACGCAACAGAAGTCATCACACTAGATTAGATTATGGTAATAAAAATTGCCCAAATTTACTCATTCTCTTCAACAAAGATTTTGCGCATAATGTATCAAACCATGCATTATTGAAATGGCCAAAAATCATGTTCACAGAAACTGAAATTTAAAGGAAAGAAAAAAACGTTCAGACGCTGAATGCCTTATTAAACAGAACTCATGACAGTCAATGATGCTGACTGAAAATCACAACTAACCTTTACCACCTTAACACTTTTGCCCTGAGAAACCGATTTGTCAGTATCTGCATTCATTACTTACCTCCAGGAAACCGACTCATCAGTTTTGCCACCCAAGATGCCTGGAAACTCAGGGTCAGCGTAATATTGCACAGAGAATTCAGATACCGAAGGGTTAAGAGCACCGGATAAACATTAACAATATTCAAAACACTTTATACTCTGCCAAGCACACAAAGCAGGTTCTTGACCATCATCTGGAAACAACTGCAACTGGTGAGGCTAGATTCGGAAGCTGGCCATCTTGCCATCGATGTGACTGAGTCGAACGAAGACATCCGTTCCCATTCCCTGCATTGTTTCCAGATGGATCATTCCTCCCATGTATTCGACGAATGCCTTGCACGCCGGAAGTCCAAAGCCATACCTGGAATGAGATTAAAACATTGAAATGGCACAAAATGGATGGATCTTTGTTAACTAATTTCTAACTTTTATTGCATCAATGTTTGATGCAAGAGGCATCAATCAACATTCAGAAACTGAATTTCCGAGTGTCAAACTTACAGATTACCTATTTTTATTATTATTAATTAGCAACTTAATTAAATTTAGACAACTGTAATGTTTGAAGCAATTAAAAGTTTTCAATGAAATTTTAGGGATAGTTCGAAAATCTTCCTTCTGTAAATCACAAGAAGTTTGGTAAAGATATCTCTATCGGTTGTTGAGAAATTGCATTTCTTCTGGTGGGGTATTTTTTTATTGAGTCACCCTGTACATCTCCTTGATGCTCAGGTTATCATCTCTGGCTAGCTACAATTGAACAATTAGCTGCACTGGTTTCCCAATTGCATTGTAAAAGTGTTAAAAAACTCATATTCACTGTCTACTATAATTATTATTGCTGTTATGCAGATGATCAGTTGGTTACTTCACCCGTGGAATCTTCCTGCCGATCGGTTCTCTGTGAGCTCCTGGAAGAGCAGATGGTCCTTCTGCTCCGACTGCTGGTCCATCTCACCAGTGGTGAAACCATACTTCCATATCTTCTTCACCATGTCGTGTGGAACACCTCCACCCAGATCACTGATCCTACCAAAAACAAAGTAGCACCGTCATGAGGTCCTAATCATACATACATACATACATACATACATACATACATCAATAAAATCAAATAAATCAAGTTTTTTATTGAACCAAAGCAAAAGTCAAAGAGTAACAGAAGCACATTATTGGGGATTTAACTAGGAACAATGGGGGAGCAAACGCCTAAGGGACCAAAGTTGTGCTAGAAGGGTAACCATTACATGGTGAATGAAAGTAGCAGGGCAACAATAATAAAGAGTAATTTGAATCTGCAAGCCTCAACTAGTTAACTAAGAGGTACACAAATAAAATCACTGCTTATCGGAACAAAGCAGTTACACAGTAAAAAGACAATTTTCCTAACTGCTGATTTTTGTTACTATGGACTGTGTTAAGAAGCATGTTACCTAATGAATTGATAGGTGTAAACAAGCATATTAATGTTACCCCAGCTAAGCAACAGAATCAAGAGAACAGAGATTATTAAAGCCATGCCTGATGATGAAGTCTGTTTCGTTGTTGGCCAAAGTGACAACAATCGGAGGCAACATCCCAGACGAAGTATTTGGATGCGACTCCACTGTCGCCCTATAGCAGTCGTAGCATTCGTTATCATAACAATATTAATGCATTAGTTAATACTACCCAAGGTAGACATGATCAAAAGATTTAAAAACAACGCTTTTGAGAAACTAAGGCGTCAGAATTGGCTAAACTTTGTCAAGCTCTGGTAGAGAAAAATTGATGCGAAAGTGAGAGAGGCGACATTGTGAATCATGCTTTGTTTATCGGTCAATTATAATAAAATAATCATTACCTTAATTACTATACTTATTACTGTATCAAAAAGGTATAATAATAATAATTATTATTATTATATAATTATTACTTTGACTTATACATATTGCTTATCGTTCACAGACGTTCCAAACTTCACCATAAATTAATGATCTACTAATATCTACATATCAAGTGTTTGATGCATACGAACACATACACAAAGACAGACAGACAGACACACATAAAGACACACACTCATGAAGAAATATACATACATACATAATTACATACGAATATACACATCCGTATATGAAGTCAGAGGGAACATGCCGAGGAAGCGTAGAAAGACTGGCCAGCAGCCGTCGTACGCCAAGGCCAAGAAAGTGAGGTCGCTAACAGGTCATACCCACGACTGCCTCTAGGGAATGGTTTATGGAACTACTTTTTTTCTTCTCCTCCTTCTCTTACTTATTGTCTTCTACAGAAGATGCTAATTTAAAGCCATTGGAGTTCAATGGGTCTGGTCAGTTTAGTGACGTTAAGTAACAAGACCTCATGGCATTTTTCAGCAACTCGTTGAGAATGTAGTCGAGGGGTTGCGGAATGTAGGGAAAGGTCACAGCCACGTGACCTCTCACGTGGACGTCCGGTGAAACTCCATACTTCTCTTCACACATCGACCTATGACGGAATAACATTGCAGTGAAAAGACAAAACAAGATTTACACAACAAACAATAAATAACACAAAAAACAACAAGTAAATAAGTAAGTAACACAACAGGATGACACATAATCCATGTTGCGATGTCATTCAGTTCTCGTCGCTTTATCAGTCGCGACAGTTCTACTCCGCCTAGAATGGGTTATGAGCAACTCTGAGTAGAGATCTTGAAAGGGCTCTATATAAATTTCTATTGATTGGTATAGGCTAGCACAGTGAGCCCCTTTTATTGTTTTCATCTTTGAATAGAGCTACATAATGTTTGATTATGAATTACAACTGAGCCCTGGCTGTACCTTCAAAATGCATACTGACTGATTGAATGCTGTATTTGCAAGAATAGGAACAGTGGTCGTTAGAGCTTCGTTATAAGGTCATGTACCGTGCAAATTCTGCTTTCTTTTCAATGAATGTCTTCGGCTGAAAGTGTATTTGAATTATTCCAATCTGATTTGGCTGAAAGAGAAAACAAAGTTGACGAATATTAGTTAATGAATTCACCTGAAAAGATCTAGTCAACTTCTGCAACGAAGGCAAAAAGCAAAAAACAACATGTCAACCGTCAACACTGGCCGAGTATCTGTTGACTGGACTCTCCTTGTGTGTATCATTCCATGTCACAATTGACTCTTAAAGTAGTAGTCTATTACTCGAGCTGAGCTCACGTTCCACTGACTGTTTTATCATATTGACTTTAACAGCAAGGTTATTAATGCAGGCAGCACCTCTCAGTAGAAATATTGAAGGGGTGCATGAAAACGTTTGCGCAATAATAATAAAACTAAGAGAGACTGGTAGAATACGCACAGTCGCTGAATCTACTCACCCGTTCCTCGTGTAAATGCAGATGATGTTCACATAACATTCGAATCGCAAGACGAGACGTCAGAAGCATATCAAGGAACGTCTTCACCAAACTCTCATCCTAAAACAGAACCAAGATTCCTACCCTGTAATGCAAGGGGATCCTAGCCTTATGGCAATGTGAAGGAAGTTTAGAAAGCCCAGTAATGTGAAGGGTTTTTAGCCAACCCAGTAATGCAAAGATATGTTGACAAACCTGGTAATGTGAAAGGAATTTAAGCATGTTTTAAGTTCGTCATTAATGGGTAAGATTTAGCAAGGACTGGTCACCTCTCTCGCAAACAAAGACCTCAAAAATCAAGTCGCACATATGGCTGCCTCATTGCTTTCTCTCCGAGTGGCAGTTCCACAGCGGTACTCCAGATGTTTGCCCCACACTGCACCTTTATGAGGTTTCATGATGGTGCCACAGTTTACAAACACACAGTGTCACAGACGTGTAAATCATTATGATTACACACCTGTCAAGTGCACCAAATTAATGATGAAGAACCAATCGATGGCAGTGACCAACTTAATCAATCAATCATTCAAAAATACTTGATATAGCACCCCTTCAAGGTATCTACTCAGAGGCGCTCAACTTAACAGCTAGTGCCTTCGTGAGGTTCGTAAAAGGCGCTATATAAATGGCCCTATGCATACATACATAATCTGCCTCCTCTTACCCTTTGGAAAGCAAACTCGGACCATCGTTTGGGCAACCCCTACAACTTGATGCAGCGCTCCTGAATAAGTAATCAGCTTTAGAGATGCACTTCAGAAGTCTGGAGATTACGATTAAAACGAACTTTCTCAAGCCCCTACGAAGTGACTATCTTATAGGACGAAACACAAACCCACTCAATGTTTCTTTAAATTACATTCACATCACATTACAAGCCGAGCGCTCTAACCAAAAGGCCAGCATGTACACTTGCATATAAAGTAAAGTAATGGATCACACGGACCGAAATATGTCTCGTGGTTTCTTTAAATCCTTCGGCAAGCACTTTTACAACGTCCTTATGATCATCGAGAAGCTTTGAAACAGCGTAGCTGTAGCGGATTTCACTCTCCGAATCGGTTATCTGAAAAGATTTAATGACAGCAAACCCAATTTATGATCTAGTAGTCATAATGCACAAGTCACCAATCACCAGTCTTACAAAAGCAAAACTGCAGTCAAAAATCTATAGAAATTAAGTAAACACATAAGTGTGTTCTGTATTAAATAATTGCTAATCACACTTTGGTGCACATGTATCCAATAAACACAGTTTAAAAGTATATCGAATCCTAACAATAAAGTGTGAGTGATGTAATAAAGTGTCAGGCAATAGGTTGCAAGCGAGTCATTAACTGTAATTGAGGCTAAGTCAGGCCACATGTACCACAAAAACAGTGTCATTCAGTGATAACACAGGTATGAACTAACCTCTGCATGAAGGGCTCATAAGTCAGTAAATCCGCCAAGCCACAAAAAGCATATGAACAAATAATTACATGTAAAAGGACAAATACGAAAATGCACATTCATATAGCACCATGATACAGCATCTCAAATAAATGAACAGACCAACAAATAAAGAGTTGGAACGAATTGTACACATGAAAGAACTGAACAGAACTTACGGCTGGAAATTCAGACAACTCGTGAAACGAACTTATGTACAATTCATGCTGAAACAAAGAGCATTTATGAACAATGAACGATCTACACTTCTCTGCAGTCGAGTAAGATACACCTCTGATTACGATTTTCAACAGCCATCTAACTTGGAGCAAATATCAATTTATGTTTGGTTAATATTGATAACTAAATTTTGGTGAATATCATTAATTTTACTTTGATTACTAAGATTAATTTTAATTTGGGTAATATTACTAATTTTATATTGGCTAATAACACACCCCAATGACATATAACGTACTCGGACCTCCTTCGGAACACGCTTCGAACAACCCCTCTGAAAGCGCTAGCGATTAAGCCGGAGCCTCGCGCTTGATATTTTAGTGGTGATTAAGAAGTGTAGAGATTACGATTGTAACATAGCATAACAATTTCATCTGTAATTAATTATCAGACACAATGGCAATTGTAGATGATATGCTACCAATGCATCCATAAGTTTATCATAGTTGAAACTGAATAGGTACTACATAAATGTACTGAAGGAACCCAATTACTATTACCACCAGTGACAGTGGTCCATTACTCAGTGACTTGGGCTTGGACTTTGAGCTCATCAAATGAAATTGTCTTGGGCTACATAATCCAACCAACTGAAACACTTGCAATTGAGAGTAGAGACGGATTGCAACCAACAATGAATGGCAAGCGACGAAAGGCAGTGATGCAGTGCGCTATTCGAACCGGCAGCTCCTTATGCAGATACTGAGCACTCCTCTGCAAAATCAAACAGTCAAACAGAAACTTATCAATCAAAATCAATCATCAATCAATCAAAAATAGTTGATATGGAGCCTCTTCAAGATATCTACTCAGAGGAGCTCCCTGCCTAACCCTTGGCTAAAAAGGACAGTTTTAAGAGAGGCGTAAAATGAAGATGAGGAGTTCTTACGTAGGAGACTTATACGTTAAACAAAACAAAACGACCAGGTTAACACATCTAACAAGTAGAAGTGTTGGCAGGATGCTGTGCTCTACCTCGCAGGGTCTTTCTTCTTCTTATCCCTTTTCTCGGACCTCAATGATGCACCATCAGGCTTTTTCGGTCGTGGATTCTCATTGGATCTCTGGCTCTTGCGTAGGAACTCTCCCTTTCTATTCTACTCTCAAATCTGTCCTCTTTGGCTGAGGTTGGACTAGCAGCACCTCTGAGTAGATTTATTTAAGAGATGCTATATCAAGTATCATAGATTGATTGACTGATTGATGTTAAAGTTAAAATCTTGGCATGCCTTGTGCCCTGAAGACATGAATAAGAGTTGAAGAATTCACCTCTAGACCATTAGGAACACATCATAACCAAACGAAATATACACCAAAACATCATTGTTATCAAGAGAGTTTTTCAAACTACACCATTTCAAAATAACATTTATAGAATCTGAGGTTCTTACTTACTAGTAAATGACTTCCGTCCGACCTTCTTCCCGAATACAACAGAGTCGAAGGCATCAGACGCACAACGGGCTAAAAAATAAAACAAGAAGCATCAACCTACTTATCTTCTTCCTTATGTATATTTACTCTGCTATTTAAAATGGTAAATAAGGAATAGAAGTACTTGGTTGGAGTATAATCTTGATCGAATTACTCCATAAAAATGGTTTAATTGAAATACCTCATATCAGACAAATCAATTATGACAGTTCTGCACAGAGGCGTCCAGATAGGGGGGTCCAGAGGCAAATGCCTCCAATTTCACGAAGGGGTATTTTTTAGTCTTAGGGGGGAATATTTTGCCTTCCAAACCCTTGGGACTGGGGGTTTGCCTCTATCACTCAGGGGGGATTGACGCCCCTGGTTCTGCATTTCAAGTGCCAGCATCAAAAGGGGCAATCCAGAGGGTCAAAAGTTACACCACAGGCTGAATTGTTTGAGCTCTGAACTCCCGATTTAAAATAAAATAATCTGCTCATCTATATAACACAGCTCTTCAGAGATTCGTCAGAGATATTCCCTATCTGATTACACAAGAACACTATCAAACACTTTAGTCTTCAGCCATTTGCAAAATAGATGCATAGAAACAAGTAGTGGCATGGAACCCTTTTTCAGAATGACGGGCTGATCACCGTCAAGCTTTTGTGTTGCATACTGTCACTAACACGATGGACGGTATATACGTGGCTATGCATGCATTCCCTAGTATATACATTGAACTTGTAATCTGACACTTATAAAGCACCACTTCAAGAAAAAACTCATCAGTGGCACCCTCAGCCTGAACCAATGGAATAACTGTCAAACAAGACAGACTTGAGAGCTAAGGAAACTGTAGAAGGGTCAAATCGAGGAACTCACTCAAGCCACGGCTCTCAAGAAAGGAGATTCCAGCTCATAGGATCAACACTGGTACAAATTCTGGACTGAAAACATATGACAACCATAAACGGTGGGCATCTATTAAATTCCTCTACCTCCCCTCCCTTCCCCAGATTATCATCTCAAGGTCATCTTCTTCTTGTCCCTTTCTCTCAGACCTCTGCAATGCAGTATTGTGCTATTTCGGTTGAAGCTCTGGCTGCTTGGAATAGCCTCTCAATGAATCTGTGGCTCTTGCCTAAGAACCCTCTATGCTTCATTTCTATTCTACTCTGAAATCTGTCTTATTTGGCCAAGGTTTGACTGAGTAGAGTTCTTGAAGAAGTGCTATATAAAATTTCATTGATTGATTTCAGAGATTTTTCTCCACCTTCTTAGCTGCATTGTCAATGGCGCTCTGGTAGTAGAATGACGTCACCGAACGCGCCCTTTCGGAAGCTCTAACAATCGGACGAGAAGACCAATCATCTGTGAAGTTCCTCGAAGTAAAGACATGTCGAAGGTCAGTTAGCGTGAACTGGGAGAACTTGGCCAATGGCGTAGTTAGTCGCAATGACTGCATCTCTTTTTGCATAAAGAAACACTAACTTTTAGTAGTTCACAAATTTTATCATATTTCCTAAAAATTTGAACAGACAGGGCCAGTTGTAGGTCTAACTTCAAATGCTTACTACAGCAATTAATCAATAAAGAAATAGCAAGGTTCAGAGGCCGTATAATTAATAGTATGTCAAAAAAAAAATAATGTCACAATTCTGTCTCTGGGAGCCATATCAAGAACAACTATATAAAGAGGTAGTGCAATAATGAGTTCATTTCTAAATGTTTATTAATTTTGAGATCCATGTAGCCGGCCATGTTATAACAGAAATTGTTTTATGATGATGCATATTGTGATATGTCTCCTGTCAATAGATACAATTTGGTGTGTGCAACAGTTGAGTGGCTAGCGTTGTAACAGTTGAGTTGACAACGTTGCAACAGTTGAGGGGTTACCATTGTGATGGTTGAGTGGTTAGTGAGTTGGACTGTCAACTTTGAGATTTGTGGGATTGTAAATACCTGACAGGGTACAAAGGATCTTTTGAGATTTTTACACCACTTGCACCTCCACCCTCCCAAACTCAGACACCAAACAAGTATAGTGGTTATAGACTGCGGTTGGGAACACAAAAGCCTTTGTTTATTAAGTTGCTCAACTTTCATACCCATGGCTTCCTATTTGGGAGACTGCCCTTCTATAAATGAGTAACTGGTTCATAAACAAGATGTTAGGCTAAGAAAGTTGGCCTATTATAGCATTCAAAGTTAATTTGTCCTAACATAGACAACATGTCTTCTGAATTACTTAATACCTTTGCTAGTTATTCTAGAAATTCTTTCCATCGTGCTATCTCAAATTTTTAAAGTTCTGGATTGCATACCTGGATGCGACATTCCAACAGTACTATACAATACAATACAACTGTCATTTGAAATCGCCTTTCTCGCACTTAAGTTCAGAAGTGCACACTCGCCTCGACGGCGCAACTGCAGTTGTAATGCAGAGCAATTGTGTATGAGGGACTTGCTCAAGGTCCTACACAGTGACTCCCCGAACGAGAGTCGAACCCGCTCACTCAGCGCACACTGAGTGTTACGGGCCGACCACTCTAACCGATAGGCGACCATGCTACATAAATAGTACTGTGCCCTAATCATTGATTTGTATGCCAATATTTCCTATACCTCTTAAGTCATCATTCCACGAATCAACGATAAATACGACTTTTACAAGCTCAAATGTTTGTATTTATATAGCGCATCTTTTAACCTCCACACAGGGGGTTGAAAGTCCCTAAACCTGTCAGCAGTGAAACAAATAATGTCGTCGCGATTCAACATCGCGTGACTTACTCAACCCTAGTCATGAAATAAGCGTAATAGACCGCTATCATCCCACCCACTATAATAATCAGTGACAGATTTGAACGAGAACAAACATCGGACTTGTTGTTGTCGGGGTGGGGAAGTTGGTAAACAAGCCAAATCACAAGTGAGTAAGGCAAACGACAGCCACGCTATGGCCAGCAACCTCGGCGCAACAGGTCTTAAAAATTATAGGAATGTGTGTCAACTGTTTCTAAACTACTGTTCTAGCTGGCAGAAACATTTTCGCAATAAAATGCGCTAACATACTCAACAACAGATACAAGCAGATCCAAGTGGTTGAGCAACGAGTGTTAAAGCAAATGGAGACGCCCGTTTGATGGCATGGGCGCCATCTTAGTGCCACAGTTAGTGAAAACAAAATGGAGTCTGTCGAAAACAAAATTCCATATGGAAATTCAGACTGATAATTGTTTTGTTGTTTTAACTGCTGCATTTCAGTTTAGAATGTCGAGTAGCTGTTTGCGAAGTAGCAGGTAAGACTTACAAAAGTAGCCAAAGAAGTTAATACGAACCTGCAAATAATTATTCCCGGTCTTAAGTTCATTGTTAGCATTTCACTGTTTGCTATCAATCTTGGCAGCTATTGGAAGGTACGTTTAAACGTCGTAACAAGGCTATTACCTGGATTTAGGACAGGATAAATCATTCACCACAGTTCCAACCAAACACTGCTGATCAAAAAAATACTATGCATCGCCACATCACACACCACTATCAAACACCACATTATGCCACTGATAAAAATCTTTCAACCATGAGTGATCACTCGCATCTGTAACATCACGAATATTTATTTAAATAAATTGCTTTGCACAAATAAAAACAGTACATGCTATAAAGTTTCGTTTAATGAAAAAAAAATTAGTCACAGATAACAGAAGCAGATTCAAGCAAATGAGACTGTTTACTTAAGGTTCTTATAAGATCACAACTAACACTGATCTCACCATATTAACACAAAAAGGACAGAAATTTCAACAGCGGAAATTCAAGAGTTCCTCTCAGCTCTGATTCTATATAACAATTTTCAACTCAATCAACAATCTTCAATTCAATTGTCATAAAATAAACTTAACGATCCTCCTGCACGCTGAAACCTCCAGTACACAGAGCACATAGTAAAAATATACAATAAAAGCTTAACACAGGCAATCACATAAAATACTAACAAGGCAGACACAGTTGAGATTATCTTAACCGAGACCAAGGCAAACAAATTGGAGATTATCTTTACATAACCACACCAAACACAATAGCATTTATCTTTTTCAACACCACGCAAAAACATAATGACAATGGGGCACAGCCGCCAAGGGGTCAGAGTCTTTGATTTGTAATTTGATGAGTACAGTTTCGAACCCTCTGGAGCGGTAACTGTGTAGGGAACTTGAGCGAGTCCTTTAAGACCATTTGCTCAGCGCCATTGATGCTGAGCGCTTCTGAACTTTGTATTGTATTATACAGGTTAATTATTTAGTGCACATGAGGTAAGTGGTGCATGAGACTTAAATGAGAAGATAAGTTCGTGCCAATGAGATAATAAGTCATGAATTAATATGTTACTCACATGACTTAATATTTTATTCACATGAGTCAATATATAATTCCCATAAGATAAATAATATTATGTCATACACAGAAATTAATATGTCATTCACATGAGGTAATAACTATGTCGCTCACATGAGTTAATAAGTCATGTCAAAGAGTTACACTCAAATCAGTTAAATTACCATCTCATTCACAAGTTAATATGTAATTCAAACAATTCAATGAGACATGAAGTTAATAATACATTTCAATGAGACAACTTCATTTGCACGAGTTAATATGTAGTTCACAAGAGTTAATGTCATTCACATGATCAATATATAATTCACATAAATCATAAATGTGATTTGATAACCAATGTGCAAGTGTCGTACACATGTCATTATCTCGTGCACCTGAAACAATTTATTTTGCCAAAATGCCTCTGGAGAGACGCTGTACATTGAAGAATTTGAACTGTACATTGAAGAGAGTCTCTCGGCAAAAGTTCCAGCGGCAAAGCACAGCAGACGAAACGACGAAACTTATCTACAACAGGATCCAGAGAATTATCCACCGTCTCTAATCCCATGGCTCTTTAAAAGTTTCACATGATGAAGCTGCATTGTAACGTAACGTATCACACATGACTTACACATAACACATGACGCACTGACATCTACACGTGGTTTAGTTCTTGATAGTCAAATATCAAGCTGTGCTACTGCGTTTCAGTAAATGTCAATTTAGGAACAATTATAAATACCGGGAATAGAACGTACATATAAATTGCGATCCACAGCACAAGTGTTTTATAGACTAACAACATTACCAGCTAAAAGCATCTGTGACAGCTGCATTCATTGGCCTACAGCCATCGACCACGGACTAGAGAACGAATGAGGCTGCTTGGAACTGCTTTGAAAAATGACTAGCAACAAGATAACAGCAAACAACAGCAACAAGCAACAAAACAACGCCTCTGTTAAGCACGAGGCAACCTGTTATGAACTAGCAGCTCCTGTGAACTAGCATTGATGCAGATGACAAGAGCTGTTACAAGGTTGAAAGCTATCATAGCGACACTTGCAATTCAATTCAACACTTGCATCACAGGCTCTTGAGAAGAAAAAGCGAAATAAGTATCTAGGTATCTGACACATAGGCACAAAATCCTTTGATTACCAAAAGTACATCTGTAAGAGAACCCTGCTTCTTGTTAAGTCGGCTAATAGCTTCCACCAATTTTGTACAGCCTCTTGATATAAAGCCTCTTCTTTGACAACACTCCTGAAAGAAATTTATAAATCCCAACATAATGACGATAACATATAACAATAGTATTAAACCGTGATAACATAATAATAAGGACAATAAAGATACCAGCATACATCACATACATACACAAGCACACATACAGATGCACACACCATAAGATACAAACATACATACATACACACACACATACATATGTACATACATACATACATGCATAAATACATACATACATACATGCATAAATACATACATACATGCATAAATACATAATAATTAATTACATATGTACATACATACATACATACATACATACATACATGCATAAATACATACATACATACATGCATAAATACATAATAATTAATTACATATATACATACATGCATAAATACATACATACATGCATAAATACATACATACATAAATACATAATAATTAATTACATATGTACATACATACATACATACATACATACATACATAATTACATGCATAAATACATAATAATTAATTACATACATACATACATACATGCATAAATACATACATACATACATGCATAAATACATATTAATTACATACATACATACATGCATAAATACATACATACATGCATAAATACATAATAATTAATTACATATGTACATACATACATACATACATGCATAAATACATAATAATTAATTACATACATACATACATACATGCATAAATACATACATACATATGTACATACATACATACATGCATAAATACATAATAATTAATTACATACATACATACATACATGCATAAATACATACATACATACATGCATAAATACATAATAATTAATTACTTATGTACATACATACATACATACATGCATAAACACATACATACATACATGCATAAATACATACATACATACATACATGCATAAATACATACATACATGCATAAATACATAATAATTAATTACATATGTACATACATACATACATACATACATGCATAAATACATAATAATTAATTACATACATACATACATACATGCATAAATACATACATACATACATACATGCATAAATACATATTAATTACATACATACATACATGCATAAATACATACATACATGCATAAATACATAATAATTAATTACATATGTACATACATACATACATACATACATGCATAAATACATAATAATTAATTACATACATACATACATACATGCATAAATACATACATACATATGTACATACATACATACATACATACATGCATAAATACATAATAATTAATTACATACATACATACATACATACATGCATAAATACATACATACATACATGCATAAATACATAATAATTAATTACTTATGTACATACATACATACATACATACATACATGCATAAACACATACATACATACATGCATAAATACATACATACATACATACATGCATAAATACATACATACATGCATAAATACATAATAATTAATTACATATGTACATACATACATGCTTACATAGATACATACATACAAATATATGTACATACATACATATATACATACATACATACATAAAATCACTCAGAAACATTTCTTGTTCCTCACGAGGGATTATATACACTTAGTGTCTCAAAATAATGATAGCCACATTAAATAATAAAAGTGATAAAAGTATAGATGCCTCCCGAGTGACCTCCCCAGGGATGAGGCCAGACTTTGTATTTGATTCTGGGTCTAGCCAATCCGGTGAAGAATAATGATCATAACAAAGTAGCAAATCTTCACCAAACCAACAAGAACAACCATAATATACAACAACAGCAACAATTAAATTTTAACAGTCGTCATTCAATCAACCAAATTCTTACTTTACTACAAACACTTCGTAAAGCAATGCACACATAACAAAAGTCTTACAAGGGGTTTTGCTTTCTTTCTCTCTCTCACGCTCTCTGTGTCTCTCTCACCATCTCTCTGTGTGTGTATGTGTCTCTCTCACTATCTCTCTCACTCTCTTTCTGTCTGTGTGTGTCTCTCTCTTTCTTTCCCTGTCTCTAACTCTCTCTCTTTGTCTCTCTCTCTCTCTCTCTGTCCTCTCGCTCACTCTGTCTCTCACTCTCTTTCTGTCTCTGTGTGTGTGTCTCTCTTTCCCTGTTTCTAACTCTCTCTCTTTGTCTCTCTCTCTCTGTCCTCTCGCTCACTCTCTGTATCTCTCTCTCTCTCCCTATCTCTCTGTCCTCTCACTCTCTCTCTCTCACTTACTCTCTCTCACTACCTCTCATTCTGTCCTCTCATTCTCTCTGTCTCTTTCTCACTATCTCTATCACTATCTCTCTGTCCTCTCACTTTCTCTCTCTCTCTCTCTTACTCTCTCTCACTACCTCTCATTCTGTCCTCTCATTCTCTCCGTCTCTCTCACTATCTCTCCTTCTGTCTCACAGACTCTAACTATTTCTGCTACTTTCTCCCGCAATCACCTACAGCTGAAATTCCCTACTGTCAACTGATGCCCCATTGCAAATCATCCTTCGCCAAAGAAGAGGACGAGGCATATCAAGTGAGAACAGATCAAGTGAAGTATCCCAAAGACACCAAATAGATCAACAGAGCAATGACTACACGCAATTCCTACGATCTATACATCGCTTGTACAGCTATATCAAAACAGATATACGGCCTCCTAACAAAACCATCCTCATCAACATTCAATGTTAATTTGTAGTGGCTCAGGAATACCATCTGCCTCTGCATGCCTGGGGTCGCTACATAGAAACTGCGCTTTTACCGGTTCATAAGACGCACAGTCCGTGTTAGAACCGCCGCAACAACACCAACAGCCGCAGTTAACTTGACACATATCGAGTAGGGTTAGACTGTGGATGGGGACCAGCCAGGGTCATCTCGTGCCCTTGAAACAGAGAACAATCCCCTCCCCTCTGGTCGACTTAAAAATATGAAACTCAGAAGTGGAACTGCAAATTAAAACTGTAAAACGCCCCACTTTGACATCCATGAGAGATTGTCTTTCCAACCCCACTGTTAGACACCCCTGCCCTTGGATTCAACAGTTCAGTGAATGAGTACCAACGAAAGCAGAGGGGTCAAAATGAGCCTTCTTTAGTTGGACTTTGAGACTGACTTGATGTTGTGGCCAAATGATCCTCGAGGTTGGTAGGGCGACTATGAGGAGTTTCAGCAGAGGAAGGTAAACAAATGTTACCTTCACCCTTACCTTTACATGGACCAAGCTCCAGAACTGTGCATTATAACAAAATTGAGTTTAGTTTAACGACACTGTGTGAGCATAAAGATCATCAGCCCTCCTCCTTTGACTAGGCTTTGGACTGGCACTGCCATTTACAACAACAATATAAGGTTGTCTTAGTGTATAGGTCGAGCACATGTGACAAAAGATTCACTAAATTATGTCGATTTTGCAGTGGTACTGAATTGCACAACGCCGATCTAGCAGTAAAATCGAGTATGCACCACCAGACAATTATGCGCATTCCTCTCAACAAAATATACAGTCGACGATGTTAACCAGGGTTAATCAAATGTCAGTTCTACCCTCATTTTCAGCATCATTAGATTTTCTACACAGCAAATTACCCAGTCAAAATAAGAGATTCACTGGACAAAACAATCCACATCATTGACCCACTGAAAATAGGTCAGACCACCGTGGCATCTGGGTCAGGGTCGTACGGGTACTGGTCTTGGCCAGCGGGTGGCTCTTCACGGGTGGTGCAGTCCCCTTCTGGGGCGTCCGTCTTCGATTGGTTGCGGGCCAGGTACTTGTTTGCATAAATGACGTCGTACGGGTTCAGAGTGAAGGTGTGATCCAGAGCGCTGAAGTTAAACGGACAGCTGAACTTTTCCCAGTCAAGCTCTACCGGCCCACCGCATCCGCCTCCCACTGCGTTCTCGTCGGTCGAGCCGTCCATCGGTCGCGAGCAGTGCTGCGCCTTGAGTCGATCGATGAGGAGATGGTCGTGCTCGTGGCTCGAGAGGCTGCTCTCCGAGTCGGTCGTGTCAACCGAGCTTTCGTAATTGTTGTGGAAGAAGAGCCTAGACCGGCCGAGGTCTCGTCCCAGTTCCTCCTCGGAGGCGTTGAGCGCGTGGATGTCTGCTTCGCTCTCCATATTCACCTCAAGGTCGCTCGCCGGACTGTTTCGCTCGTAGTCCGATGAGCAGCGCTCAGACAGCACGTTCCGCTTCGAGCCGGAGTTGACACCGTGCTTCGGAACGGTGTGCACAGAACGTTGGTCGTGGCAATGGTCGACCTCTTTCGGGTCAAAGTTAAGGCATTCGGGGTCGAGATCTTGGTGTTTGTCGACGGGGGAGCAGCCAGAAGGTGGGACCTCAAAGGTAAAGCAGGGCTGGAGGAGGGACTTATCACAGTCGCCATTCATGCTGTTCGAGACTGGAGGAGTTGTTGGTGGAGGCGGAGAGCTGCGGGCGACGGAGTTCTTTGGTCTCTGCGATTGTTTTGGAGCTGATGAACCGACCGGGTCTGCCTTTGCTGAACACAGCACAGGCTCCTCTAGAAGAAAATCCAGTCAGTAGATTCATTCAGTCAGTGAAGTTTGACTGTAGTTACTACACAGTAGATATCAACTGGAGATTCTCATTAACCAATTTGCAATTTCACACGTAAAATTGGTTAATGAGCCAGAATCTCCAACTGATATCTATGCTACACATTGCAATCACGCGTCATTACACTCTTCATGTTATACTATTACATTGATACGTTATTGCAACTATGCCATTGAATAATAGTTTGATGCCTTGTTGTATGTCACATTGAATAATGGGGTAAAAATTAAAGTAAATTTATAATTGGTCCGTTGTCCGTTGAGATGGTTGATCATGCCAAGCAAGTAAAACAGGTAAAGTGATGACTGCCAGTTCAAAACCGGCCATGGCAGGATCGAAAATAAATGAACTACAATATATATATATGTAAATGTAATATATATACAGCATATATATATATATATATATAATATTATGTATGTCTAAACTAACAGAGAAAACCACACACCTTGGCTGACAATCTGTAAGTGCTTTTCACTAGAGTCTTCCATCTTTGACTCTTGACTGGAACTGGGTGGAGCAGCTTCACATTCGACGGCTGAGCTGCGCTTGCTACAGTTTCCACTGTGTCGCTTCGGACCCTGGTTCGGCCTCATTCCATTTTCATTCGGCTTACACCCCGCGATTCTCCCGTCCCCGCACGGCACGGCACCGCAGCCCACGTTGGAAGGCTCCCGGTTGCAGTCGATCATCGGACTCGCGTTGCCGGGGGCAGAGTTGTGGCTGGCAACCGTTGTCGTGGATACGCACGACTCCCTTTTGCCGACCACGGCGGGTTCGGTCACGATTGTTGCCACGGTAACAATAGTAGAAGCTGGTTTACAGACGGTTTGGTTACAGTCCGGTGACGAAGCAAGACGGGGGTTACTTGCCTTGGCAACGGTCGCCCCCGACAACAGCCGCTTACAGCCTGTCACGTTGACGCCGGAGCTCAGTCTTTCGTTACAGCCGTTGGGTTTGTTTCCGTTTGCCGCGGAATATGGAATGCCTCCGTTGGAGACAAAAACCTTACTGTGGCGCTGGTGACACGCAGCCGATGAAGCAGGATTTGCAGATTTACCACAGGTTGTCATAGCAACGTTGCACCCTGCTGCCACGGAAACGCCGCAGGCGGCGGGAGCCGAGGAGCCGCACGCCCGTCGGTCGCGACGCGTCGTGACGCACGCGTCGTGCCCGTTCGCCGTCGGCAGCCCGCAATTGGTCGCCGCGGAGATGTCGTTGGGCAACCGGTTGTGGTTG